>CAMZMU010000122.1:7843726-8310121 GCA_947311845.1 Poa pratensis | reverse complement strand
GTAAATTGACGAGGGAATATCTCCCGGAACAGCACCAGAAACAATGCTTGATGCGTGTACGTCACACGTCAGTTGGGAACCCCAAGAGGAAGGTATGATGAGTGCAGCAGTAAGTTTTCCCTCAGTATGAAACCAAGGTTTAATCGACCAGTAGGAAAACGAGGTTTGCTTCGAAGGTGTTGGTGAAGGAGTGTAGTGCGGCGCAACACCAGGGATTCCGGTGCCAACGTGGAACCTGCACAACACAATCAAATTACTTTGCCCCAACTTAACAGTGAGGTTGTCAATCTCACCGGCTTGCTGAAAACAAAGGGTTAAACGTATCGAATGGAAATGATGTTTGTTTGCATAAAACAGTAGAGAACAATGATTGCAGTAGATTGTATTTCAGATGTAAAAGAATGGACCGGGGTCCACAGTTCACTAGTGGTGTCTCTCCAATAAGATAACTAACATGCTGGGTAAACAAATTACAGCTGGGCAATTGACAATTGATAAGTGCATATAACATGCATGTGTGAGCTGTGGTGTCTACTATGAGATTCATTTGGGCATTACGACAAAGTACATAGACCGCTATCCAGCATGCATCTATGCCTAAATAGTCCACTTTCCGGTTAACATCCGTACCCCTTCCAGTATTAAGTTGCAAGCAACAGACAATTGCATTAAGTAATGTGCGTAATGTAAACAATACATTCATCCTTGAATAAAGCATTGCTGTTTTACCCCTAGTGGCAACAACACATCTACAACCTTAGAACTTGCTGTCACTATCCCAGGTTAAATAGAGGTTGAACCCAACTATCATGCATAAATACCCCCTCTTGGAGTTACAAGTATTCACTTGGCCAAGGCTTCAACAAGTAACGGAGAGCATGCAAGATCACAAATGACATAGACATGATAATATAATATTCAGCTCCACATAGGTATCAATATAAGTCAGATCCCAGCAAACACAACATGTAGCATTACAATAAGATGATCTTGATCATGATAGGCAGCTCACAAGATCTAAACATGATGGCACAAGTGGAGAAGACAACCATCTAGCTACTGCTATGGACCCATAGTCCAAGGATGAACTACTCACGCATCACTCCGGAGGCGGGCATGGCGATGTAGAGCCCTCCGGTGATGATTCCCCTCTCCGGCAGGGTGCCGGGAAGAGCTTCAGAACCCCCCGAGTTAGGGTTGACGACGGCGGCGGCAGCGAATATGTTCTGGATGAAAGGCTCGGTGTTTTAGGGTTTTCACGTCTCGGGGAATAAATAGGCGAAGGGGCGATGTCGGCGGACCCCCGAGGGGCCCAAACCACCAGGCGGCGCGGCGGTGGGCCGCGCCGCCAGGTGGTTTGGCCACCTCGTGGCTCTTCGTCTCTCCTTCGGACTCCGTGTACGTGCTGGAAAAATAGGGACTGGCCTTTTGTTTCGTGCAATTCCGAGAATATTTCCAGAAGTAACTTTCTGAAACCAAAAACAGCAGAAAACAGGGAACTGGCACTGTGGCATCTTGTTAATAGGTTAGTCCCAGAAAATGCATAAAAGTGATACGAAGTGTATATAAAACATGTAGCAAATGGTATAATATAAGCATGGAACAGCAGAAATTATGGATACGTTGGAGACGTATCAAGCATCCCCAAGCTTAGTTCTACTCGTCCTCGAGTAGGTAAAACGATAACAACAAATAATTTCTGAGGAGACATGCTTTCACACAATCTTGATCAATATATTGCAAGGCTCATGTCATGAATGAAGTGACTCAAAGCAATGATCTATAGTTTGCTAACAAATAGATAAAGAGTAAACAATGAATCATATAAGCAAAAACTTTTCATGAATAGTACTTTCAAGACAAGCATCAAAAAGTTTTGCATAAGAGGTAACTCATAAAGCAATAGATTCAAAGTAAAAGGCATTGAAGCAACACAAAGGATGATTAAGTTTCAGCATTTGCTTTCAACTTGTAACATGTATATCTCATGGATAGTTGTCAACATAAAGCAATATAACAAGTGCAATAAGTAAATATGTAAGAATCAATGCACACAAAGTTGACACAAGTGTTTGCTTCTAAGATAGAAAGGAGTAGGTAAACTGACTCAACATAAAGTAAAAGATAGGCCCTTCGCAGAGGGAAGCAGGGATTAAATCATGTGCTAGAGCTTTTTAAGTTTTCGAAAGCATATAGAGAGCACAAAATAAGTATTTGAGAGGTGTTTGTTGTTGTCAACGAATGGTAGTGGGCACTCTAACCCCCTTGTCAACCAGACTTTCAAGAGCGGCTCCCATGAAGGACGTTATCTACCAGCAAGGTAGATCATCCCTCTTCTCTTTTGTTTACACATGTATTTTAGTTTCTTTATAGATGACACTCCTCCCAACCTTTTGCTTACACAAGCCATGGCTAACCGAATCCTCGGGTGCCTTCCAACATTCACATACCATGGAGGAGTGTCTATTGCAAATTAAGTTGCTTACAAAAAAACATGTGAAGAGAATTATTAATGAAAGTTGTAATTAATTGGGGCTGGGCACCCCGTTGCCAGCTCTTTTTGCAAATTATTGGATAAGCGGATGTATATGCCACTAGTCCATTGGTGAAAGTCTGTCAGAAGTAAATGACAAGATTGAAAGATAAAACACCACATACTTCCTCATGAGCTATAAAACATTGACACAAATAAGGAGTAATAAAGTTTTGAATAGTTTAAAGGTAGCACATGAAATATTTACTTGGAATGGCAGGAAATACCACATAGTAGGTAGGTATGGTGGACACAAATGGCATGGGTTTTGGCTCAAGTTTTGGATGCACGAGAAGCATTCCCTCTCAGTACAGAGTTTAGGCTAGCAAGGTTGTTTGAAGCAAACACAAGTATAAACCGGTACAGCAAGAATCACATAAAAACATATTGCAAGTATTATAAGACTCTACACTGTCTTCCTTGTTGCTCAAACATTTTACCAGAAAATATCTAGACCTTAGAGAGAACAAATATGCATCCCAAGTCTCAACAAGCTCTACGGTAGTTCTCCACTACTAGGCTTTAACTACATGATGCAAGAGCTTAAACATGATCTACTTGAGAGCTCAAAACAATTGCAAAGCATCAAATCAAACAAGACAATGATCTACAAGAATGCATATGTCTTTTCCAATACCAACTACTACATGTAGCATTTTCTTTCTTCCAAACAAACACCAATAATTTATTTAAACATAAACTCTCCAAATGATAATATAATGCAGCAAGAGAGTATTTATAAACAAGTGCTAACAGCTCGAAGAGATGCATGAAAAACAGGAGCTAAAAGCACTGCAGTAGCTAGTTAAGAATACTCAACAAATATAAGTGAAGAACATGAGTATTCACATGAAAAAGCGGAGCGTGTCTCTCTCCCACACAAGGATTGCTAGGATCCGAATTTATTCAAACAAAACAAAAATAAAAACACACAGACGCTCCAAGTAAAGCGCATAAGATGTGAAAGAATTAAAATATAGTTTCACTAGAGATGACCTGATAAGTTTGTTGATGAAGAAGGGGATGCCTTGGGCATCCCCAAGCTTAGACGCTTGAGTCTCTCTGAATATGGTTGGGATGAACCACGGGGGCATCCCCAAGCTTAGGCTTTTCACTCTTCTTGATCACATAATATCACCCTTCTCGCTTGATCCTTGAAAACTTCCTTCACACCAAACTCAAGACAGTTCTCATTAGAGGGTTAGTGCATAATCAAAAATTCTCATATTCTGTAATGATACAATCAATCCCAAAGCTTCTGGACATTAGCTACAGCCACCAATGCTTTGTGGAGCAAAGAAATCCACACAAACACAGTAAAAGAGCGAATGCAAAACAAAAGGCAGAATCTGTCAAAAACAGAACAGTCTGGAATGACGAATTTTTTCGAGGCACTTAAGTTGCTCAGATGGATCTGGCCTAAAATAATGAAAGTTGCGTACATATCTCAGGAATATGCGTGATTTTTTCAGAATTTTTTGAATTTTCTACAGGGAGATAAGCTCAAATCCGTGACAGCTAAAAATCTGTCACTGCGCAGAAATCCAAATCTTGCATCAACTTTCAATATAGAACTTTACTTGGCACAACATTGCGATAAAATAAAGATACAAAGGAGTTGCTACAGAAGTAACAAAACTCCTTGACTCAAAGAAAACAAAAATAACAGCAAATAAAAACGATGGGTTGTCTCCCATAAGCGCTTTTCTTTAACGCCTTTCAGCTAGGCGCAGAAAGTGAAAATCAAGTGTTGTCAAGAGAAGAAGCATCAACATCATAACTTGCTCTAACAATAGAGTCAAAAGGTAACTTCATTCTCTTCCTAGGGAAGTGTTCCATACCTTTCTTGAGAGGAAATTGGTACCTTATATTACCTTCTTTCATATCAATGATGGCACCAACAGTTCGAAGAAAAGGTCTTCCCAAAACAATAGGACAAGATGCATTGCATTCAATATCCATAACAATAAAATCAACGGGGACAAGGTTATTTTTACTGTAATAAAAACATCATTAACTCGCCCCAAAGGTTTCTTCATAGCATTATCAGCGAGAAAAACATCCAAATAACAATGTTCCAAAGGTGGCAAATCAAGAATATCATAAAGCTTCTTGGGCAAAACGAAATACTTGCACCAAGATCACACAAGGCATTGCAATCAAAATCATTCACCTTTACCTTAATGATGGGTTCCCAACCATCTTCTAATTTCCTAGGAATAGAAGCTTTAAGTTTCAACTTCTCCTCCCTAGCTTGCAAAAGAGCATTTGTAATATGCTTTGTAAAAGCCAAATTAATAGTGCTAGCATTGGGACTTCTAGCTAATTTTTGCAAGAACATAATAACTTCAGAGATGTTACAATCATCAAAATCAAAATCATTATTGTCAATGGTGGTGGAACCATTGTCTCCAATAGTTTGAAAAATTTCAGCACTTTTATCAGAAAAAGTTTCAGCAGTTTTAGGCAATTTCAAACGCTTTGCAGAAGTAGTAGAGACATTACCAACACCAATAACATTACCATCAATAGTAGGAGGCTTACTAGCATGTAAACATTAGCATTACTAGTGGTGGTGATAGTACAAACTCTAACTATACTATTCTCTTTTTCAAGTTCTTCCTCTTTTTCCCACCTAGCATGCAATTCAGCCAACATCCTAATATTATTATCAATTCGAACTTGGATGGCATTTGCTGTAGCAAATGACTTAGTATCTTTAACTTCATTAGGCATAACTTTCAGTTTTAGAATTTCAACATCATGAGCAAGACTATCAACTTTAGAGCAAGATCATCAATTTTTTCAAACTTTTCCTCAACAGTTTTATTGAAAGCTTTTTGTGTGCTAATAAATTCTTTAAGCATAGCTTCAAGATCAGAGGACACACTTCTATTGTTGCTGTAGGAATTACCATAAGAATTGCCATAACCATTTGAAGGATAAGGCTTATATTGTTGCTACCAAAATTATTCCTATAAGCATTGTTGTTGAAGTTGTTGTTTTTAATGAAGTTTACATCAACATGCTCTTCTTGAGCAACCAATGAAGCTAAAGGAACATTATTAGGATCAACATGAGATCTACCATTCACAAGCATAGACATAATAGCATCAATCTTATCACTCAAAGAGGAGGTTTCTTCAACAGAATTTACCTTCTTACCTTGAGGAGCTCTTTCGGTGTGCCATTCGGAATAGTTGATCATCATATCATCAAGTAGCTTTGTTGCTGCACCTAAAGTGATGGACATAAAGGTTCCTCCAGAGGCTGAATCCAATAAGTTCCTTGAGGAAAAATTTAATCCTGCATAGTCCATGAGTGGGACAATTCTTCACCAAAGATTTCATTCTTTCCCAAGCTTGAGCAACATGTTCATTATCAAGTTGTTTAAAATTCATAATGCTACTTCTCAAGGATATAATCTTAGCAGGAGGATAATATTTCCCTATGAAAGCATCTTTGCATTTTGTCCAAGAATCAATACTATTTCTAGGCAAAGAAAGCAACCATTCTTTAGCTCTTCCTCTCAAGGAGAAAGGAAAAAGTTTCAGTTTTATAATATCCCCATCCATATCCTTATACTTTTGCATTTCACAAAGTTCAACAAAGTTATTAAGATGGGCAGCAGCATCATCAGTACTAACACCAGAAAATTGCTCTTTCATAACAAGATTTAATAGAGCAGGTTTAATTTCATAAAATTCTGCTGTAGAAGCAGGTGGAGCAATAGGAGTGCATATGAAATCATTGTTGTTTGTGCTAGTGAAGTCACACAACTTAGTGTTCTCAGGAGTACTCATTTTGAAAAACAAAATCAAACTGAATTAAACAAGTAACTAATTTTTTTGTGTTTTTGATAAAGAGAGCAAACAAGACTAAATAAAAATAAACTAAGCAAGACAAATAACAAAGTAAAGAGATTGGGTGTGAGAGACTCCCCTTGCAGAAGCAATTCGGTTTTCCCCGGCAACGGCGCCAGAAAACGTGTTGCTAGCGCTAAGTTGACGAGGGAATATCTCCCCGCAACAGCACCAGAAACAATGCTTGTACGTCACACGTCAGTTGGGAACCCCAAGAGGAAGGTATGATGAGTGCAGCAGCAAGTTTTCCCTCAGTATGAAACCAAGGTTTAATCGAACCAGTAGGAAAACGAGGTTTGCTTCGAAGGTGTTGGTGAAGGAGTGTAGTGCGGCGCAACACCAGGGATTCCGGTGCCAACGTGGAACCTGCACAACACAATCAAATTACTTTGCCCCAACTTAACAGTGAGGTTGTCAATCTCACCGGCTTGCTGAAAACAAAGGGTTAAACGTATCGAATGGAAAATGATGTTTGTTTGCATAAAACAGTAGAGAACAATGATTGCAGTAGATTGTATTTCAGATGTAAAAGAATGGACCGGGGTCCACAGTTCACTAGTGGTGTCTCTCCAATAAGATAACTAACATGCTGGGTAAACAAATTACAGCTGGGCAATTGACAATTGATAAGTGCATATAACATGCATGTGTGAGCTGTGGTGTCTACTATGAGATTCATTTGGGCATTACGACAAAGTACATAGACCGCTATCCAGCATGCATCTATGCCTAAATAGTCCACTTTCCGGTTAACATCCGTACCCCTTCCAGTATTAAGTTGCAAGCAACAGACAATTGCATTAAGTAATGTGCGTAATGTAAACAATACATTCATCCTTGAATAAAGCATTGCTGTTTTACCCCTAGTGGCAACAACACATCTACAACCTTAGAACTTGCTGTCACTATCCCAGGTTAAATAGAGGTTGAACCCAACTATCATGCATAAATACCCCCTCTTGGAGTCACAAGTATTCACTTGGCCAAGGCTTCAACAAGTAACGGAGAGCATGCAAGATCACAAATGACATAGACATGATAATATAATATTCAGCTCCACATAGGTATCAATATAAGTCAGATCCCAGCAAACACAACATGTAGCATTACAATAAGATGATCTTGATCATGATAGGCAGCTCACAAGATCTAAACATGATGGCACAAGTGGAGAAGACAACCATCTAGCTACTGCTATGGACCCATAGTCCAAGGATGAACTACTCACGCATCACTCCGGAGGCGGGCATGGCGATGTAGAGCCCTCCGGTGATGATTCCCCTCTCCGGCAGGGTGCCGGGAAGAGCTTCAGAACCCCCCGAGTTAGGGTTGACGACGGCGGCGGCAGCGAATATGTTCTGGATGAAAGGCTCGGTGTTTTAGGGTTTTCACGCCTCGGGGAATAAATAGGCGAAGGGGCGATGTCGGCGGACCCCCGAGGGGCCCAAACCACCAGGCGGCGCGGCAGAAGGTGGGGCCGCGCCGCCAGGTGGTTTGGCCACCTCGTGGCTCCCTTCGTCTCTCCTTCGGACTCCGTGTACGTGTTGGAAAAATAGGGACTTTGCCTTTTGTTTCGTGCAATTCCGAGAATATTTCCAGAAGTAACTTTCTGAAACCAAAAACAGCAGAAAACAGGGAACTGGCACTGTGGCATCTTGTTAATAGGTTAGTCCCAGAAAATGCATAAAAGTGATATGAAGTGTATATAAAACATGTAGCAAATGGTATAATATAAGCATGGAACAGCAGAAATTACGGATACGTTGGAGACGTATCAATGACCTGATAAGTTGCTGATGAAGAAGGGGATGCCTTGGGCATCCCCAAGCTTAGACGCTTGAGTCTTCTTGAAATATGCTGGGGTGATCCTGGGAGCATCCCCAAGCTTAATCTCTTCACTCTTCTTGATCACATTATATCATCCTTCTCTCTTGACCCTTGAAAACTTCCGCCACACCAAACTCAAAGTAATTCTCATTAGAGTGTTAGTGCACAATCAAAAACTCACATGTTCTATAAGGACACAAACATGACCGTTACTTTTAACATTAGCTACTGCCACTGGTGTTATGTGATGCTTTCACCCTAAAAAAGAATTCCACTCAACACTAGTAAAAGAGAGAATGCAAAAAATAAAGACAGAATCTGTCTAAACAGAACAGTCCGCAAAGACGAATTTTTTCGAGGCACTTACGTTGCTCAGATCGAAAAACTTTAAACTAACGAAATATGCGTACATGTTTGAGGATCACGCACAAAAAATTGAAGATTTAAATAATTTTTCTGTGATTTTACAGAATTAAAACGGTGAACAGCAGAAATCTGTTCCTGCGCAGAAATCCAAATCTAGCATCATTTTCCTATTAGAGGCAATACTTGGCACAACAATACGATAAAATAAAGATACAAAGGAATTGTTACAGAAGTAAACAACTCCTTGACTCAAAAAAAAGAAAAATTGCAGAAATAAAATAATGGGTTGTCTTCCATAAGCGCTTTCTTTAACGCCTTTCAGCTAGGCGCAGAAAGTAAGAATCAAGTGTTTCCAAGATGAAGCATCAACAATCTTACGCTTAGCTCTCTTACCCTTACCCTTATCTTTAGGAAATACTTGGTTACACATAGGTGAAGAGGCGAAATTCATAGTGCCTTGGCCCACATCTATTATTGCTCCAAGCGTTTCAACAGAGATCTTCCAAGCGTAATTTGTCCTACTCCTGCACATTCAATGACAAGATAATCAATAGATATTGTTATCCCCAGGAGTTTTGTAAATACTCCTTCGGCTACTCCTCTTGGTAATTTAATAGTATTATCACCCAAAATTATACAATCTTCGCATTTGGAAAGCTCCCAAAGATTTAAGGAATTATCCTTGGGCATTAAACATAATTCAGACATAATATCACAGCGAGCATGAAAAGTTTCACCATTGATAACAACTTTTTCTGAGGGAACCCATCCCGATGGTTCAAAATTTACAGGCACATTATCATAGTGTTCACAAATTTCATTATACCCTTCTTTTAGGCCAGATATGTTTGTTTCAAGAGTGTTAAGTCTATCACTTATGCTTGTCAAAGCCAAATCAATTTTACTGATTGGAGGGCTAGAAATTGTAATCATTTTTTATAGCATTCAAAGCTTGATCCCCATCATAACGAAGGAAATCTCCTCCTACCACAGCATCTAAAGCATATCTGTAGCAAAGAACAAGACCAAAATAAAAGCTACTAAGAAGCAGGCTTAAAGTCATTTTAGGTTCAGTTTTAGCATAAGACTAAAAAATTCTAGACCAAGCATCTTTAAAACTCTCTCCACTCCCTTGCTTGAAAGTGAAGATCTCTTCCTCAGGTGACATGATGACAGGAACAGGCTATACATGATAACAAGACTGAAAAATAACAATTCGAAAAATAAAGTAACTAATTTTTTTTGTGTTTTTGGTAAATAAAGCAAACAAGACTAAATAAAAATAAACTAAGCAAGACAATAACAAAGTAAAGAGATTGGAAGCGTGAAACTCCCCTTGCAGAAATCCTCTTGCTCCCCGGCAACGGCGCCAGAAAATATGGCGTGTGGAAGGGGAAGCAAGGAGATTTCTGAACCGAAGTGCTTCCACTCCCCGGCAACGGCGCCAGAAAATATGCTTGATTGCGTGGATCACACATTCGTTGGGAGACCCCAAGAGGAAGGTATGATGCAGTATAGCAGCAGTTTTCCCTCAGTATGAAACCAAGGTTTAATCGACCAGTAGGAGCAAGAAATCACTTCTGAACGTTGTTGGTGGCGCCGTTACTCGATCACCAACGTGGAATCTGCACACAACACAATCAAACTACTTTGCCCCAACGAAACAGTGAGGTTGTCAATCTCACCTGCTTGCTGAAAACAAAGGATTAAACATATGGTGTGGAAAACAGTAGTAAATTGTAGAGAATGAAAAGGAACAATGTCTGCAGTTGGTTGTATTATCAGTGTAAAAGAATGGACCGGGGTCCACAGTTCACTAGTGGTGTCTCTCCATAAAAGATAACTAACATGCTGGGTGAACAAATTACAGCTGGACAATTGACAAAATATTGAGCGCATAACAATGCATATATATGACATGATGATTACTATGATATTCATGTGGGCATTACGACAAAATACATAGACCGTTATCCAACAGCGTCTATGTCTAATAATCCACCGCCAGGTTGTCATACCGAGTTCCCCGTTGGTATTAAGTTGCAAGCAACGGATAATTGCATTAAGTAATGTGCGTAATGTAAACAAATGCATTAGACCTAACGGCGCACCCTTAAGCTAAGCATCGGTTATTTTATCCCTAGTGGCAACAACACTAGCAACGGAGAGCATGCAAGATCATAAACAACATAGGCATGATAGATCAATAATCAACTTGACATAGTATTCAATATTCATCGGATCCCAGCAAACACAACATGTAGCATTACAATAAGATGATCTTGATCATGATAGGCAGCTCACAAGATCTAAACATGATAGCATAAGTGGAGAGACAACCATCTAGCTACTGCCATGGACCCGTAGTCCAAGGATGAACTACTCACGCATCACTCCGGAGGCAGGCATGGTGATGTAGAGCCCTCCGGTGATGATTCCTCTCACCGACAGGGTGCCAGGAAGAGCTTCTGAACCCTCCCGAGCTAGGGTTGACGACGGCGGCGTCTCTGGAACTTTTCATGGATAATGGCTCGGGTATTTAGGGTTTTCGCGTCGGGAAGAATAAATAGTCAAAAGGGCGGCGGCTGTAGAGCCACGTGGGCCCCACACCACCCCACGGCGCGGCAGGGGGCCCGCGCAGCCCCTTGGTGTGGGTGCCACGTGGCCCTCCTCCGTCTCTCCTCTGGACTCCGTCTTCATGTTGGAAAAATAGGAGGTTCTGTCCAAGTTTCGTCCAATTCCGAGAATATTTCCAGACTAGCTTTTCTGGAATACAAAAACAGCAGAAAACAGGAACTGGCACTGTGGCATCTTGGTAATAGGTTAGTCCCTGAAAATGCATAAAAATGCTATGAAGTGTATATAAAACATGTAAAAATTGGTATAATATCAACATGGAACATCAGAAATTATAGATACGTTTGAGACGTATCAAGGTGGAAGGAGAACAATCATCCTCAATAATGTTGGACACTTCATATATAATTTGAAGCTTGGTCCAAAGCTCATGGGCATTCCGAAAAGGCATGATTGATGCAAGAACTACATCGCTCAAAACACATATAAGACCATTAGAAAAAAGAGTTTCGAGATGAGAGTTTTCCTCATCCTCTAAAGATAATTCTTGGGAATCCTTTGGAGGAGAAAAAACCACATCTACAATCCTCTTAATATAATTTGGCCCCATGGCCCTAAAAAGATTAAGCATGCGAATTTTCCAAACATCATAATTTGTGCCATCGAATATGAAAGTGGGATCGTGCACTAATTCTCTAAACGACATCTTTTACTCTCTAGGCGGTAAAGCCCAAAAAGAGAGTCTGGACTCTGATACCAATTGAAAGGACAAGGATGTCGCCTAGAGGGGGGGGGGGTGAATAGGCGATTAAAACTTTTTCGGTTTAGGCTTGATAATTGCGGAATAAAACTAGGTGTTTAAATTAACAAGCCAATAACCTAAATAAAGTAGGCTCACCTATGTGCACTGATACGTCTCAAACGTATCTATAATTTTTGATGTTCCATGTTGATATTATACCAATTGTTACATGTTTTGCATCCACTTCATATCATTTTTATACATTTTTTGGCACTAACCTATTAACAAGATGCCACAGTGCCAGTTCCTATTTTCTGCTGTTTTTGTATTCCAGAAAAGCTGTTCTTGAAATATTCTCGGAATTGGACGAAAATCAACGGATGTCCCTATTTCACCGACACGTACACAGAGTCCAAAGGGGAGACGGAGGAGCGCCAGGAGGCGGCCACACAAGGGCTCGGCGTGGCCCCACCTCCTGCCGCGCCGAGGGTGCGTGTGGGCCCCTCGGGTGCCCTCAGCCGCCGCCCTTTCGCCTATTTATTCCCCCCAACGCGAAAACCCTAAATACCCGAGTCATATTCCACGAAATGTTCCAGAGGCGCCGCCGTCGTCAACCCTAGATCGGGAGGGTTCTGAAGCTCTTCCCGGCACCCTGCCGGAGAGGGGAATCATCACCGGAGGGCTCTACATCACCATGCCTGCCTCCGAAATGATGCGTGAGTAGTTCATCCTTGGACTATGGGTCCATGGCAGTAGCTAGATGGTTGTCTCTCCACTTTATGCTATCATCTTTAGATCTTGTGAGCTGCCTATCATGATCAAGATCATCTTATTGTAATGCTACATGTTGTGTTTGCTGGGATCCGATGAATATTGAATACTATGTCAAGTTGATTATCAATCTATCTTATATGTTATTTATGATCTTGCATGCTTTCCGTTACTAGTAGATGCTTGTAACTCCAAGAGTGAGTATTTATGCTAGATAGTGGGTCAGTCTCTAGTAATATGGGCGAGTGACAGCAACGTCTAAGGTTGTGGATGTGCTGTTGCCACTAGGGATAACCTAACAATGCTATGTCCACGGTCATATGTACTTGTTTACATTACACACATTACTTAATGCGATTATCCGTTGCTTGCAACTTAATACCAACGGGGAACACGGATGTCAACCTGAAGGTGGATTATTAGTCATAGATGCGGTTAGATAACGGTCTATGTATCTTGTCGTAATGCCCAATTAAATATCATGGTAGTCATCTTGTCATATATATGCATTGTCATGCGCTCAATATTTTATCAATTGCCCAGCTGTAATTTCTTTACCCAACATGTCGTTTATCTTTATGGAGAGACACCACTAGTGAACTGTGGACCCCAGTCCATTCTTTTACACTGATAAAATCACCAACTGCAAACAATTGTTCTCTTTTACTTTCTGTAATTAAACATTATTTTCGACACCATACGTTTAATCCTTTGTTACAGCAAGCCGGGAAGATTGACAACCTTCCTGTTTCGTTGGGGCAAAGTAGTTTGATTGTGTTGTGTGCAGGTTCCACGTCGGTCGCCGGATTCCCTGGTGTTGTGCCGTGCCATATTCCGCCACCAACAACCTTCTGAAGTGTTTCTACTCCTACTGGTTCGATAACCTTGGTTTCATACTGAGGGAAAACTAGCTGCTGCACTCCTTCATACCTTCCTCTTGGGGTCTCCCAACGAACGTGTGATTTCACGTCATCAAGCATAATTTTCTGGCGCCGTTGCCGGGGAGTGAAAGTATTTCGGTTCAGCAGTCTCCTAACTTCCCCTTCAACACGCCATAATTTTCTGGCGCCGTTGTCGGGGAGATAGCAGGCTTCTGCAAGGGGAGTCTCACGCTTCCAATCTCTTTACTTTGTTTTTGTCTTGCTTAGTTTACTTTTATTTTTTCTTGTTTGCTTTTACTTATAAAAACACAAAAAAATTAGTTACTTTTATTTTCGAGTTATTATTTTCTGTCTTGTTTTAAATTTGCTAAAATGAGTACCCCTGAGAACACTAAGTTGTGCGATTTCACTAGCACAAACAACAATGATTTCATATGCACACCCATTGCTCCACCTGCTTCTAAAGCAGAGTTTTATGAAATTAAACCTGCTCTTTTAAATCTTGTTATGAAAGAGCAAATTTCTAGTGTTAGTACTGATGATGCTTCTGCTCACCTTAATAACTTTGTTGAACTTTGTGAAATGCAAAAGCATAAGGAAGTAGATGGTGATATTATTAAATTGAAACTTTTTCCTTTCTCCTTGAGAGGACGTGCTAAAGAGTGGTTGCTATCTTTGCCTAGAAATAGTATTGATTCATGGACTAAATGCAAAGATGCTTTCATTGGAAAATATTATCCTCCTGCTAAGATTATATCTTTGAGAAGTAGCATAATAAATTTTAAGAAATTTGATAATGAACATGTTGCTCAAGCATGGGAGAGAATGAAATCATTGGTTAAGAATTGTCCCACTCATGGACTGACTACTTGGATGATCATCCAAACATTCTATGCAGGATTAAATTTTTCTTCGAGGAATTTGTTGGATTCGGCCTCTGGAGGTACCTTCATGTCCATCACTTTGGGTGCTGCAACAAAGCTTCTAGATGATATGATGATAAATTATTCTGAGTGGCACACCGAGAAAGCTCCAACAGGTAAAAAGGTAAATTCTGTTGAAGAAACCTCTTCCTTGAGTGCTAAAATTGATACTATTATGTCTATGATTGCAAAGGGTCAAGTGCATGTTGATCCAAATAATTTTTCTTTAGCTTCTTTGGTTGCTCAAGAAGAGCATGTTGATGTGAACTTCATTAAAAATAATAACTTCAACAACAATGCTTATAGGAATAATTTTGGTAATGGTAATTATAAGCCTTATCCTTCTAATGGTGGCAATGGTTATGGTAATTCCTATGGTAGTTCCTACAACAATAATAAAAGTGTACCCTCTGATCTTGAAGTTATGCTTAAGGATTTTATTAGTACACAAACTGCTTTCAATAAAACTGTTGAGGAAAAACTAGGAAAAATTGATGTTCTTACCTCTAAGGTTGATAGTCTTGCTCTTGATGTTGAATTTATGAAAATAAAGAACACGCCTCATGATGTTAAAGAGAGCAAAACTCTCAATGCTATACAGATTAAAATTGATAATAATGTGAGGATGCTAGCCGAATTGCATGCTAGATGGGAAAGAGAGGATGAAATTGCTAGAAAGAATACTATTGCTAGAGTTTGTACTATCTATTATACTATTGGACGTGCACGTGCAACGCACGTCTGCATTTAAAAAAAAAATCTGAAGAAAGTAAGTTTCAATGTGTTTATATGCACTAATCAACATCTAAATCTCCTTAATTATAGATCCAATTTTCTTTCAGTTTAGATGAAGAGTCGATCCAAATTTAATGGCTCAGCCTAAATTTCATCCCTGCGCCATCTAGCACCAATTAGAGGTAGACCTTATTTAGATTTAAAATAAAACATACCTGGTAAAATATATGTAGTTTTACAAGATAGAATAGAAGACTAAATCGGGCAACAGGCGCATAGAGAAGATAATGCGTACCGTCTTGCCAGTTCTTGGCGGGCTGGAGCCTGGAAGTGGTAGGCGGTCCTGCTGCCGGCATTCCGTTGCGTGCTCTCTTGCAACGATAGCGAGAAGAGGAGGCACAAGTGGAACACCACCGCGGCGAGAGCGAGACAAAGTCCGGCCATGGATACCCAACAGTGCGCTGGTTCCTCTCGTGGTTGCTCTGCTCTCCCTGCTCTAGACAGAAGTTGGCCGGAGGCGCGGCCATGATCGGGAGCTGTCTTCCTCATCTCCCACCGAGACGCGTCACCAATGGCCAGCGAATCACAGGGAACCGCACGTGACGGATTTTGGCGACGGCCGCTCGCGCAAGCAGGGCAGAGATGGCCCGGTACAACAGCTGCTCGCCTCCTCGCATCCTGCCCTCGCGCCGGCGCGGAAGACCATGAAGCTCGTTCAGCTCGATTTGGACAGCGCTCTCGACGCACGAACCACGCACCATCATGTGTCGCTCGGTCATTCTCAACCCGAAGCTCCTGGTGGCTAGGGTTTGCCGACTCCTTCTACTACGACGACGACGCCAGGAGCGGCCGCTGCTGCCGACCAAGAAGAAGGACTGCACATGGAAGAAGAAAGGAGATCAGAAATCGTAGCACGAACAAAAGAGGAATACGACCGACACGGGCACGCGCTGATGTTGCTGCCCGGCTGCGGCCTCAGGCGAGCGGAGCGCGAACATGGCCTGCGGCAACTGCGCGGTGTTGACGAGCCGGAAGAAGCCGTCGCGATGCGCGGCTCCAGCTCGCCGGCACACCCGGCCATGGCGTTGTATTCAATGATTTCTCCGTAGTCGGACATGAAGTAGAGCCCATGGTGGTGGTGTCGTGGCCGTGTGGGTCAAGCGTTTTCTTTTATTTTTATCGGTGACAATCTTTTGTAATTAACGGCAAAACGAAAAGGTGGTGGCAATTTGGTTGTATTATGTGAGTTGGTGGGAGGGCAAAACGGTCCAAAACGGACAATATTGAGTTGTCAAACATTGGGACGATCTGAACCGTTTGATCGGATATTGAAGGGCTCAGATTTAAAGTATCCCAACAACACAAGTTTGCTCTTTTAATAGTAGTATAGATAATTAAAACACAAGACAAAGGACGGCTCAGATTAACCGGCTAAAAGTGAACGGTGTAGATTTAGAAGTTGTTACGAGAAGCAACGCCCAAGCAAGGTCGACTTCCATGAGGATAAAGAGATTGGCATGTATACGTCAAAGATAATTCCTTCCTGACACGAGAGATTTATCAGCCCAAGAGATAAATCGCATTGATTCCACATGGAAGTTAAAGCGTGCATATAGATGTCCGGCCTCAATACGTTAAAGTATCGGGAAAGCAAAAGGCTGAGTTTGGGAAGTACACGGTACGTAAGCTAAGACTAGGAATATACACGAATAGGGTCTTCATCCTGACCACGTACGTCAGTCGATCTGCCCAAGTAAATATAAGCACATGTACCTGAGCAGGCCGAACAAACATGCACGCCTAGACACCTCAAATACGCGATAGGCAAATGGAAGGCATGCCGAGCAAACCAGACCTATCGGGCGATCGATCGCCGTCGCTGAAGAATCGCCTACCTGGCAATCGAACCAGAGCTGCACGCGGGACGACACCGGCCGGCGAATACCATCAATCTGCCCGAGTTTTATCGATTGATCGATCGCCGTCGTAGAAGGATTAAGTCTTGACCAAGACTATGGGCGACACACTATTGAGCCAGCTACACGGCACCATCCCGCCGTCGTCATCGTGCACCCAACCATCATCAGAAGCATCTTCAACTTCAACGATCCTATCACCGGATAAATATAAGGAAGCGGCGAGACATGAGACATTCTTAGGTCGATCAATTGACGTGGCGGCATGATTTATTAGCGGCAGCACGTTAACTGAGAGCAGATCTGTGCATGCGCCCGTCGCTCCGCAGCGTCAAGAACTAATAAGCTCTTCACCCATCATAATTGTTTTGTTTCTCATGATCTCATCTACGTACCTTTGTGTGGGGCATGCCAGGAAGAGTTGTGGTTACTTTCTGGACAATCTCGCTAGCGAAGGTAGCACCGGGCGGCCGGAGGCCAGTCAGCTCTCAACGCTAGGCCAAGATCATGGTGGCAATCAGGATCTACGTAGCTGCAATACAAGCATATGACAGCCGAATCGACCAGCCGGATAGGATTGAAATTTGGAGCCATGACCATGAGTTTGGAGTCATCATTGTTAGCCATCACCCCTATCTACGTTGTACTTGCACGAGCTCAGGAATTAGTAGTCCAGTTGTTGCATGCATGCACGAAAAATGATTGATTCTGAGGTAATAACCTGTACTTATTTAAATCCTACTATATACGCAGTCATATTATGGCTCCTCGGTTTGAGAGAAGAAATGCAATGAAAAACATTTTATTTGCAGGCATGAAGAAGGATTGATTCTGAGGTGATAACCTGTACTAATCTCAATCCGACGATATGCATGGTCATATTATGGTGCCACGGTTTAAGAGGAGAATTGCAATGAAAAAAATATTTTCTTTTTTTGCAGGGGTGAAGCCGAATCCTATTTGTTTCTCCTGATCTCTACATTGTTTTGTTCCGGGAATTTGTTTATGCGTTCTGTCGCGCAAATTTGGTGAGTGTAAATTGAATGGATTCATTTTAAAGCGCACCACTACTGATGCCACTAAATTTCCTAATGATCGTATTTTTGCTTGGTATATGCGACAATGAGCATATCAGCACGGGTCATCCGATAAAAAATCCCTGACTTGCCATATGCGAACTACAACAGATCCTTTCCATGAGAGAGCATATAAAGTTTCAGCTGTTTCAGCTTACCATCTACTAATTAAAGCTTAAAGCCTTGGTTCATGTGTATGACATTACAGTACAGATATTTTATCCATTCTTCTTTTTTTGCAGATCTCAAACCCTCTTTTGGATAATAGTTTGTGAAATACATGACAGTAGGATTTTCAGTATATTATTTTATTATTACGAGTGGTGAAAGCTAAAGCAATAGTCGCTTACTTGAATCCCAGTAAAGAAGTGTTGTCCTCGTCAGAAAGAACAAATGCTGGAGGAATGCGATCCTCAGTCAACAGAAACATAGCACTGAGTTTGTTTGCTTGAGCAGGGAATCCACTGACACGAGTTCTGCTGCCCGATTTCTCGAACAAAAGAATGGGTTTCTGATTCCTATTCAAAAATGGTGAGTGCCAACCATCTCGGTAATCCATGCGGTGATGCGGTAACATGGACAATGAACCATTTCGATGAAACATCATTTCACGAATATCCTTTCACAAAAAGCATAGCTGCATGACGCTGATCCAGTTAGCAATTATGAGACGGGTAAGCCTGGATGGATGAAAGATACCAACAATTGTTGGAACCTCTGCTCTTGCTTCCCCTTCGCTAGAAGTGCACTTCTCACTGCTCAACCACAATGAATGTCTTTAACGGCCTTCTAAAACTTTGATTGATTGAACGAGAAGACTTGAGAAGAGAGCAGACGGGATTGTTGGTTCGGAGTGGCGCCAACCCCGCTGTTGTTGTACACTCTTAGGGAGCTTCTTCAGTCAGTGGGCAAGGAGAGTGAGGACTAGATTCAGGATATCTAGTCCGAACAGAGTTAAGGGAACATGCAATAATCCTTTTGAAACCTGTTGAGGTTGAGGCACTAACCCTCTTATGAAATAGTCTTATATGGTTTTCGAGCTCTGGAAAGAAAGTTGCTTTTGCTCGTTCCCCCAGCCCTTTACCTCATGAGGGCAATTGTTACTTTTCCAAACTAGTTATTTGTTTCTTGTTGAGCAAGCAATGACAGAGAGAAGTACAACCAGGCACTTGTACTTCGATCGGAATGGGCTTCAACCCTTCGCATCCGAAAGCTGACCAAGCTCCCATAGAAATGATCTGGGCCTATGCTCTTACCTTCCTTGTTCACATTAACCAGCAATGAGAGATGACGAAGAAGGCCAAGAGAGAAATAAACGATTCGATAAAGACAATAATATGGGAATTACAATGATCTCGAAATCCAATCCAAATCGAAGAGGCAAGCAAAGAGATGGTTGTTGTCGGGTAATGGCAATCACAAGGCACCCTCGGCCAGACCACAGGGATTAGAAGGCCTGTTTAGCACTTTTTAAGACGCATTGGCGACGCTTCGCGATAGATGATACTATAAAGAGCTAAAACGAAGAAAAGAAGCCTAACATGAGTAAATGAATTCCACAATCAATGCCCATGTTCTAACTTCTCAACAATGCCCCTCTGCGCACAAAAGAAACAAATATGGTGAAATTGGGTCACCCATCACATGGCAAAAAACAAAAAGGATCAGTTGAATCGAAAAGAATGGGGCATCTGGAGGAAGAATCGTAACAAGTTGGCACTGGTCAAACAACCGACCCAGAGAGAGAGCCTGCTCACGGAACAGAACTGGTTTCATCAACTTAATGCCGAGCACTAAAGGATGAGTCCCTCCATTCCTGCTTAAAAACCTGCTCCTCAACTCAGTATTTCTGCCCCAATATCTATTCTTTTTTCTGTTTTCTACTCATCCCAGTCTAGCTATCAGAGGTTTCACGAGTAGCGAACGGTTCCACTTCTATAAATACATAATTATTTCCATTGAGAAGGGAAGAGGATGGTTGGGAGCACAAGGGGGGGACAGACCAGACACCCGTTGCCACCAGGCTGGTGGTAGGTAATCTCTCTATCGTAAATACCGGTATCAAAGGTAGGGTTCGTAGCTCAATTATTAAGATACCAGGGCTTATTCTTCACAATTGTTACCCATATCTGTTTATCCAACAAGAATTAATAAAGGCGGATCCAAATATAATACAGATGCAAAGCCTCCAGACGGTGCTGATTCGGGAAGTAGTTGCGGAGAGGTGTTCAAACGGTCACGTTTTCTTCTTTAAGTATAGGTGGATGGTCTCGATCAAACTACCCTCATCCTCCTCCTCATAGTATGCTTAATTTAGTGTATGGCAGGAAGAGGCAGAGCCAACTACCTATGTCCTCTCTTTCTTGCCGCCTAAACAACTTATTTTGATACTACCTCGACCAAAACAAGAAGATTTATGCACGGCTTTTTTAGTAAAGACCTAGTAGATATAAAGTACGATCTAGAAAACGAGCGGGTAAAATCCAAAATTCTGCAGCCATATTTTGCTCGTTATGACAAGTATCAAAATAGGGATTGAAAAGTTGGTTGTTGTTACAAGAGTATTCTTGATCCGTTTTTTTTTAAGTCTGGAAAAAAGAAATAGATATCTGATTTTATTAGTAGCTATGATTGGGGCTATAGTACTGACTATGCATAGGACTACAAAGGTGAAAAGACAGGATGTATTCCGGCGAAAAGACTTGATTGAATTCTAGGAGGACTATAATGAGGAGGACGACAGATCACGATCTACTAAAAGGAGACATTGTTGGTGGTTCGAATCCACCTCGTGAGAAAGACTGAGCTGAGCTATTTCTTACTTTTATAGCTTGAATGAGACAAAGCCGAGGGTTCGGTCATACAAAGGAGCAATTCTCTTGTGCAAAGGCTAGTTTCGAGTGAATTAACGCACCCCCATTTAATAAGTGCTTTGCAAGCGATATGAAACAAGATTCCTCTTCCCCCTACGCACGAGTGAAAAGCTAGGCTAGTTTTGAAAGAAATGAAACATAGAAATGTTGGGCGCCAAAGCCCACAGCAAATAGGAATGCAGATGGAAATAAAGTATCTTTGGGAAATCTGGATCCACATTCTAGGAACGGTCATGCAAATGAGAAAAAGGCATAGGTTTCTTACTCCACTGAGCACACTACATTAGGGAAAAGCAGTTGAGCATCAAGAAATAATTAGGATAGGATGGACCTTTGCACAAAGAAAGTAGAAGCAAAAAAGTATCAATTTCGACTCCGCATTCGCATGAACCTTTGGTGGTATCCTTAAAATCTTCTTCCTAGCTCTGACCGGGTTGCGTAAAGACCCCTAGAGACACCTCCTCATGCAGGCAGCTAGTGTTTCTTCTTCTTTTGAAACAATAGAGATTATAACGCCCAAGCCATAAAAAATAGAGAGTGGAAATGCCAGTTTTGAAAGAATTGGCACTAAGTAAGAGGTGATCCGCTTTTGGCCTTGTATCGGGCAGCGGGACGTTATGAAGGGCAGCTAAAACATGACTCTTGCGATGCTGAATCATCGATTGATAGAGGTGCTGAGAGGGCTGTGACTGCAGTAGCCTCACTTCACTTTTTTCCACCATCACTAGTACGTGGGGTCCCGAAAACCAAACAAAGAATAAAATGCACGCACGATTGGGTTAAGCATCTAACTAACTAGATTCCTTACTCCCAGCGATGACCTATAATAGAATATGAAAAGCAATGTTTCCCTTAATCTCTCCCATCTGGATAGATAAATCAAGGTCATGCGTAGCTCGTATAAAAAACTAGAAATGAATTATTGCCCTCTGGCGAAAGGAAAAGATTGTTGGTACGAAAGCCGCTATTACACCACTGGAGGGCTGAACCAACCTCATGCTCCATCAGATACAAGAAACAGCCCAACTCTGAGCTTATCGATCTGAAATGCACTTTGAAACCAATGCCTTAGCGAGAGAATGGAGGAGTAGATGCCTCTTCTTATAGATGGACTATGTTTTCTCTTTTTATATTATTATTCGAGTTAGGTGGTTGAGATGCTTCTACAGGGTGGTTCTTGATAGGGCAGCTTCTAATACAATCAGTTAAAGACGTAGTTCAAGTTTGGTATCTACTTGAAATCGAATGAAAAGGAATGCACTCCCTTTGGTCGGGGTTCGCCATTCGATGCTTCAACCAAAGGGATTATTGGAGGTGGTAGTATGAACCAAGATAGTCGTGAGATACGTTAAGCTGCTAATATGTCCATCTTTGTATCCATACGGAGGGAGAAGGGAAGGCCCACTGATCCTCTTATGAGTCGCTTAACTAAAGCTCGAACGATGTCCCTTCTGGTTCGCCCGAGATTCCTGTAATAATGCTTGATCCATAGTAACGTAAGTAGAAATGGGGAGGTCGAAGCTAGCGATCAAGCTGCTCCATTAGACCCGAAGCTTTCTTCTTATCCCTTTTGTCTTCTTACGTAGGATGATTTCATCTGAGTGTGTGTAAGGCGGGTGGCATTCTTAGCCATAAGCTCTAAGCAACTACCTACTTGTAATATGGTATCCTTTCTCTCTTCCTGGGACTTGAGGGGAGGTTAGTACCGCGAATAAAGTAGTACTCGCTATCCAGCCAGTCATCTACTTGACAAGTTTGGAAAGAATCTCTCGGAAAAGAGAGCGCAATCTCTCTTTGCTTGTGCCACCCGGGCGGAAGATATATCTGAGTCGAGCTCGTCGAAGAAGAAACAGCTACTGACATCCAGCTCAGATCAGAGTGAACAAACAGTGCGAAAGAGACTGAGAAGGGGAAGCATGCGCCCGAAAGGGGGGCCATTGCTCCATGTATAATATAACTCGGGATGTTTCACTATATTATATCCCCATTGCTAAACGCAATAGGAAGGGAAAGAAACGTTTCTCCTTCTACACATTTCTGAAAATGGCTTCCCGTCGCTCACAGCAGCTTCTCTAGTTTCATTATCGCCAAAAACAAAGGAAATCGACTTAGTCGCTCGCTTGTACCTCCATTTCCAATGGCTAATTCACGCATGTTGTACTTCTCCATAGTTTGCTCGAATCGAACTTGTCCGTACCGACATAATCAGTATCTCCCGGACTACCAAGGCAAAAAACCCAGTAAACTAGTGACTTGAATCATACTTCCTTCCTCTTTGATTGACGAAACCTAACTACAGGAACTGCTTAAGTCAAGAACAAACAGATGGAGTATTTCTTCCTTTCGAACTAGAAAAAGTGAGGCTACAGCAAGCGCAAGTCATCCCCTTGCGAAGTGCAAAACAAGGGAAATCTGACTTCATAAAAACAAGTTGAGCTATCGTTCCCTTCATTGACCTACTAACTCGTGATACAACGCGCGTTTCTTCCTCAGAATCTCATTTCAAAAGGCATGAACCATCCCCTAACTTGGAAGGGGACAGGAACAGAAGACACATGACAAGCCTTGTTTCCTACTTGCTGACCCTAGAACAACAAGAGGCAACAGGCTTGCTTAACACTCGAACAAGAGGAAATCGCTTCGTCTTTTTGCCCTTGGCGCGCCTTCTACTTCTGTCGGCACAACTACGTATTTATTAGAATAGTGCTTTGCTCGGTCCTGCTTTGGACCTATGATCCACTGGTGATTAATCAGCATCTACAGCTTTCACTTTGGGTCGGGAATTTGGAGAGATTGGCTCTATAGAAAGGGAAGCGAGTCTTTGAACTATGTTAGCGCCGAGGGTTCACTAAACCTACTGTCCTTCTGACTTTCGTGTTTCGTAACTCATTAGATTCCTAGCTTTTTAGCGGGGGCTTTGGCAGAGAAATAGCTAGATCTGTAACAATAAAAATAAGTCAGTGTTCAGTTCATTAGAGCAAGGAGAAAGTGCACTAGATAGACAGGTTGGACAATGAGGGCTTTTACTCTCCCTATCTTGAGTAGGATCATTGAAAAGAAAGAAAACGAATGGTTTCTCGGCAATGGTTTCTTCAACTGGCTTGTGCCACAGCTCATAGCTTGAATCGGGATTGGAAAAACGGAAGGAAAGTAAGGCGCTAGAGCCTCTGATGAGGAAGACCTCAGATCTTTCAGAAGGAATAGGCCTACCTGCTTTAGCTTTTATGGTTCACCACGGTCTTCTTCTTCCTAGCCCAAGGCGGTTTCTCTCTCAAACTGAGTCAAATCCGTAAAATTGTAATGAAGAGGAAAGCAGCGGCTTTGACTCTCTCACCTAACAGGTCGGTATTCATGTCCACCAGAATTGTCTACTGATTGGCTGTAGTTTACTTCCCGATCAGATCCTGAGGCAATAATAGAGCAAATAATTCATAGAATACTCCACCACGAGCAGCGAAAGCACGCTCAGCCAATCCTCACTCGACGGCTCCGTCCTTGCTTAGGAAAAAGCCGAACCACTCGCAGATGGATCTTTTTTTTCTACCTTTTTCATTACTGACGAACCGGTCGTTCGCATATGTCACTGATAGTTAAGCTATTCGGCTAGCTCTCGAATCAATAGACCACCGATTTCTTTCTCAGTCGATGGGAGTGAAATTCCTCTCATTTCCGAATGGTCTATGGGGCAGAAGCTATAATCCTCACTTTTTCCTAGCGAAGGAAGAAGGAAGACGATCGTGAGGTTCCAGCGGGAGGAATGATTTGGACGGGGAGATACGTCACTGGTTTTTAGAACTTCCACACTTGTTTATCGGTACTTGGCTCTTGTAGAAGAACAATCTGTCAATCTTGGGATGGCTTCTTTTTGACTCGAAAGTACTGCTGATTAGGAGACTCATTTAACTAAGTCATTTCTTGTCAACTTTGATACTACCTTGGTCTTGCGAAATCCGAGTCAATAAAATAGAAGAAAAGTAGAGAGCTGGAAGGGAGCTGGAAAGATTGGGATGAGTCATAAGCGCTAGTAGTAGCTGCCAAACTAGGTAATGTGCATGTAGGTGTCAGCTTCTCTATTCCTCTTTTCTCGGATCGCATTCCTCGAACTCGACCTCGATAATCTAGATTGTATGGGTGGGATGGGAGAGCTAGCGAAAACCATCACTAGAGCCGGGATAAGATGGATAGCAAGCGTATGGGGGAGTAGACAAAGCTTCGCTCCATCGACTAGTAGTTTCATTCTCAAGTAATCTTATAGAAAGTGAGATTTTGTTCTATATGCGTTTTTGGATGAGAAGATGGCGGAGCCAGTGAGGGAAACCACGAGTACCTGACAGTTGTAAGGTCGTTGAACTCCATTATGATACTCCGGTGACTGAACACCCACACAATCTTGAATTTCATAAGTCGTTGCATTCAGAACGAACATAAGGATTGAACCATTCCCGTGCTTATAAGCTCCCTTCTCTTTCTTTTAATGCAAGTAGTTCTGGTTGAAGACAGCGGAGCGGATATTCAAATAAAACATAAAATTGGTTGCCTCAATCTTTATCAAAGTTTTGGTATCTAGTTTATCCAGCTACAGTATAGTATACTCCTTCCTTGCTCGATAGAGCTCTTTGAATCCGCTTCAACTAAATGCGTAAAATAGAGTAATTTCTTAAAAAGCCAGTTTCTTTCGAGAAGGCAGGAGGCCCATAGCGAGTTACAATAGTGCCAGTTCTTGTACGGAAGGCCGTAATTCCGGTAACCTCGACTGCTCTAAGAATGATCCGGGCTAGCCGGGCACATCACATCAAAGTTAGGTCATTTGTCAAAAACATGGCAAATAGCTCAGTTGGTTTGGTAAGGGAGCTATTCTCTCACTTAAACCACTCCCATATTAGGTATCCTATCTCGTCTTAAAGTTCCCCCGCATTACCCATAACTTACCACCAGTATCTCCGGAACTCAAATCGCAAAATGACAATGCTTTCGATAGTATGTACTAAATTACTTAGTACGAATGCACATCTCGGCCATCGGGTAGCTGATCACCATTTCAAAGTCTATATCCGTGGTTCAAGAAATGGAATTGCTATTCTCGATTCAGACAAGACACTGATTTGTTTACGAAACGCTCTTCATTTTATAGGATCTCCCAGTCGTCAAAAAGGCCGTTCCTTCTTTTTAAAGACCAATCATTTATTTTATTTGGAGATAATGGAAGAAATGGCGAGCTATTTCAGAAATGTGAATTCTCATTGTTTCGATGATTCTCAATGGAAGATCGGGGCGTTTTTGACCAATTCTTTTGCAAATAAAAAAAAATTCCGTTCAAGAAAGAAGAAGATCCATTTTGGGCTGAACCAACAACCTGATTGTGTGGTTATTCTGAATGCAGATAGAAAGTCTTCGGTCATACTGGAAGCTCATCGATCACAAATACCTATTGCATCCTTAGGTGATTCTACGATCCCATGGGAATCCTCTAAAAGAATCACTTATACCATCCCAGCGAATGATCCTATACAATTCGTCTATTTATTTTGTCATTCGATCATGAAAACAGTTATTATTGAAAAGAATGCGATTAAGGTGGTTTCACAAACCACAAAAGCACTTAAGAATTCCACTTTCAGTGGGAAAACCGCCTACTCCTCACTTGCGCACTCCCGGAATAAGAAGAAGCAAATTAGAATGAGACTTGCCCCCAATAGCCTATTTAAGAGGCATCTTTACAAATTATTTGACGCATTAGTCCCATACGGAATGAATGCTGGGAGAATCTGAATCTACCCCAGCCACAAGAGGTGGCTGCTCCTGTAGTTGTAGTTCAAGATACCCCACCCCCGCAAGGGTTCACGGATCTCCACCCATTACCATTACCTTTAAATTTGCAACCAGACTTTGCATCCGAATCTCTTTTTATGCTAAATGTGTTGAGACATAATAATAATATAATTCCAAGTACTTCGACTCCACCAATCTTTAATGGAGGTGCAGGTCCAAGTACTTCGACTCCACCAATGGATGATTTCTCTCCAGCCGTGACTCTGTGGACCAAGGCGCATGAAAATATATTTCATAATTTGAATATTGAGAATTCAAGTCTCGGGAGGGAGAATTCATGACACTTCTTTACTGGGATGTTTTAGATCGTCCCCGATGAGGCGCTAGCCGTGAATTGCATCTGCAAGCTCCATCGCCTTCTGGTGGACCCTGACGGCGCGCCAAACTTCCTCCGATCGCCCATTAACGTCGTCCTCGGCTGGGTCGCTGCCATGCAGCTCAAGGTGTTCAGGATCGTGGAGCAGGAGGCTCACCACAGCAAGTCGGAGTTGGCGTATGGTGCGCTTGCCGCTCGGGGCGAGCGCGACCATTCTGGAGCGCCGGGTACCGTGTGCAGGACCGCTGTGGCTGCCTGACGCTGGCGTGGCACGACTGGCCACTGTTCACGGCATCGGTCTGTGGCGCACGGTCCGGCGAACTCAACCGTCGACGTATCGTGGACGAGCGTGCCCGCAACGAGAAGAGCAGCGGCGGCCACCAGCAGGCTTCTCGGGGCGGAATAGCCATGCAGTAAGAGCGCCGGCTGTCATCGCACGCATGCTCTCCGGCACACATAGAAAAATATGGCCTAGGTTCTTTCGTGGATTTTGACAGTTTTTTCCCTGCCGTCAACGCAAAGAAGTGCAGATTTGCATGGATGGAGAAGGGTGCAATGCGACTACCACTAGCCTAGCTGAGACACTTTTGAGCCAGCACGTGAGAAAGCGTTGAATTGGTTGCAGTCTTTCAGTCATCTAGATGGTTGTGCTTTGGTTTCAGATATCAGTGTATCACACACTATGTAAGTTCATATTAAAGTCTTTCGTCGTATACTAATTCATAAAACATCCATAACTTATAAAGCTTTGATTCATAATACACCCAAGCCCACCCTATTTTGCATTGACACATACATGCTTTATTTGCCAGATACATACAGAGGGCTACTTTATTTGAAACTGAAACATGCAAACCAGAGAGAGAAGAAAATTAATTTGATTTGTGCTAGAAACAGTTTTCAGATAAAGTTATGCATATACTTTAAATGAAACGACTGAAACCGCCATGCACGAGCGTCGGACGAGCAAACCGCCGCGCCTCTATGACGTATGACCATCTCCATCTTCCCTGGGGGCCACCGTGTCGTCACCACCGGGACGTTCACTCCGCGAGATTGTGCTCGTCACGCTAGGGTGACGTCCGAACCATCTCCATCTTCCCGGGACGCCTCCTTGCGAGAGCGTCGTGCAAGTATGACGCAATTGTGACGTCCAACCATCTCCATCTTTCCTGGCGCCCCGCCCGAGCAGGTCGTCGTTGCCGTGTTGTCACCTGCATGCCATCGCCGCACCGCGAGAGCTCTTTAGGTTAGACATCTTCTTGTGTTTAAGTCGTCTCTAAATTTTGAAACTTTTCCCCATGATTTGAAGCATCTGTATAATATGTGACTTCGCATGATCTTTTCCTACTTGTAAATTTCCACTTTTAATTGTGAAAACGTGCGTTGCACGTACATGCCAACTAGTGATAAAAATGCTGAAATTTCTAGTAATGATGAAGATAATAGCTCCATTACCTTTGATGATAATGATTTTGATTTTGATGGTTGTAATCTCTCTGAATAATTATGTTCTTGCAAAAGCTAGCTAGAAGTCCTAAAGGAAGTGAAATAAACATGGCTTTTACTAAACATATTACTAATGCTCTCATACAAGTTAGGGAAGAAAAATTGAAACATGAAGTATCCATCCCTAGGAAGTTAGAAGATGGTTGGGAGCCCATCATTAAAATGAAGTTGAATAACTTTGATTGCAATGCTTTGTGTGACCTTGGTGCTAGTGTTTCTGTTATGCCTAAAAGACTTTATGATATGCTTGATTTAGCACCTTTGGAAAATTGTTATTTGGATGTTCACCTTGCTGATGCTACTATAAAGAAACCTTTGGGTAGAATTGATGATGTTCTTATTATGGTTAATAACAACTTTGTCCCTGTTGATTTCGTTGTTTTGGATATTGAATGCAATCCATCTTGTCCTATTGTGCTTGGAAGACCTTTTCTTAAAACTGTTGGTGCTATTATTGATATGAGAGAAGGGAATATTAAATATCAATTCCCTCTCAAGAAAGGTATGGAACACTTCCCTAGGAAGAAGATAAAACCACCTTATGATTCTATTGTTCGAAAAAACTATAATGTTGATGCTTCTACACTTGGTAATACTTGATGCATGCTTTGTGCCTAGCTAAAAGGCGTTAAAGAAAAGCGCTTATGGGAGGCAACCCATTATTTTATTTCTGCAATTTTTCTTTTATTGAGTCAAGGAGGTTGTTTACTTCTGTAGCAACTCCTTTGTATCTTTACTTTTTCGCATTGTTGTGCCAAGAGAGTCTCTAATGATAAGATGATGCTAGATTTTGATTGCTGCGCAGGAACAGATTTCTGCTGTTCACCGTATTAATTATCTAAATCAACAGAATGTGATTTAAATCTGCAAATTTTTGTGCGTAATCCTGATGTATGTACGCATCTTTCATTAGTTCAAAGTTTTTCAATCTGAGCATCGTAAGTGCCTCGAAAAAATTCGTCTTTGCGGACTGTTCTGTTTTAGACAGATTATGTCTTTTATTTTGCATTCTCTCTTTTACTAGTGTTGGGTGGAATTCTTTTTTGGGTGGAAGAGCTTCACATAACATCAGTGGCAGTAGCTAATGTTTAAAGTAACGGTCATATTGCGTCTTTACAGAACATGTGAGTTTTTGATTGTGCACTAACCCTCTAATGAGATTTACTTTGAGTTTGGTGTGGCGGAAGTTTTCAAGGGTCAAGAGGAAGAGTGATATAATAGGATGGAGAAGAGTGAAGAGCTCAAGCTTGGGGAGGCTCCCATGGATCTCCCCAGCATATTTCAAGAAGACTCAAGCGTCTAAGCTTGGGGATGCCCAAGGCATCCCCTTCTTCATCGTCAAAATTATCAGGTCATCTCTAGTGAAACTATATTTTAATTCTTTCACATCATATGTGCTATTCTTGGAGCGTCTGTGTGCTTTTATTTTCAGTATGTTATTTTTATTTTGTGATCAACTTGATTGGATCCTAGCATTCTTGATTGGGAGAGAGACACGCTCCGCTTTTTCATGAGAATACTCCTATTCTTCACTTATATTGTTGAGTATTCATATCTAGCGCTGTTAAGCTTTTAGCTCTTGTTTTCATGTATCTCTTGTCAGAGCTATTAGTTCTTTTAAAGAAAGTACTCTCTTACTTCACTTATACTTGTTTGGAGAGTTATTGAAATAAGTTGATTGGTGTTTGGTTGGAACAGAAAATGTTGCATGTGGTAAATGGTATAATGGAAAAGACTTGCATACTCTTGTAGATCACTAATTGGATAATTTGATACTTGTCAATTGTTTTGAGTTAACAAGTAGGTCATGATTAAATTTTGCATCATGTAAGTTAAGCCCATTAGTGAAGAACTACCGTAAAGCTTGTTGAAATTTGGTTTGCATGGTGGTATCTCTAAGGTCTAGATATTTTCTAATAAAAGGGTTTGGTTAACAAGGAAGACGGTATGAAGTCTTATAATTTGCAATATGTTGGTCATATAAAACTTGGTGTACCGGTTGATATTCTTGTTTGCTTACATAACCTTGCTAGCCTAAACTCTGTACTGAGAGGGAATGCTTCTCGTGCATCCAAATCCTTGAGCCAAAATCCATGCCATTTGTGTCCACCATAACTACCTATATGTGGTATTTCCTTGCCACTCCAAGTAAATTTTTCATGTGCTACCTTTAAACTATTCAAAATTGTTACTACTCCTTTTGTGTCAATGTTTACCAAGCTCATGAGGACGTGGTGGATGTCTTTATGTCACTTGTCAAGCAGACTTTACCATTAGACTAGCGGCATATACATCCGCTTATCTATTAATTTTGCAAAAAGAGCTGGCAACGGGGTGCCCAGTCCCAATTAATTACAACTTTAACCGCTTAATTCTCTTCACATTTTGCAATAATACTAGTGAAATATCTGCATGTGTAAACAAAAGAGAAAAGAGGGATGATCTGCCTTGCTGGTAGAAATAACGTCCTTCATGGGAGCCGCTCTTAAAAGTCTGTTTGGCCGGGGTCATATTGTACTTTCCACTACTGATTCGTTGACCAATTAACAACACCTCCAAAACTTAATTTTTACTCTCTATATGATTTCAAAAACTAAAAAGCTCTAGCACATGATTTAATCCCTGCTTCCCTCTGCGAAGGGCCTTTCTTTTACTTTTATGTTGAGTCAGTTTTCCTACTTCTTTCTATCTTCCACAAGCAAACACTAGTGTCAACTTTGGTACAACATTTGTTATATGCTACATATTGGACTTATTATATTGCTTTGTGTTGACAATATCCATGAGATAAATATGTTGAAAGTTGAAGCAAATGCTGAAACTTAAATCTTCCTTTGTGTTGGTTAAATACCTTTTACTAGAATCTATTGCTTTATGAGTTAACACTTATGTAAACCTGTGGATGCATTGTCTCCAAAGTACTATTCATGAAAAGTTTAGCTTGTATGATTCAGTGTTTACTCATTATCTATTTGGTAGCAAATATAGACCATTGACTTGGATCACTTCATTCATTACATGTGCCTTACAATACTATTTGATCAAGATTATGATGGTAGCATGTCACTTCAAAAATTATTTTGTTTTATCGTTTACCTACTCGAGGACGAGTAGGAACTAAGCTTGGGGATGCTGATACGTCTCAAACGTATCTATAATTTTTGATGTTCCATGTTGATATTATACCAATTGTTACATGTTTTGCATCCACTTCATATCATTTTTATACATTTTTGGGACTAACCTATTAACAAGATGCCACAGTGCCAGTTCCTGTTTTCTGCTGTTTTTGTATTCCAGAAAAGCTGTTCTGGAAATATTCTCGGAATTGGACGAAAATCAACGGAGGTCCCTATTTCACCGACACGTACACGAGTCCAAAGGGAGACGGAGGAGCGCCAGGAGGCGGCCACACAAGGGCTCGGCGGCCCCACCTCCTGCCGCGCCGAGGGTGCGTGTGGGCCCCTCGGGTGCCTCAGCCGCGCCCTTTCGCCTATTTATTCCCCCGACGAAAACCCTAAATACCCGAGTCATATTCCACGAAAAGTTCCAGAGGCGCCGCCGTCGTCAACCCTAGCTCGGGAGGGTTCTGAAGCTCTTCCCGGCACCCTGCCGGAGAGGGGAATCATCACCGGAGGGCTCTACATCGCCATGCCTGCCTCCGGAGTGATGCGTGAGTAGTTCATCCTTGGACTACGGGTCCATAGCAGTAGCTAGATGGTTGTCTCTCCACTTTATGCTATCATGTTTAGATCTTGTGAGCTGCCTAACATGATCAAGATCATCTTATTGTAATGCTACATGTTGTGTTTGCTGGGATCCGATGAATATTGAATACTATGATCAAGTTGATTATTAATCTATGTTACATGTTATTTATGATCTTGCATGCTTTCCGTTACTAGTAGATGCTTTGGCCAAGTAGATGCTTGTAACTCCAAGAGTGAGTATTTATGCTAGATAGTGGGTTCAGTCTCCAGTAATCTGGGCGAGTGACAGCAACGTCTAAGGTTGTGGATGTGCTGTTGCCACTAGGGATAACCTAACAATGCTATGTCCACGGTCATATGTACTTGTTTACATTACGCACATTACTTAATGCGATTATCCGTTGCTTGCAACTTAATACCAACGGGGAACACGGATGTCAACCTGAAGGTGGATTATTAGTCATAGATGCGGTTGGATAACGGTCTATGTATCTTGTCGTAATGCCCAATTAAATATCATGGTAGTCATCTTGTCATATATATGCATTGTCATGCGCTCAATATTTTATCAATTGCCCAGCTGTAATTTGTTTACCCAACATGTCGTTTATCTTTATGGAGAGACACCACTAGTGAACTGTGGACCCCGGTCCATTCTTTTACACTGATAAAACCACCAACTGCAAACAATTGTTCTCTTTTACTTTCTGCAATTAAACATTATTTTCCACACCATACGTTTAATCCTTTGTTACAGCAAGCCGGGAAGATTGACAACCTTCCTGTTTCGTTGGGGCAAAGTAGTTTGATTGTGTTGTGCGCAGGTTCCACGTCGGTCGCCGGATTCCCTAGTGTTGCGCCGTGCCATATTCCGCCACCAACAACCTTCTGAAGTGTTTCTACTCCTACTGGTTCGATAACCTTGGTTTCATACTGAGGAAAAACTAGCTGCTACACTGCTTCATACCTTCCTCTTGGGGTAACAAGTTATGCTAGGCAAGACAAGTAACAAAGTGATAGCAATAGAATACTTCAAGCACGAATGCTATCACAATGTAAAGTGCATAAGTAAAGAGCTCAGGTATAGAAATAACCGAGGCACGCGGAGACGAGGATGTATTCCCGAGTTCCTCCTTTTTAGGGAGTACGTCTCGTTGGAGAGGTGTGAGGCACCACAAAGGTCGATCTCAACGCCACAAAGGCTCACCCTATTCTCCGATGAACCGCACCACAAAGGATTGGTTCACCTCCCACTATCGGAATCCTTCTAGGCGGAAACCGGAGCCTTTACAACAACGATCCGGGGCACACACCCACAACCGAATTGGGGGCTCCCGAACAGCTACAAGTGACCACAAAAGGTCTCAACCGCCACATGGGCGTCTAGGGTCCAAAGACCCAAGAGTAACAAGTTCACAAGCTTTCAACTTCCACGAATCCTCGTGGACAGCACAAACCGATGCACAAAGCAATGGCAAGAGCACAAGTGCTCAAATCCTTCACTCTCAAATCCCACCACAAGCAATTAATGCTTATGGGGGGAGGAGAGAGGAAGAACAACGAAGAACACAACAAATAGAACTTCAAGAACTAGATCGAAAGGGTTCCCTCACTTAGAGGAGAGATGTATTGGTGGAAATGTAGATCTAGATCTCCTCCCTCTTTTCCCTCAAAGATATGCAAGAATCATGGGAGGAATTGAGAGAGAGGCAAGTTTTGCAAGGTCAATAATGGTGAGGGAGAGAGAGAAAATCGTGCTGGGCAAAACTAGTCACTTCGGGGAAGAAAGGGGGCCTTATATAGGTCCCCACGAAAAAGAGCCGTTGCAGCCAGAAAACATAGGATTATCCGATTCATGTTTGATAGGATAATCCGACTGAAAGGATTATCCGGTCCAAGTTAGGATAGGATAATCTGACTGACAGGATTATCCGATCCAAATTAGATAGGATAATCCGACAAACTCCAGAGCGCCACAAAACAGGGTTGTCAAAAGTACTTAGCCAAATTCGAGCAATTCTTGAGAATCGGATAATCCGAATCAACCTTGATCGGATATTCCGAAAAACTCCAGTACGCACTACTTTTAAAGTCCTTAGCCGTTTTTGCGTTCAGCAAAAAACCCGGTCGGATATTCCGATCCAAGTTTGGGTCGGAATATCCGATTGTCTAAAAACTGACAGAAACAGCAAAACGAAAACCGCAATAACTTTTTCATCCGGACTCCGATTTCGATGATCTTGGGCTCGTTGGAATCGTAACGAAGAGCCCTTCAAGATCATGCAGAGAGACATCATAGTCCAAGGATGGAGGATAAAACCAAATGTAGAAAGGTAAACCTCTCTATAAAAGGAACAACCGGTAAATCCTCCAACATAAAAAACGCAACAAGATATTCATATGAAATCTGTTTTTGATGAACTAGAGCTTGGTATAGAGATGAACACAAGCTCTAAATTCTCACATGGATAAAAGCCAAATAAGAACCAAAAAAGATGATATGCCAAGTGTGCAAAGGTTTGAGCTCTCCATAAAGATGCGATCAAGTTACTCACTTGAGAGCCCCTCTTGATAGTACGCCGTCTATCCTATAACCCGGTCTCCTACTAACACCACGAGACCGGTAAAATAGAAACCCTATCAAGATCATACCTTTGCCTTGCGCATTCCACTTAAGTTAGATGATGACGATCTTGATCTCTTCAAGTGGACCACCTTTCTTGATTGCGCTTTGCTTGGTGAAGACTCACATAATGCTCCCCCATACACCAAGATGGGAGTGCCTCTCTTAGGAACATATTCACTTGACCATTATCTCCAAATGGTTGCAAGCTTCAAGCATATGATATCTTCTAGATGCCCATCTTGAACTTGCACATCACAACCTTGATGACGATCACCACTTGACGTCATCCTCCATGAGCTATAAGAAATCTTCCTTTTGATGCAAGCCCATGGAGAGATACCTAACCCCAACAAAGGAATGCCACACACACATAATGGGTTAGTTCACAAAGCTATATGGACAATTTCTTACCATACCATTGGATCACATGATCCCACATGGTATATCATTTAGCTTTGTGTGTTGATCAACTTGAAACCACTCTTTGCACTTAGTCTTGATCAACCTTGTATCTTTTCATCTTCTTGATCATATCAAATATGTCCATCATAATCAATGATCTTGATGGCATACAACCTTGAATCCAACACATGGAGTTCAAGCGATGCCAATGGACAAACCTACAAGAATAGCTCAATAAAAACATTAGTCCATAAGGATTGTCATTAATTACCAAAACCACGCATGGGGGCAACATGCACTTTCACACCCTCCGGGTGCCGACCAAGATGGCCTTGACGCTAAGCTTTTCGACACTAACCTCCCTCTCTCAGAACGATTATCTACACGACATTGATCTTCACATATGAGATAACCATTACTTCACTAATAATTTTCCCTCCAGATTGATGTATCCTCAAAAAATATCTTATCTAGACCGTTCTCGTTCCGTCTATCACTTCCCTCTAGATGCTAAATTTCCTCCAACCACCATTTGGTGATTTGGAATACATCGACACAACGTCCATGGATGGTTTACAATATGGAGATTGGTGATAGCATCAGGAGGAAATGGGCATTGAGAGGAAGTGCCCGAGTTACAGTGGTCCTGCCATTTCTTAAAAAAAAAATTACGAGTTTTAGAAAGATATAAAAATTGGATTTAGCCAATGGTGTATTCCATAACTGTACAAAAAAAAACTTCAAATATTTTGTATTCTGGGCTAAACAAAAATGAAAAAAGCAAAGTATCTGAAAATGCATACTTTCAAAGTCCAAATTTATCATATTTTATCATTTTTGTGTAGCATAGAATACAAAATATTTAAAGGTTTTTTGCATGTTTGTGGACTACATCATTGGCTACATCCGGGAATTATTTCAAAAAAACTCATTAATATTTTTATTTTCTTAAATATTAGATCACTCGTGATCGGGAGCCAAAGACACTTTTCGGGTACGCACCTGCCAAAGCAGTTATATTTGCCCGAACTCACGTACATGTTTTGATGGTCCGCATACCACATGACCACCAAAGATTTCCAGTAAAGATGATGACATTAGCATTGAAATCGTACCCTAGGATTAGACCAGAACACCTTCGCGAGAAGTCGGGCTTCGTACACATAAACAATTCCATCCACGTCAGTTTTTTTAAAAGATCCATTTGCACTCGACTGTTTTTACGCCATATGAAAGATTAAGAAAGTTCGAGACATGATTTTCATCCATGAATTTTAAATCAGATCTCATGGCTCCATGCGATGACTCAGAATCAGGCCCCGCCATCGCTTCCGAGTAAGTATTCAGCTCATTGCTGTCCAACAGTAATACATGGCAAACACTTCACAATCTTGCCAACCTCTATGTACCAGGTGCTTCATCGACCATGGATTCCTCGACCAGCTACGCCTCCAAGCCTTTAGCTGAGTTATCTCAGAGTGGCTCTTCTCGAATTTCTTCGAGTTGCATGCACATCCTTCCTGCCACGAAAAGACCCGGTGATCTCACACAACCACACCACCGCTCCATGCCCTTCGCCTTGAAGAATTGCACCGTCAACGTTAGCTTTGTGGTTAAAAGCATAAAACTAACACTAAACACAAAGTTCAACACAAAATAACCATGTTTTGAAAATATTTTCGAAACTAACCCTTTTGCATAGCGCCTGCCGTGAAGGCGCTACAGTCTACAGCCAGCGGCGGAGCAAGGGACCAGCAGAGGCTACCCCCCCTTGGCATCATGCAGAAAGAAAAATTATCTGTTTTAGAGAAGATTAGATGATCTAATTAGTAAAGATTAGCTTGGCTGGCCCCCTTATATGCCAATTTTGTAATTCAGTCCTGCCTCCGCCCCTTTTTACAGCATCACAACGAGTTTGGGGACGACAAAGTTTGCCAACATGGCGTAACCCGGGTCCTGATGCCTAATACCATGGCGCCTTTGATTGGAGCGCTATGCCCTAAAACATGTGACACTCTTGTAAAAAGTTTGCGCATGGCTGATGAACTATGCCTCTCGGTGCGCTGTATCGAGGGACGGGCTCCATTGAACTCGTTTTTTGAATCATTAAAAAAAATAGTTCTAAGTAAAAAATAAATATAGATAATGATGACTTCTAATAGTGTAAAAGCTCAATGCAAAATATTTTGCATTTTTGGGCTGCATATAAATGATAAATTTTAAGATATGAGATAGTGATCGGTGCAAACTTTGAAAACCTTCAAAATTGTTAGGATTTGCCAATTTTATTTAGGCCAGAAGGAAAACTATTTCGCGTTGAGATTTTACAGGTCCGTAGATTACTTCATTTTTCAACATCTAGGATTTTTTCCGAAATTTATTGGAACTTCAAATGTCTGATTTCAAAATTTGAGTACCATTTGAGAAAATTTACTAATAACTATTGTGGACATAAAGAGAACTAGGGCATCATTGCAATCCCATCATTACTACTCCATAGTCACACGTATCCGGGAAACACGTATCCGGGAAACAGAAACAGTTTGTATTTATTTTTTGACTAGCTCCGCCAGGATGCTAGCAATATCCTAGCTAGATCTAGGACTAGCCGCCTCCAAACTGACGAGCAGGTTGCAAAGCTCTTCTGGTTCATTAACCTTGATGCCAACATTATGTATAGGTGATTAAAAAAGCGCACACACGTTCTCTCTCAAAAAAAAGAAGCCAGTCACACGTAAACTATACTAGTTATCTCGGCGCGACGATACGCCGCACCCGGTGTAATTAAAAACGTTGAAATTCGTGGGAATTTATCGTTTAGGGTATGTCAAAGTATTTGTATTTCCGCATGAATGTGTAATTTAACTTCATAAATTGAACTGATCAGATATGTTCGTATTTTACTGTAAATATGTAATTTAAATCAGTAGGCAGAGGAAATATATTGTATTACAATTTATTAAATTCGATCCATCTTTAGAACACTTATTAAATTTATTTGCATATTTCTAAATATTTACCAAATTGGAAGTTATTCAAATTTAAAATCTTTTGGTGTTTACAAAATGATCAGATTTGAAAGTCTTTTCAAATTTTTTGAATTATGCGAAATTGGAATTTGAGTTCGAATGCTGAAGTATAGTTGTTTTTTCCACAGAATTATCTAAATATTGGCCAATTTGAATTATTCAAACATGTTTGTTTTTTCCCAAAGGTAGTTAGTTTTTTTTTGCATTTCGGTATATTTTTATATTTTCCCGGTGGTTGTTTATGGAAAGTTTTCCATCTTCTGGTTTTTTCTTTAAAAACCGCCAAGTGGGACCCGTCGTCATGTTTTTTTTTGTCATATTTGTAAATATCGCGGTGTGAAGAATTCAAATTTGAAGATGGCCACATTCAAAAGTTGTCCGAATTGAGATCTACTCAAATTCAAAGGAAGTTGATATTTGCAAGTTTTTCAAATTTTTGGAAATTGGTAAAATTGGGGAGTTATTCATATTTGAATTATGTTTGCTTTTATTAAATGCTCACATTTCGTAGGCATTAAAATTTTGAAGTATTCAAATTTGGATTTTGATCATACGCCGTAAATAGGCAACGCCTTTTTTTGTGTTCATGCTGATGTATTTGTCATATTTTCCCCGTCTGTGGGGTAAAATTTAAATTTGAAAATGTCTAGATTTAAAAATTGCGCAGATTTCGAAATTATTGAAATGCAAAGACAATTTACGTTCTAAGATTGTTCAGACTTCGAAAATTGTTCAAAATGTGAAGTTATTCGGATTTGAATTCTCCTAACGTTCGCAAAAATGGTCGGATTTGAAGGGAATTTGGAAATTTAAAATTTTCAAATTTGAATTTTGATCGTATGCCGTAATTAGCTAGCATCTATTTTTGTGGTCATTTTGATATATTTTAAATATTTTTCTGATGCATATATTTAAAGTTATTGAATTTGCAACTTTTAGGATTTTTTGGAAATTGTTTAAATAAGTTGGGCGAAAAAAACGAAAAAGTAAAAAAAAACTGACATCCCGGGCCCACTGTGACGTCGTGCTGACGTCACAGCGGCCGGGTCCGCCGCGGCGGCGTGGAGCTCGCCGGCGTCGCGCCACCGCGTTCTGGGACGCGCGCGGACGCGGGCTAGCCGTAGGTGGCGGCGCCGCCCCTTTTGGGTCGCCGGAGCGCCGCGGCGGCGGGCAGCGGGCGCGGCGGCGTCGATTCCGGCGCGCAGACGGCGTCCCGGCAGGCGATCTGCGGCGAGGAGGGAGAGGCGGCGACGGCGGAGCTCCCCGTGTGCTTGAATTCGGGCGGGGAGGGCCGGAGCGGTGTGGCGGCGCGTCGGCGGCGGCGGCGGCGTCGCGGCCGCGCGGGAGAGAGAAGGGAGAGGGGGTCTGTGCACGCTTTTGCACGGAGGCCCCTGGGTTTTCGAAAATTTGCGAAAAGGTCCTTGGCGGGTTTTTTTTTTTGCTAAATTGTTGCGCCAAAATTCGTGCGCGGGGTGACCTGCTGCGACCGGCCGGTGACCGGGCGATGTGGCGCCCTCCCATTGGTAGAAAATCGGCTGCACTGTAGCTAGGAACAGTGCAGCTCGCGGGGGCGACGTGGATGGCTCCTAGCCGTCCAATGACGCCGATCGGACGACCGTAAATTGCGGGCAACGTGGCCAGTGTGAGGGGCTGAGAACTTTTCCAACTTTTATATATATGTATCTATCTATATTCAGAATAATTAGTACTGTGCAATAGCAAGGAGATACAACTCGATAGTCCTACATATTAAAGTGGGCCAGGGTAATTTATTGTGGTGAGTGCTCGTCATCCGCATAACAGGATCACTTTCAAAAAAACAGTCACACTTAAAAGTCCTTGCAATGGTGTGTTAGAGCATCTCTAGCAGAGACCGCAAAACGCGAACCCGCAAAACAGTTTTAAGGGTCAGGGAATGCGCGTTTTTTAGTTAGAAACGAGGCACGGCGGAGCAGAAACCGCAAATCCGAACCTCAAACTAGGCATGAATATCATAAAAACTGAATAACAAATAAATAAGAACTAAATTATAAATATTCGTATTACAACAATAGTACACTATGAATCCTCATCAATAATTTATTACAATAAAAGTTTGAATCACACGAATTAAACAATAATTCAACACAAGAAACGTTGTAGAATAAAAATATTATTTGAATCAAACATAATTCAACTTTCTTGTTGCCTCTTGGATTTGAAATGGTCTTCACGAATGTAGTAAAAGTTGGGTAAATACCGCCGGCTTTCAAACAGCGTCTCCACGTCGGAGTCGTCGGAGGAGGACGAATCGGAGAGCAAAAACTCCTCCTCCGGGCGAAACTCCATCTGAAACGGGTACCGCATATCACTACCGGAGTACTCTGTCCGAAAACACAACAAAATCGAGCGGAGATGGACTCACCGACAGATCGGCGGCGGCGGCGCAGATTTGGCCGGAAAGTGGTCTCCACGGGCGGGACGAGCCGGAAACCGGCGGCAGGGGACGTCCGCGGCCGGGGGGTGTCGCGTGCGGCGGGGCGCCTGCAGATGCGGCCGGGAAAAGGGCGAATCGCAGGCGGCGGCGGCGGCGAGATGGGGATGAAGCGCGTGGTGAATACTCCCTCCCGCCAACCGTTTTCATGTTATACAGGGCCCCCGGTTCGGCGGCGAAATCTGCGAATTTACCGTTCCGAGGGCCGGATTCACAGCCCCTTAAAAACTTTTACGGTCGGTCAGTTTTGCGGGTTCTGGGTTCTATTCTCCGCGTTTTTACAGGTTCGAATCCGCATCGGGCGGTTATTTTGCGGGTTTCGGCCGGGCTCTGCTAGAGATGCTCTTAGCGAGTCAGGCCCTGATGTTACAGCAAATGAAATTAACCAGGCAACTGCACAGAACGAAGAAAAACAAAAACACAAGCCATATCATCTACAACGGCATCGTTTCCACGAAGCCATTCTGATCCCTACGATCCGGTGGGATGTACATAGTGTTCTAATAAAGTTAGATGAAGCTACAGGCTTTTCTACATACAAAAGATTTCGTAAAGAGATCATGGAAACACTAACTGCCTTTAAGAAGCTAGTATGGCGGGCTTGGTCCCTTGGTCGTTCCTCTGATCATCAGCCTTTTGCAAGTACAAAATGTTGTTCCGTTTTTCCTTCCAGGCTGTCACTGGGGAGGGAACCAGCCACCATTGTTGAACCTATCCGATGGCCTCGGTACTGAGCGGTGGCTGGCATGGTCGACTTGTGTATAGCTTCTAGTATAGTCGACGAGGGAGCAGGATAATCTGGTGGTGCAATTTTATTCAAGTCGTGTTGCAGAGGGAAGTAGCCTGGGCAGACGGGCTGTCATCCAGAACAGGAATGTCGCCTGTAAGGGTCTTGAACGCGAACTCGATGCACGGATCTGCCCAGGTATTTCCAAATAATGGCAAGGCAAACCCGGATGTATCAGCAGCTTCGGGCATCACAGCCTGTGTTGGTAAAATGGGTTCTGGGGCTGGCGCATGTTGGCGTTGAACATTTGCCGAGGATGTTGCTATAGGCGCTGTGTCTGTTCTTGCGGGGCCTGATGGCTTCTGAATTTCAACATTTTTCCAAAAGTTGGTGACAGGTGCTCCCTGTCCCCACTCAGGAGTCGGAGCGAAACCGGACTGCCGGACATGATTCTCAGCATAACGTGGCTGCAAGTATCTGGTGTTGTTTTCCCGAATAGCCTGTATTTGGTTGACAGTTAAACCCTGGATCAGCTGTGACCGATTGGTACTATTTTCCTGCATAGCTATCTGATTCACAGAGTCGGCTTGATTCGGTTGTAGTCGATAGCAAGAGTTTCCTTGGTTAATCTGCATATGATTCACATTATCTCTTGGGCTCTGCTTCAGGTGATTGCTGAAGTAATCCTGCGTAGTCTGTTTTTTATTAGTAGTTAAAGCTTGGATCAGTTGACTGGTACAGCTTTCCTGCACAGTTTGCATTTGTTTGACAGTGTCAGCTTGACCCAACTGTAACTGAATGGTTTCCTGGTTAATCTGCCTGTGGTTCAGAGCAGCACCTGATTGCCTCGGCTCAAAGTGATTGGCGAAGTATTCCTGTGTAGTCTGTATTCCAACCACGGTGTCTGCTTTGCTCGACTTTGACTGATTGGTGGTGCGTTCCTGATTAGCTTGTATTTGATTCATGGTGTGTCCATGGCTTTGCTGCAACTGTGAGTGATTCGTAACGTATTCCTGTCCAGTCTGTACTTGAATAGGTGTCTTTTCTTGGCTCGACTGTAACTGACTGGCAGTATTTCCTCGATTAATCTGTTTTTGATTAATAGTGTCTGCTTCCCTCAGATGTGAGTAACTGGTAGTGTATTCCTGCATAGCATGTATTTGATTGGCACTCTCTGCTCTGCTGCTCGCCTGTAACTGATTGGCAGGACTCTCCTGATTGCGCTGTATATGAATGGAAGTGTCCGTCTGCACGACTGTAACTGATTGGCAGTCCCCTCCCGATTGGTCTGTGCTGGAACGATAGGATCTGCTTGCCTCGACTGTACATGAAATGCAGTGTTCTCGTGATTGGTCCGTATTTTGGCAACTGTGTCTACATGGCTCGACTGTAATTGGTTGACAGTGCCCTCGTCATTGATCTGCACCGGAATGACAGTATCTGCTTGACTCGACTGTAACTGATTGCCAACCCTCTCCTGATTGGTTTGTATTTGAATGACAGTGTCTGCTTGGCTGAACTGTGATTCATCTGCATTTTCCTTTTGAATAGGCTGTACCTGATTGACAGGATTTACACTGGTCGGCTCATCTCCAGGCTCGGTGTTTCCTTCAGGATAAACATTCACTGCAGCTAACCAGGGTGACGGTAGGGGAGTGTTGCAATTTTTTCTCTAGTCGTGGTTTTACGCTTCTTGGGTTTCACATCTGCATTCGGTGCTTTTCTTTTAACAGATTTCTTTCCCCCTGAAGAATGTTGTGCAGAGACCGGTCGCACACTCGTGTGTTTCAATGGATCAACCTCGTTGGCATATCTTTGCATTGGTTTCGTGCCTTCATACTCTGGTAACATCTCATTTTCGATATATGTACTAGATAGTTCCTCCCGTGGTAGCGTGATCCCTTCTGAAGTTAGTAATTCACATTGAATAGCCTTATCAGCGGTGCCTGGCCTTGTGTATTCTGATGATGCTCTGGTCTGATTTTCACAAAAATAATCTAATAAGTAGTTATCATCAGAAAAGAAAAGGAAAGCCAGATATATAAGAATGTTTTTGTTTAACTATACGCCGAAGTTTCAAGTATGATCTATCAAATGACACTATATTTCAGCAACCAACGGATTTACCATCAGTCATATAAACCACATGGTGTATCACATATCTTGCGTGTTCAGATGACGCTTCTGTCTGATTTTAACAAAATGATGCAATAAGTTATAACCATGGAAGAAGAAAAGTGGCTCACAAAATTACAGTTCGTTTGACCCATCTCCTAAAGTTTCATATCTATATCTAATCTATCGAAGTGGACTAAAATTCAGAAAGTAATGGGAGTTCTATGATCATCTGTTGTCAACACGGACCACACCACATGGTGCCTTGAAATTCCACTCTGTGATCTCTGCACAAGTGGCGCAAAAACAGGTGCATTCCTAATTTCTACTGTCAGTTGTGCACGACCTAGAATGTATCACATGAGTGAACTAAAATTCAGAGAGTAATGGGAGTTCCATGATCATCTGTTGTCAACACAGACCACACCACATGGTGCATTGAAATTCCACTCTGTGATCTCTGCACAAGCGGCGCAAAAACAGGTGCATTCCTAATTTCTACTGCCAGCTGTGCACGACCTAGAATGTATCACATGACTAGGACCAAACTTGTCGACATCCATCAACGATAGATAGGTTCAACTGGAGGGTGCATGGTAATCATGATACCTACCTAGCACATTCATTCATTCTATGTTCTAAACTTCTAATGGAACAAATATGCAGGCTATACAGTAAGTGAACACAATAGAAGTGCTACAAGGTACTCACATGAGCTTGGTTCTGTGCAATACAAACATCGTGGATAATTCTCTTTTTTGGCTTAACACTGCATTGATTTATGTCTCCTGATTCAACATAACGTTGCACATCCTTCAGAGAGCGAAATTCATAGCCACTAACTGGATCGATGTAGTACTGCAGAGATCAAAAGAATTATAGGTAGAACAAGGGGTTCAATAGAAAGTAAACAAACCAATATGAAGCAAAATAAGTTTTTTTTAGGTATTCTGTAACAGCCTATTTACCGTAACAAAGAAAACTCGAGCACAGTCCTAAACACTATAGGACAGCTCAGTAAACAGTTGCTACTTGTTACCCCATCTCGGGTGCACACTAATAACTTATTCAGATCCTCAGCTTCTTTGAAGTCCTTGAGAACAATTACTATCGTAAAGATCCAGAGTAAAGCATGCTATGAGGCAGAAGACTGAAAGAGTTAGAGCTGAATGTTAGATGTAATCTTGTCATATAAATGCATGAAGTTTCTGGTAGGTCCATGAAGTTTCTAGTTCAGATTATGAATAGCTCAAGGGAGCAACTCTGTAGTCTGTAGTAGTATCTAGATGTTACAGGAGTACTGTAACCGATCTACTGTTCGGTGAACAGTAACAGCCCTAGATAGCCTATATAGGGATGTACCCCCTTTGAATGAAAACCAAGCTTGTGTGATACATCGAGAAGATATATAGAGCTCATATGTTCCTGGTGTTACTGTAAGAGAATGAGGTGTGTGTGAAGCACAACCTTACTGGAAGGAGCTAAGTGATTTAGCTCCTACACTGAACTAAGCAGGGTTATTGGAGAATGGAGTTCTTTCGATAAAAATGAAGCACAGCCCAGTATTATAATTGGCTAGTAGCACAGTGTTCAGCAGATAGTTTGATATGGATGCTGGGGACGCATTCATTTCAATTCATAATGAAACCAGGCTGGCTAGACTCAGGTATCGTATATTGTTTTGAATAGACAAGACTGTGAGAGAGTGGAAAAAGAACTTTCCAGCATACCGGATCAGTCTTAGTTCCATTCTTTCTTGGCCTCTCTTCTCTCCACCATCCATCAGGCAACTGCCCATTACTGAAAAGCTCATCCTTGATTTGGACCTAGTAGTGAAACAATCATAATAGCTTAAAACTTACATATATCGTCCTAGACAAAATCAAGCAACAGAGGGGAAATATTACATCAGCATACCAGATCAGTCTTGTGCATTGATCCATTGTTTCCGGGATTTTCTTCTTTCCACCATCCATCAGGCCCCTTCATGACTGGTTCATCCTTGCATTGAACCTAGTAATGCAATAATTGTTACAGCTTGGATATAGTAGTTCTAGATAAAGCAGTGCAAGAGAAAAGGAACATGGTGTCCTACTTGATCGCTCTTGTAATTTAATTGATGTTGTACTGGTACGTCTTTTTCCAAAGATCCATCTGGACCCTTGATGACTGCCCCATTCTTGATTTCAACCTAGAGGAATAATTATATTTGCTCAGATATAGTATTTCAGACACAGAACAATACAAAAAAGGGCGATTACAACATACCAGATCATTGCTCCGATTTGATCCATCTTTTCCTGAATTGTCTCCTTCACAACATTTATCAGACATCCCCTTAATGACTGATTCATCCTTGTTTTCTACCTAGTAAGGAAAAGAGAAGTGGTGATCTTTTACATACTGTCCTGTTGCACCAAAAACAAATAAATAAGGGATGAAGTTACATATTTGCATGCCTTAACAGAGGGGCTTCTTCTAGCAAGCCCACTTCGTGTTCTAGAACATGAATCCTTGTTGGAATCCATAGAAATGTTTCCTCTAACAAGCCCGCTTCGTGTTTTAGAAGATGAATCTTCATTGACATCCATAACAATGTTTCCTCTAACAAGCCCACTTCTTGTTTTAGAACATGAACCAACATTAGAATCCACAGTGATTTTTCGTCTAACAAGTCCACTTCGTGTTTTAGAACATGAATCATCATTTGAGTCCATAGCAATGTTTCCTCCAACAAGATCACTCTCTGTCTTAGAGCAGGAACCCTCGGTGGAATCCATGATATTATTTACCCCAACAAGCCCACTTCGTGTTCTAGAAGATGATCCATCGTTGGAATCCACAATGTTGTTTACCATAACAAGCCCACTTCGTGCTTTAGAAGATGAACCCTCACTGGAATCCGCAATATTGTATACCCTAACAAGCCCACTTCGGGTTTTAGAACAAGATTCCTTGTTCGGAACCACGATCCTGCTTCCCCTGACAAGCCCACTTCTTGTTCTAGAACATGAACTGTTGCTGGGATCCATGATGCTATTTCCCCTGACAAGCCCACTTCTTGTTCTAGAACATGCGGTCCTGCCAGAATACATAATGATGTTATTTCAGTTCATGAAGATCTGTCCAACTGGCAATTGCACAATAAAAACAACAGCTTAAATTCTGTAGCCACATATGGAAATACTAAAGTTCTTCTGCTAGTGCCACAATGTCGTAAAAATAAATAACGGTCTATAAAGAACGGATATAATGTCGACAGTAGAGGGTATGACTTGGCACATATGGCCCATCTAGGTGACTTGGCTAGTGTGGCCCATATTCTCCCATATATATATTAAGATGTGCAGTTGTCAATACACACATTATATTCGCTTTCTCCAACAAATATTAAGAGCTTTTTTATGGTACATCTTACTAGCAGTGAAAGGAAGTAGTAATTATGATCTAACTTTTGATCTATAGGTCATTATAGTCATTCTCCTGTCTAGACGTTTTCTTTAATTTGGTAAGTGTATTTTGATCCTTAGCTAATGGGTCAATCTCTCCGACGTTTTAATTTCACGTCTACTTATTATGAACCTGTGCTCAGCCTCTCCCAGGAAAACGTACCGCCCGCCACTCTCACACCTCCGCAATGGTAGCCCACCCCTGCAGTCATAGCTGACGGCTGATCATTCTCCTTCGAATACAACGGTGTTGCTTAAACTTGGTAACTGATGGAGAAACGTATTGCAGCTCAGATGTGTCTCACATGCTCACCACATGCTCTGTGCATGGTTAGCACACAGCGGAGATCAAAAACACCCCCCCCCCCCCCCCCCCCCCCCCCAGCAGCTAACCAAGCGACCGTTCAAATGAAAGAAAAATGTTAAAAAATTAACTATCTCTGCGAAACATTCCAAGTTCCATGTACAAGCTAAATGATAGTTCACCCATCAATCAAACATCACAAGCATCATTCTTGAAGGAAAGACCGAAAGCTTCGTGGAAAGAGAAGTAAAAGAAGAAAATGGACGCCACCACGACATTGCCCCCTCCATTTCATCCTCTCCCTGGGCGCCACACAGCAGCAGCTCAACTGTGTGCTCCCCAAGTTCGTTCTCTCTGTAAATGGAGTATAGCCGCCCCTGACCGCACATGCGGTCGCCGGCACCGATTAATGGATCCCCAAGGCATTCAGTCTTCTAATCACGGGAATTATGAATTTTCTCTTATCCAGTTTAACAGATCGAGATGCGGGATTTTTCTCTATACCCTTCCAAATTTCACCCAATCACCCCTGAACCCAGCAATACTCCTTATATTGGAGAGTGGTAAATTTCATTTTAACCATTGGATTGACAAGAATGGATGGGCCATATCAATTTGGATGTACCGTAACGTAAAACCAAGTAAAATATTCTCATCTTTCTAACTAACTAAGAAATCTGCATGTGACCCTTTCCATATCCGCCAGAAGCACACTTTACATAAACAATTTTCTGATGAATGCCAAAGTTACCTATCGGCGTCCAAGTTTTTTTTTTACATTGTTTAGGAAGGGCTACCATACAGCTTGAAAGAGAAATGACTAAATTGCCATTGTAGAGCGCAGTAGATCACCCGAAAGCAGTCGCCTTCTATGGGGCACAATGACTTTATACACGATGTAGGAGCTTATATCTATTATCCACACCTTACATCCCCCATGGTCAGATCATCTCCATACACTACACCACCACTACCGTGGCAGTGTCAACCGTGAAGCCACGGCGGAACATAAAGAGCTACATAACCAAGCAACCCCATCCACACTTAAACGCCATGTATGCACTACCAGATGAGTAGCTTTCAGCGCGGGAAACGCAACCAACCGACTCAGCTTCACCAGCAGGGCTACGTCACCAAAGGCGTCTACTAACAAACCTTCCTTTTTTACACTAACCAATCGCAATTGAACATTGCAAGAAGGTAGGTGATAATCTTAGAGATAGACATGGGGGTTTGATTTTAGGACCGTGAACTGGCCTTCCTACATGCTAAGTTGTAATGGCACGAGGAGTAACAGGAGACAGATAGGCGAAGAACAATAGGTTCAGGCGACGGCGTACCCAGCTGAGAGTTTACTCGGATTACCGGTCCAAATCACATCCGCTCACAAAAAAAAAAACATCTTTCTCCCCGGTGTAGCGAAATCAATCCACTCCCCACTGCCACCACAGCAACCCTACCCGGCTGCAGAGCACCCCGGCCCGAATCACCGAGCGGCGGATCGAAGACAAGGGAGGCCACCTAGCCCCGCCAACCACCATCCCCGTATCCTCCTCCTCCCAGTGACACCGAGCAGCACAGACTCCCCCGAACCGGCTGCGCACGCGCGAGGCGGAGGCGAGGAGCACGACCGAAATCGAGGGAGAAGGAGGATCACGGGACTCGCGACGTACCGTCGTTCGGGCGCTGCTGCGCTGTGGGGGGGAGCTGCACCGGCCGCCGGCTTCCGTGCCTCGGGTCCGGGGAGAAGCGACTAGGGTTAGCGGAGATAGAGAGAGACTTTTTGCCAAGATAGACGAGGTGGCTCGACTCTGTGACACGACGCGAGGGCGAGGCGCACGCTTCGCTTGCCTCACTCTCAGTCTCTGACCGCAGTGGCGCAGTGGCAGTGAGTGGAGGAATCTGGACGGAAATGTTCGTCCCTTTCTGGTCTCTTTGCCCTCCGCGATTATCTGCTACCGGAAAATCGATTGATGTGCTGCCAAGTATGGCAAATGCTAGTTCTAAAAAAAATATGGCAAATGCCAGCAACTTATGCTAGTAGTTCTTTTCAAGAACACATGCGAGAATCATGTGTTTTTTCCCGTTTAGGGGAGGGGTAGCTCGACGCGGACCAATCTAAAGGGAAAACCCTCACCCCGATAAAAGTGTGGTCCATACTCACCCGTACGATGGTTTCCCAACAGCCCTTTGTTTAGGCTAGCATACATCTCCTCACCTATTTTGTTTCTCATTGATGCAGATGGACACTACACCACGGTAGAGACTTGGCAACACACTTCTGTAGGGAAAGGCGCAATAAGCCCCACAGATCATGTGTCGGCATAGCTAGTAAGCTTTGCCATCAGGGTATCTGTAGGCAAAGATTAAGAAATGCAGGCAGAAAATGTGTCGGCACTCACTTGGCAACCAAATAAGTGTCGGTGTTCACATGACGACGAACAATGTGTCGGCACATGGGTGGGGGCGACATGTAACATGTCGGCGTATCTCTCCACGTGGCGACCAAATAGAATTCTGGAAATTTTGGCGCGATGAGTGAAAACTGTGGCGGGATGAGCAAAAAAAACCCGCGCCGTGCCACTCTTTTCCCTCTCTCTCCAGCACCGCAGAGGGAAATTCCCCAATCCCACCCCGCGCGTGTCTCTCAGCCCTAGCCCGCATCAGCCGCCGCCGTCGCTCCTCACCGCGCCCTCAGCTTGGAGTTCATGCCGCCCTCTCCCAGCTCCCGTCGCCGTGCCCGCCGCCGGTTCCCCTAGCCCCAAGCGCCCAACCCCGTGCTCCCTCTGCCTTCCTTGGTGACGCCGCCGCCGTCGCTCCTCACCACGCCCTCAACTTGCAGCTCCTGCCGCCCTCTCCCAGCTCCCGTCGCCGTGATTCCATCCTCCCAGCTCTTGCCGCCGCCGGTTCCCCTAGCCCCGAGCGCCCGACCCCGTGCTCCCTCTGCCTTCCTTGGTGTCGCCGCCGTAGGAGCCTTCGCCGACCCGCCGCAGGAGCCTTCGTCATCCAGCTCAGCCGCACCACTTCCAACGGCGACGAGGTCTGCATCTCCTCGGTCAACTACAGGCTTCCAGCCAGGAACTTGCAGGTACGCTTCCTTTTGTTGGCAATTTGTCATTTTGGTGCGTATAATGGTCGTGTCCTTAGGAACGAATTCATGCCCAGAACATTTGGCGACTGCTAGTCCGGGAGCTTCTTTATTCTGGTAGTTGTAGGGGTCGCTTCTTTGATTTCTACAGGTGCTTGGTTGGTCTAGTCTGATGTTTGTTTAGTTGCTAGATGCCTAAACCTGTGGGATGTCTTTGTTTAATGCGATGCATGAGGGGTTGGGGATTGTGATTCTGGGATGGGGAACTTAAGTAAGTCATATTTTTAGTATTTAGCAGTCCACTTATAGTAAAGAAATATTAGTTTTGTTCCATTTGCAATGATTGGTGTGCAGCCACTAATCCATCTGTGATCTTTCTAGATTATTAGTACTGGTTCCTATGGATTTGTGGTGGCCTTTGTAATTATAATTTTGTATTGCTGCAGGTGGAACCAAGAGTAGTGAAGAGAGGTCGACAGCTGGTAATTACGAGTGAGCCTGTGACCGTGTCATCCAAATATTGATCAGCTCTTGCAGCAGTAATAGAGGCCAAGCCTTGTTACTTTGGGGTAAAGCCTTTTTTTGCTTCTCTCAGATATTTCCAAGTTTGTGATTTGTTGTGCCAGCATGTGCGAATTTTATTGTGTGTCATGGGAATGGAATATGTTCTACTTTCTTGACTTATGTGTGATGTTACCTTTATGCAAAACTAACGCTAAAGACGTTGGTTACGTTCAGATACTTCAAAATTTAATATTAAGGGTGCCCAATGGATAAAACGTGGTTGTCTCTGCCTAGGTACATTATGTTTTCTTTTTCCTCTCAATTAGTAGGTTCTGTTGTTATGCAATGACCTGTTCTGATATGAAATTAATTAAATACTTGTAGGCACACAAATGGGTATATACAGGGGGTAGGCAAGTTTATTGAGTTTGCTTTTGCTAATTCAGCGCATGGAAACAAAATCATATGTCCTTGCAACATATGTGTGAACTCATCTTGGAGGGAAGAAAGTAAAGTACGGGAGCATTTAATATGTGATGGTTTTGTAGAAGGGTATGTTACATGGATATTTCATGGAGAGGCTAGTTCTAGTTCTGTAAATCCTGAGGGTGTGCAAGTAGAGAGTTCACTTGAACATGATGAGTTTTCTGATTTGCTTCGTGACATAGCATGTGGATTAGATGATGGGGGGAATTTTGAAATGAACAACGAAATGGAAGTTAATGATGAAGCCAAAGTTTATTTGAAGCTAGTCGATGATAACAGTGTGGATATATACCCTGGGTGCAAACAATTTTCAAAACTGCGTTTTGTTGTTAGGCTGCTACATCTGAAACTTCTTGGGCGGTGGAGTGACAAAAGTTTTGACATGTTGCTTGAGTTATAAAGAGATCTTTTACCTGAAGGGCATCTGGTACCTAAAAAATTCAATGAAGCTAAGAAAATAGTTAAATCCATTGGGCTTGGGTATGTTAAGATTCATGCATGCGAAAATGATAGCATATTGTTCCGAAAAGAATATGATAAGGAAAATCAGTGTCCAAAGTGTAATACTTCAAGGTGGAAATCTGAAAACAAGAGTCCAGATGGGAAAAGGGTACATAGAGTTCCTAGAAAGGTTCTTCGTTATTTTCCAATTAAAAGAAAGTTTCAAAGACTTTTTATGTCCCCTAAAAGTGCTGCTGATATGATGTGGCATGATAAAGAACGTACCAAGGATGGTTTGCTTAGGCATCCAGTAGATGCTGAATTCTGGACGGATTTCGATTCCAAACATCCATTAATTGGTAACGATAGTCGCAATATTAGAATGGTTGTTGCTACTGATGGCTTCAACCCATTTAGGTCATTGAGCAGTACCTACAGTGTCTGGCCTGTACTTTTGATTCCATACAACCTTCCTCCTTGGGTATGCATGAAGCAGCCTAACTTTATTCTGAGTTTGCTCATTCTTGGTCCTAAGTCACCTTGTAGTGATATGGATGTCTATCTTGAGCCATTGGTAGATGATCTAATAGACATGTACAATGATGGTGTGAGAACCTACGATTCTTCCAAGTCTGAGTTTTTTGACCTGCGTGCTGCCATCCTTTGCACCATACATGATCTTCCTGGTTTAGGCTACACTCATGGAGTTGCTACCCAGGGTGAAGTAGCTTGTCCTGAATGCCACTCATTAACTTGTTCTCTCCAACTGAAAAAGGTGGCAAGCGCTGCTTTATGGGTCACCGTAGGTTCTTACCACCTGACCATAGGTATAGAACATATCTCAAGTTATTTGACGGTGTGACTGAGCATAGGACAGCGCCTAAACCACTTACTGGAAAGGAAATCATGGATTTAACAGCCGATCTTCACAAACCGTTTGGAAAGGATCCAACCAGCAAGAAGACAACAAAGAGAAAGCGCAAAGATGGTGAACCAGCACCTCTTTATAAATGGCAATCTGTGTGGTTTAGGTTGCCCTATTGGAAAGATCTGATGATGCGTCATAATTTTGATGCTATGCATGTAGAGAAAAACGTGTGTGACAACATAGTGCACACTCTTCTGGGCATTGATGGGAAATCAAAGGATAATGTTAATTCTCGCTTGGACATCCAACAACTTGGTATTATGGAGGATCTTCATCCTGATGAAATAGAAGAAGGTAGACTTTATATACCTGCTGCAGAATATTGTTTGGAAGCCAATGAAAAGAAACAAGTTTGCAAGTAGTGAAAGGAGCTAGGTTTCCATATGGCTATGCAGCTGATATACGCGGCAATGTCAAAGTCATGACAATCACATTCTATTGCAAGACCTTCTTCCTCTAGCAATTCGGAAAGTATTGCCAACACGAGTATGTGCAGCATTAACTCGCTTAAGCTATTTCTTCAAGAAGATTTGCTCACCTACTATTCGTGTAAGTGATATGGATGCTATGGAGGTTGAAATAGCTGAAATCCTTAGCATCCTTGAAACTATATTCGTACCTAGTTTTTTTTATGTGATGGTGCATCTTCCTGCCCAAGTGAGAATTGGTGGGCCAGTACATTACCGGAGCATGTGGTCAACAGAAAGGTGATATGCGATAATTAATATAGGGCAACTTCTCTTTCTACAAATGAATTGAGCCTGCTATTCCTAAAAATATTCCTAAATATGTAGGTGCTTGGGCAAGTTCAAAGGCTTTGTTCGCACTAGAAGCCACCCCGAAGGATCAATTGCAGGGGGTATTTGTTTGACGAGTGCCTCACCTATTGTTCTCGGTACTTACAAGGGTGCGAAACTAGGTTCACTCGAAGAGAGAAATTTTTTGAGGACGTTGGTATGGAAATGTCCAATACCACTCCCTACTTATGCAACAAAGGCCGGGCTTTGAGTGCCTCGAGCATTGTAACATTAGGCTACACATCTTGGCTGCAAGCACATAGATATGTCTTGTTTCAATATAGTGAAATACAACCTTTTGTGACGTAAGCCATCCACACTCTTGTAGTTTCATCTTTTTCCTTCTTATCCTCTCTGTACTATTGCAGCAAGCACCTTGAGCACTTGTCCACAATTGGTCTTCGTAGTCAAAAGGCGATTGACACTATGCACCATGAGAAGTTCCATGAGTGGTTTGAACAACACGTAAGAACCAAATGAAATTACCAATTTATGCTCAAGAGTGATGATGTTAGATGTTAATCATTGTAACTAACAACCGTTTTATACATACTCAGGTGCAAGCATTAGTTGAAAGAGGTGTACAAGTATCTCAAGAAATCCAAATTTTAGCACAGGGGCCTTTTAGGGTTGCTAGAAAATACCATAGCTATGCTATTAGAGGTTTCACTTTCCATACATCCTCTAGTGATGTGGGTAGACCTGTTCAAAGCAGTGGGGTTGCTATAGCTGCCAAAAGTTCAAGTGGAAAACAAATATATTATGGCATTATTAGGGAAATAATTGAGCTGGACTATCGCCATAGAGGAAATATGGTGCTCTTTTGGTGTGACTGGGTTGATAACCGTGTACCGAACAAATGGGTAAAAACTGATCAGTTCGGGGTCACAACCGTGAACTTCAACCATTTGTTCAGTAGTGGCGACAAGTTGTCGGACGAACCCTTCATTTTTGCATCACAAGCCACACAGGTTTACTATGTTCCGGAGGCTGTTGATGAGGCCTGGTGTGCTGTTGTATAGAACAAAAAACCACAAGACACCTATGATATGGTTTCTATGGATGATGCTGTAAATTTTGATAATGAGATGCCATTACTCGATCTTCATAGAAATGTCTGTAGCGATATGGATTATGCAAATTTCTCTCATGTAAGACTTGATATGGATGGAATAATTGTTAATGCATCAAAGCCAGTGAAGTAAGTACCATAAGGATTACTTCTTTTGCATTTTGTGTGGTGGCTATTTTATTTTCCACTTGCACAAGTCAATCACAAACTGCTAACTCACTTGTCTGACATTTTCAGGAGAAAAAATGGAAAACGGCGCAAAGAGCTGATGCATATGAAGCTCAAAGGGATAGGAATGTGTTGGAGATAGAAAAAAGAAAGGAAGCGTTGGGAATTCGAACTTGTTCTACTGAATTAGGCAAAACGTGTCAGCCTAAGAAAAGGGGAGCAAAGGTATCTTGTTGCTATTGTTGCTATCTTTTTGCTGCTTGCATATCTTGTTCTACAATTTCTATTTTTTACAATTTCTATTGTTGCTATCTTGTTCCTGCTTGCATAAGTAACAATGATTTGTTTTGTAGAGAAAAAGAAAGACTCCTCCTGATGCAACTGAGAGGAGGACTTCTGCAAGATTAATTGCACTAGACAAGGAGGTGCCTACGGATACTCTTGCTGAAGATGAGGCTGCAGATGTGCACTTGAATGCAAATGAAGGTACGTTTCTTCAAACTGGTGTGTGCTCATGGAACAAAATATGCATAGCATATGGGGAAGGCAGAATAAGCCTAAATTGTGCTTGTTTGGTGTTGCAGATGAGGAGAAGGAGGTAAGGAAAATTACTACCATGAAAAGCATATGGGGAAGGCAAAATAAGCCTAAACTGAAATTGGAAATCAATGAGATTGGTCAACCTATTTGATGAGGGGTTAACTCATGAAATCCCATGGTTAGGACCTAGGGTTGAGATTATGGGGAGAGAACGTGGTAGTACTGGTAGTTTCGTCGGCTGACAAGCAGAGGCAAAGATTTACCCAGGTTCAGGCCCCTCGGGTGGAGGTAAAGACCCTACTTCCTGCTTGTCTGGTATTGATCGTGTGGGATTATGCGGTTACAAGGGGAGCTCCGGCGAGATGTCGATCTCGCTAGGGCTTTTGGTGGTTCGAGTATGGCTTGTCCCTAGATCGGCACCCCTCCCAGCCTTTAAATAGGCTGGGTCTCGGGAGTTCATAACCGACCTAGTTTACATGTAAGGAAAGTCTAAACCGACTATGCCTATGTCTAATCTTGGAGGGTACTCCATCTTCTTGGGCCTCTTGTCTTGGGCTTCGAGTGGGCTCTTCGCTATTGGGCCTTAGTCATCACGTGCACCAGGTGCCCTCACGGTAGGGTACCCGAGATGTATATCCTTGTCAGTAGCCCCCGAGTACTTATCTGACTCGAAGAATCGGGCATGGACTCATTCGTAAGTGCACGTCATATGCTTTGTATTATAATTGGAATTCCTGTATGAATAGCACATGTTGGCTATGTCGAGTATCTCATCGACTGTGGTTTTTGCTTATGATGATCAAGAGATAATAGCTTAGCAGGCCCAGTACACTCGACGGATCGGGACTGGTTAACTACACATTCGGGTAAAACCTTACTAGCTTTCAATCAAATTCGAGTCCCCGGACTCGAATCTGGAACAAACTGGTCAGATTCGACTAGGCCGCGGAGGTCTTACTGAGTCGATCTGCAGTATAGATTTGAATTTTACCCAACGCGCCCGTCAGGATTTTTCATCATGTCTGCTGACACAGAAAGTATAAGGATTGACGTTGCTGGAACGGTCCTTAGCCCAGCTCGAAAGTTCGGCGGGTCTTACCTTTGCACTATTCGTGCAGCATCCGAGGTATTTGCGGCGGACGCAACTCGGGAATGTTTCGAGTATGATTTTGTATATGAACTGAGTCGATCCTTTTGTCGACTGACACTTTGTCGTTATTCTATCGGGTGCGCGACAGTGCTCCCGATGGGAGTAGCCCCCGAGATTATGATGTATTGCTTGTAATGGAGGATAATCTCAAAATCATTTTATCTTGAGCATCTCCAGTCGAAGAATTTTTTGATATGCTCACGATGGGAGTAATATGCCTCAGCCGAAGGAACGGTCGAGTGACCAATTTTGCCTTAACACTGCTTTTTCACACCCGAACTAAACAAGGCAGTCGAGTGACCGATATGCGTTGGGCGGACTCGAATGTATTTCTGATCAGAGCGCTTGAGATAACGTCAGGGATGACGTTTTTGGCGACTGCGCTGCCTGACACGCGGTGGCGTGCGTTATGCTGTGATGGATGGGACGTGACACATAGGTGAGCCCATTGTGCAGCGCTGACCGAACGACGGTGCCGTTTGGACTTGATTTGACCACTCTGGCCCACTTTTTACGGAGGCGTGATGATGGCTCCTCTTTTTGCGTGCGTAGTGGGCGGAGTGGCCGGCGACGGTTGCCCTCCGCGTTTGCCACGTGTATGGTGAGATTGCGTGCGTAACGCACGATTACGATCGGAATGGTTGCGATCGCTTTTGATTTGTGGTAAATAGGGGGAACGGCGCTGGCATAATTTTTACTTGCCATTTGCTCTGCGCGCCTCCCCTGCTTCATCGTCTTCCTCTCGCTTCCCCATTGTTCTTGCGCCCGAGCTCCCGCTGTTCCCCTTAGCCACCACTGCCATGGCGCCAAAGAGAAAAGCTGCTGCTGCTGACGCGCCCGCGACCGACGCGGCCGCTTTGAAGGGGAAGAAGACCGCGGCTGGCGCATCTGCGCCCGCCATCGACCTCAAGAAGAGCGACGGCGATTGGATGAAATCCACCATCAAGGAGGCGCATCTGGACAAGCTTCGCGAGGAGGGAATGCTGCCACCCGCGGACCAGCTGTTCGTCCATGCACCGTCGCCCAAGGAGGTACTCCCCGAGCCTCGCGCTAACGAGCGCGTTTGTTTTGCGGAGTTTCTGCCTAGGGGTTTTTCGCTTCCCTTCCACGACTTTGTTCATGGCTTGATGTATGCATACGGGGTGCAAATCCACGATTTCACCCCGAATGGCATTATGCACATTGCCTGCTTTATGGTTTTGTGCGAGTGCTTCTTGGGAGTTTCTCCCAGCTGGGCCCTCTGGAAGTCGATTTTCATGGTCCGGCCCAACAACCGAGGTGGCCGCACCTATCCTGTTGGCGGCTTCGGGATCCAGGTGCGCAGCGACACCCGCTACTTCGCCCTGAAACCAGTTGACTCGGCACAAGGGTGGAGGAAGAGGTGGTTCTATGTGCGCGTCGACCAGGAAGGAGTCCCGCCATTTTCGACTGCTGGCATACTCGCGAGGACGAATGCCTGGGACCACCCGCTGTCGGCTGAAGAAAAGACAGAAGCGGCGCCTCTGCTGTCGAAGATTGGAGAGCTGCTGAGCAGCGTAACTGGTGTGCATTTGATTGCCACCTTTGTGAAGATGCGGGTGTGGCCGCTCCGCATTCGCGCCCACCCCATGTGGGAGTACGAGGGTGCGCTTGACGCCACCCGAATGAGCAAGGAGGAACTTTCGAAGAGCGAGCTGGTGTCACATGTGCGGTCCATTACCAGCACAAAATCCAGCGAGCCCTGCAACATCGACTGCCCTGTCAGTCCTTATGGTCCTGATAGGCCTTTGGAGGAGGTTAGTGAACGATCAAATTTATGATCTCCTGCTTTTGCAATTTTGTTGTGCATCTTTGTAACTTTCGACTGCTGTATTTTGTATGTAGGGCCATTCAACTGCATCAACCCTTCCTCCTCTTCCCGAAGATGGCCCAACTCATGAAACGGAGGTGCAAACGGTAGAAACGAAGGGAGGAGATGAATCGCCTCTACCTTCGGCTACCACATATCCCATGGAAGAGGTCGAAGAGGAAGGGGCAGAGGAAATACAGGCCAAGGAGCCCGCCACGACTGATAATGTGAGCGAGGTTCCCACTCGCAAGCGCCGTCGGGCGGCCCGAGTTGTGTCTTACTCCACGAGTTCACCCGCGAAGGAATCAGATGTGAGAGATGACGGAGACTCGGGCTCGTCTCCTACTGCCACAGCTGCTCCTTTGAATGTGAGCCCGTTGAGCTCAGCTCCTCCTCCCCAGTTGGGTGAGGAGCTGCTTTTTGGAGGCCCAAACTTTGACAACCTTGATACTGATGAGGAAGAAGAGCACAGGTATGCGTCTGACCTTTTTGTACTAAAGTTTTTGTATGTTGGTATTCTTGCTTATGTTGTATTTCGTCTGTCACTCGCAGTGCTGAGACTGTGCGCCCTCTGACCTTTTTGTACTAAAGTTTTTGTATGTTGGTATTCTTGCTTATGTTGGGTAAGAGTTTCTGTTCTTTCTGATTTTTGAAGGAGATGTTGGCGCACCGGCACCTGTAGACCAGGCGAGTGGCGATTTGTCCCTCGACCGTGCTATTGGCGACCTTGACGCCGTCTCCGCCCAAGCCAAGGATGCACTCGCCAAGTCTACGAGCACACTTGGCGCCGTATACAAGGGCGTGTTCCCGTCTGGCCAACTTCCATCAACTGTGGAAGGCTTCGCCGACGTCCTAGGCCCGGGAACCTCGACGATGGCGAGTTTTGCTCGCACCCTGACGGTACGCGGCTCAGAAACCACCCTCAAGCTCCTTTTAGGTCACGGGATAGAGGGTGACTTCAAGGTCGCTCTGTCTGATTTCCCTCGGAGGCCGGACGGGAAGCTGGTATCTCTGAAGCATGTGAACGAGCCAGCCGCGCAGCTGGCTGAAATTTTTATGACTACCGTGGAGCGCCGGTCAACAGAGGTCGCCAATCGCGCGCGTAGGGCTAGATCGGAGTCTGCATCATAGACTATAGGGCCATCCTCCCTTTTTATGGACTGTAATTATACTTTTATGATATCTCGTGTATGCGTATGCTTTTGCCACACTTGTATGGATTTGGGTCCTTGTTGTGTTTCCGCCTGTAAGGTTATGTGCTATTACTCGCCTAAGCTTTGTGATGAGTCTCTTATATCTGACATGAGATTTTTATGATGTTTGGAACAGAAGCGGGCAGCCGCTACTTCTTCTGGCTCGTCGCGGCATCGTGCTCCCACTCGATCTCGAGCTCAGGTGGCAAACGATGCCGCAGTAATGCGTTATATGAAGGCTCGAGTCGCAAAACTGGAGCAAGAGTTGAAGAGTGCCCAGAGCGAGCTGGATATGATGAGGGCGAGGCCTGCTTTACCCACTCAACGAGAGGACTATGTGCTTGGCGAGATGGAGATCGTGAACAGACAACTCGAGTGTAAGCATGACTGCCTTGATCTCAAGAGTTCATAGTCTGTCCTTTTTGTTCACCCAACGTGCGTTGTTGCAGGTTTTGTTCCAGATTTCCAGGCGGAGCAGTCTCGTGTAGATGAGCAGTTGAACAATGCGACTGACGAACCAACGACGGGCCGTCAGCACTTTCGCTTGGATAAGCACCGAGCGCGCATACTCGCAACTCTAAAGGATCGAGTGTGGCGGAGCACTATGCTGCTCGAGTTATGCAGGTCGGCCTTCAGTCGAATCAACCAGACTCTGTTCCCGTCAGGGCCGCAACCTCAAGGAATCCATGCGTTGCTCGGGCTTTTCCGGAGTACAGGTCCTATTCGAGATTTTATCACTCAGAAGCTTGTGGATGGAGCCAACGCAACGATAGCGTATATCCGGAGTAAGCGTCCAAATATGCAGCTACGTCCACCCGTGCCTGGATCCACTTTGTCGCAGTCGCAACTTGACGATACAGTCGAATATGTGAGGACGATGGTTGAGTGTTATCACGCTCAACTTATGAGCCCTGTTCTACCAGTTAAGGACGAACCGGAATATTAGAGTATTTCTGTATAGAGGACAGCCCCGAGTGTAAATTTGCCACTTATACGTAGTGTATATTTATTTATGTGTATGTGCGCAGCCCCCGAGTGTATCGAGTGGGGTTTATGAAAAACACTTGAGTATGGAACATAAATTCCACAGCCCCCGAGTGTTCGAGTGAGGCTGTGAATTTTTGCGATGTTTGAAGGTTCAACTCATGATTTTGAGCAACTTTTTTGTTTATGTATGATTTTTATGACCCAGTCCCCGAGTATTCGAGTGCGGCTGGGGTATTATGTTCGAAGAAGAAGGAGCGAAAGCTCATGCTTTGAGATAGCGCAGCCCCCGAGTATTCGGGCGAGGCTAAGTTTGTTCGAATAAGTTATGCGAGTAGTAATCAGGGAGAAATATGAGGAATCATTGATTATATTCCATTTTTGAATGTTAAGCTGCAGGCCGCCTCATTAAAAACATTCCAGTCCCCGTAGGTACCCTGATAAGGAAAAGAGCGCGTCTGAAACTTGCAGCCATCCGACATATGTGCCTATTACATTGTGCGACTGAGCAATCTAAGCATAGAAACGGCGCAGCTGCGCAACGTTCCAAGGATTGTGCGCGAGTTCGCCTGTCTTTGCGTGCTTCAGTCTGTATGCTCCACCACCAATGACCTCGGTGATTATGAAGGGTCCTTCCCATGGAGAAGCGAGTTTGTGCACCTTCTTTTGCTTCAGTCGAAGTACCAGGTCGTCAACCTCGAAGGACCTGGTGCGCAGTCGACGGCTGTGGTAGTTACGGAGGTCTTGCTGATAGACAACTATGCGTGCTAGCGCCGTGTTGCATGCTTCTTCGAGCAAGTCGACTGCAACTTCGAGTGCTTCATCTGCATCTTCTTCGTTGTATGCCTCGACTCTTGGTGCATTGAATCTTACATCTGATGGCAGGATTGCCTCTGCGCCATAGACCATGAAAAATGGGGTGAACTGTGTTGAAGCGTTAGGAGTTGTGCGTAGGCTCCATAGCACAGACGGGAGTTCTTCGACCCAAGCACCCGCTGCCCTTTTGAGTGGCACCAGGAGGCGTTTCTTGATTCCGCTCGTCACGAGTCCATTGGCTTTTTCGACTTGGCCATTGGACTGCGGGTGTGCCACGGACGCATAGTTGAGCGTAATGTCATGCTCTGTGCAGAAGGATCGGAACTCTTCAGCCGTGAAGTTTGTACCGTTATCAGTGATGATGCTGCTTGGCACACCAAAGCGGTATATGATGGATTTTATGAAATTGACTGTTGTAGTGGCAGTCGAACTTGTGATAGGGACTGCTTCAATCCACTTGGTGAATTTGTTGACCGCCACCAGAAGGTGAGTATGCCCTCCATGGGAGGATTTTTTAAGTGGCCCGACCATATCGAGCCCCCACTGGGCGAAGGGCCAGGCCAACGGTGTTGTCTTCAACGCCGATGCGGGTGTGTGCGGCTTTGTGGCGAATTTTTGATAGCCGATACACCTTTTGACTATGTCCTCCGCGTCTTTGAGTGCTGTTGGCCAGTAGAAGCCTGCGCGAAAGGCTTTGGCTACGAGTGATCGACTGCTGGCGTGATGCCCGCAGGTACCTGCATGAATATCACGAAGGATGGCCTGGCCATCTTCGAATGCTATGCAACGTTGGAACATACCTGATACGCTGCGCTTGTATAGTTCGCCGTTGATGACAGTGTACGCTTTAGATCGTCGAGTGACGCGTCTTGACTCTGTTATGTCTTCAGGTACCTCGCCCCAGAGTATGTATGCGAGGAAAGGTTGAGTCCAAGTTGGTTCGATGAGGAGCACCTCGACTGGCGGGTCCTCTGTGCTAGGTGCTTTGCTCTTGGCTGCTGCGGCTGATGTAGGAGATGTTCGTTTTTCTTGATGGACCTGTGCTCGATGCGCTCGAAGAAGACACCAGGTGGAACTGGTGCTTTGGTCGCGCCAATGTTGGCTAGCTTATCGCAGCCTTCGAAGCTGCCCTCCATTAGGTTGTACAAGTCACGGTAGGCGATCATGTTATCTGCGATTGCATCGCAGGCCTTCATTGTTTGCTGCACCACGAGATTCGAGTCACCATAGCACTAGTACAGAAACACCTATTAGTGGCGCACGGAAATAACATTCTGTGGCGCACCCCCAATTTTGGTGGGTGCGCCACAGAATCGTCGTCACTAAAATATAATTCTGTGGCGCACCCCATCCGTGCGCCACAGAAAGTGCAAGATTCTGTGGCGCACCCCAGCCATGCGCCACAGAAATATTTCTGTGGCGCACCCCAGTACCATGCGCCACAAAATTATTTTTGAATTTCAAAAAAAGGGCGGCCAGATCTAGATCTGGATCTAGATCTGGCCGCCGGAATTTCGCCGGAATTTCGAAATTTTGCCGGAATGTGGCCGTAGCTCGTCGGATGCCGTGGTGCCCGTGGCCATGGCCGTAGGTGGCTTGGTCGGTGGTGGGTGGAGGATGGGGGTCACCGGAGGTGGGTGGAGGAGGGTCGCCGGAGGTGGTGGAGGAGGAGGAGAAGAAGGTCGCCGGAGATGGTGGAGGAGGAGGTCACCGGAGTTGGTGGAGGAGGAGGCGCTCGCCGGAGGTGGTGGTGGAGGAGGTCGCCGGAGTTGGTGGAGGAGGAGAAGCTCGCTGGAGGTTGTGGTGGAGGAGGAGGAGAAGCTCGCCGGAGGTGGTGGAGGAGGAGGAGGAGAAGCTCGCCGGAGGTGGTGGAGGAGGAGGTCGCCGGAGTAGAGTTGAAGTAGAGGTAGAGGAGAGAAGGGGAGAGGAGAAGTGGAGGAGAAGGGAGAGGAGAAGTGGAGGAGAAGTGAAAGGAGAGAAGGAGAGAAGGAGAAAGAAGAGGAAGAAGAGAAGGGCGCCGGCGGCGGGATTCAAATTTCGAATCCCGCCCAACAATTCTGTGGCGCACCAACCACCGTGCGCCACAGATTTTTTTTTTCAATTTTTTTTTGATTTTGTAGAAAAAAATCTTCTTTTTGAAATAACTTTTTACTCTTTTCGAATTTTCTGAATCTGAGAAAAGTTCACCGGGTAAACCCGGGTGAAATCGAGCTCCTTTTTTTCTCACGATTTTTTTGATATATTAAATGCATTTTTTCGACATCGTATGCAAAAGTTATGCCCCTGCAAAGTTTTTTTTTTTTCTGTTTTTTGCAAAAAAGGTCAAAATTCATATTTCAAAATTTCTATACCAACTAGACACTAAAACGAAACTACATGTCAAAGGATTTTATTTTTTGAAATTTTTATCATTTTTTTTTCTTGTTTACAGAACTGAAAAGGCGATCCACAGGGGGGGGTAGGCATGCGTGAGAGGGAAAAAAATTCTGTGGCGCACCCACCTCCATGCGCCACAGAAATGTGACTTTCTGTGGCGCACCAGGCTACATGCGCCACAGAAATGTCACTTTCTGTGGCGCACCTTGCCATGTGTGCCACAGAAATGTGACTTTCTGTGGCGCACATGGCAAGGTGCGCCACAGAAAGTGACATTTCTGTGGCGCATGTGGCCTGGTGCGCCACAGAATGTGACTTTCTGTGGCGCATGTTGCCTGGTGCGCCACAGAAAGTGATCCACAGAAAGGCAGTTTCCTACTAGTGTAGATCATCAGTCGAGTGCACCCGAGGGCTTTGGCCATCCTCATGCCGTGGATCAGGGCCTCGTACTCTGCTTCGTTATTGGATGGGAACTCGAATCCCATCTGCAGGATATAGCGAAGCTTGTCGCCTTTTGGTGATATGAGGATGACACCTGCGCCTGCGCCTTCGTTCTTCTTTGAGCCGTCAAAGTACATAGTCCATGAGTTGGACACATCTGGTGCTCCTGGCAACTGAGCTTCAATCCACTCGGTATGGAAGTCAGGTAAGACTTGTGCTTTGATGGCCTTCGGGTAATCATACTTGATATCTCGTGGTCCTAGCTCGATGAGCCATTTTGCGACTCGCCCAGTTGCATTGGGGTTTGTGAGGATGTCCGATCCCTGAGGTGCTGATTACAGTGATCGGGTGCTCGCGAAGTAGTGTGTCAGCTTCCTTGAGGACATGAACACGGCGTAGGCCAGCTTTTGATATGCGGGTACCGCTGCTTTGATATGGAGAACTTCACTCAAGTATAGACTGGGCGTTGTATGCTTTGGGCGTGTCCCTCCTCCTGCGTTCGACTACCAGTACGGTGCTTACCACCCTGTTAGTTGCGGAGACATATAGGTATAGTGGCTCGCGTTCCCTTGGTGCGACGAGGATTGGAGGGCTTGTGAGGACTCGCTTGAGGTCCGTGAAGGCTGCTTCGGCTTCTGGCGTCCACTCGAATTTGTCTGCTTTCTTCATCAGTCGATAGAACGGGAGTGCTTTTTCGCCAGTTTGCTGATGAATCGACTGAGTGCTGCCACTCGACCCGCTAATTTTTGCACGTCATGGAGCTTTGAAGGCCTTTGCATCGTCAAGATGGCCTGTATTTTCTCCGGGTCCGCCTCGATTCCACGAGCCGAGACTAGATACCCAGGAGCTGCCCGGCTGGCACGCCGAACGTGCACTTCTTCGGGTTGAGCTTGATGTGGAAGCGTTTGAGGTTTGCGAACGTCTCTCGCAAGTCATCGAGTAGTGTGTTTTCCTCCCTTGTTGTGATGACGATGTCATCTACGTAGACCTGGACGTTTCGCCCAATTTGCTTCTTGAGGCAGTCTTGCATCATGCGCTGGTAGGTTGCGCCTGCGTTCTTGAGCCCGAAAGGCATTGTTGTGTAGCAGTAGACCCCGAGTGGGGTTATGAACGCCGTTTTCTCTTCATCCTCTTCCTTCATCCTTATCTGGTGGTAACCGAGTAAGCATCCAGGAAGGACAAGCGAGCGCACCCGGCGGTGGAGTCGACGATCTGGTCGATTCGAGGTAGTGGAAAGTGATCCTTTGGACCATTTATTGAGTGCTGTGAAATCTACGCACATCCGAAGGATATCTGTGTGCTTCTTCTCTACAAGTACGGGGTTGGCCACCCATTGTGATTTCTTGATTTCTCTGATGAAACCTGCTGCGAGTAGTCTGTCGACTTCGGCTTCGACTGCGGTTCTTTTCGGGCCGGATATGCGGCGCATTGTTTGCTTGACTGGTTTAGCATCTGGAAATAATTGGAGAGAGTGCTCGGCGAATTCCCTGGGAATACCTGGCATGTCGGCTGGACACCACGCAAATATATCCCAGTTCTCACGGAGGAATTCGACGAGCGCGCTTTCCTATGCGATAGGCAGACTCGAGAGACATTGACTGTCTTGGTCGGGTCAGTCGGGTGCACCTGATGCGACCTTGTGTCATTGGTGGCATTGAATGCTCTGTCGACTGCCACCTTCTTGTGCTCCGGCATAAGTGTTCGATCGTTGGAGACCGCTAGATCGGCGAGTGTTGCTTCCATGCCGAACATCTCAGAGATTTTGCTAAACTCTCGGTCGCAAGAGTCGGACTTTTGGAAGTTTCCTTTGACTGTGATTACTCCTTTTGGTCCAGGCATCTTCAGCTGGAGGTATGCGTAGTGTGGACCGCCATGAATCGAGCGTCCAAGTATGGCGTGGTATTGTGACTTCCAGTCGACAACTTCGAACTCAATCGACTCTGTCCTGAAGTGGTTCTTGTCCCCGAACGTTACGTCGAGTTGTATGGTGCCTTCTGGGCTTATTGCTTTGCCTGGGACGATACCGTGAAAGGTATTTGAGATCTTGGCAGGTTTTCGACTGACCTGTTCATTTTGCGGAGCGTATCTGCGAAGATGATGTTTATGCCGCTGCCACCATCCATGAAGACCTTGGACATGGCGTAGCCTCCAATTTGTGCGTCGAGTACCAGAGCAGAGTGCCCTGGACGAACGACCGATGGTGGGTGGTCCTCTCTGCTGAAGCTTATTGCAGTTTCGGATCCCTTCAAGAATTCAGTTACAGCAGGAGGTGACATGACCGCCATGTTTACTTGTCGAGTGCGAAGTTTTTGCTCCCTGTTGGAAGGGCGACCTTTCTGTATCATGTACATCTGCCCTTGGGGCGGAGGGTACTGAGGTTCGTCCACCCGAGGTACGGGTTGTATGGCACCCGCGATATTTCCGCCTGCGGCAGGCTGTGGTGGTGGAGGTGGTGCCATCAGAACGGGCACATTGTTTGGCTGAGGCACAGGTGCAGGTGCGTGTGCGGCTGTTGCCTTTCTGAGTTGCACGTATTCAGACGCTAGTTGGTCGAATTCTCTGCAGTTTCTCATCGAGTGATTGGAGCGCAATTTTCCGTCTTCCCCCTTGTACAGGTGGAATCTGCAATCAGCATCCATCTTTCTTCGAATGATCGCTCGTTGTGCGCCGGAGCGCGACTTGCGCCAGTCTTTCTCTTGTAGCTGTCGCTGCGTTGGCCGCGGTCTCGACTGTCCCGGCGATCATCTCGACTGTCCCGCGATCATCTCGACTGTCCCGTCGATCTTCTGACCGTCGGTCGCTTCTGTCTTGGTCATTGCGGGGTGTGGAGAACCCAGCCGCCATGAATTCGGGTCTGTCGTCGTCGTAGTGACGTTTTGAACGTTTGCGCCTCGGTCGTCTCTGTATGAGTCTCTGCGGCTTCGACTGCCGCTTTCATGATTGTCACGGGGTGAGGACCCGCGTGTGGTGCGCGCCATGTCTTCTCCGTCTGCCCACTCAGTCGCGATCTTCAGGAGGTTAGCCACAGAGGTTGGCTTTTGGCGACCAAGTGCTTCTTTGAAGTCTCGCCTGGCGAGGCCCATGATGAAAGCATCCATGGCCATATCTTCTGAAATTACTCCAACTGAGTTGCGTATCTCAGTCCATCGTCGGATGTATGACCTCAACGTTTCGTCTGACCGTTGAACGCAGGCTCGCAGTTCTTCGAACGTTTTTGGGCGCTCACATAGAGGCTCGAAGTTTTTGATGAAGTCTGCGCGGAAGTGATCCCACGAGTCGTATGTTGATGGAGGTAGAGCCTTGAGCCAGTCGCGGGCTGTGCCTTCGAGCATGAGTCGTATGTATTGCATGGCTGTGATATTTGTGCCTCGCTGGCACGCGACAGCCAGCCTGTAGTCTTCCAGCCACCCTGAAGGTTCCTGTCGACCCGTGTATTTGGGCTGTTCAGATGTGAGTTTGAACCCTTTGGGCATCCGTGTCTCGCGGACGCGTCGAGTGAAGCACAGAGCTCCGTGTGGCTCAGGCTCCTGATCAGAGTACGAGTCGCTACTGTAAGATCTGCGTGATCTGCTCCTGGACCTGCGCCGACGTGAGCCGCTTCTTTCCTTCGAGTGGTGGCGGCGACCACTGCGATTATGCTCTTCACGACGCGTGTACTATGGCACGTCTCGACTCCCTCCTGGAGTTTTTGGGATTTGGCGTATGGCCTTCGCCGCTAAGGCGAGTGATTTGATTGTTGGCGATGTAGTTTTGCATTGGGGTCATCAGCTGGAGGCTTGATTGCCTCTAGGTATGCTGCAGCGGTAAAGAGGCACCCGCAGCTGTTTTGGGTACTGGCACTCCCTCCTCGTCGTATGTCATGAAAGAGTGGCCTAGGTTGCGGGTGAGTGCTGCCCTCTCATCTGGCGCGAGGTGTGACAGCCTTGATCTGGGTCTTGTGTCTGCTCGCCCGGTGGAGCTCAGGGAGAGCTGTCTTCTTCGCGCACTCGACAAGCTAGCTTGCTTTTTACGTTCTTCGAGTGTTGCTCTGATCTGCTGCAGTCGAAGTGATTCCTGCCAGTTGAAGTACTGGAAGGTCAACATCTCCTCCGTGTTGCGTCTGCTGGCATCATTGTGCACTCCTTGATGACTTTATCTGCTTTTGCTGCCATCTCAGCAGTAATTGTGAGATTTGTGACTCCGTCCGGCATAGTAACCGTGCACGGGAACTCTGTAGGCCTGCGACTGGCCGCAGCATCAGATGATTCTGCGGCGAAGGCAACGTAGACCTGCTGGGGTATCACCCGAGGGTATGTGTATGTGTTTTCGAGTCCCGTCATGGACTCGACGTCTTCATCGAGGCTCATGTCGGAGTCGATATGCCCGTCGAGTGGTCCGTCTGGACGGATCTCGCTGTCGATGTCTTCATCGCCTATGCTCATCTCGGTGTCGGCGAAGTTGTTATGAATCTCGAAGTCGAGGTTGTTGTTGGTGCAGATCTCGGAGTCGACGTGGTTGTCGATATGAGTTTCGGGCTCGTCGAAGTCGCTGAGGGAGATCCCGCAGTCGAAGCTATCCTCGAGTGGAGATCGAGCTCGGGATCGTTTGTGCGGTATGCTGATTCGGCCTCCTCACCTTGGAGTTCTTCAATGAGCTCGTTGATCTCTCGAGTTGACATGGTTGTTGCAGACGAGCAAGCTTGGAGGATCGACGATGGTATGGACGCAGTTGATGGATCCGCAGTCGAAGGAGCCGCAACCGATGGAGCCTCGGGTGCGGAAGTCGCGAGTTGGCGTGGATCTGTCAAGTCCTGCACACCAAGCTTGTTTACGAAAAAATTGAACGAACCAACGGTTAAACCCAAACCTGACTCGAGATCGGAGAAGGTCTCCTGGAATTCTGGCGAGTGTGGCTCAAATCCATCAGAGGATCTGATGTGCTTTTTGCAGGTGAAGCTGGCGTGCTGCCGTTTGTCGAGTGAGTCGGCGAGTTGCCGTGTGCCGCCCGAGTCGGCGAGTTCTGGTTTGTTGATGCAGCCGGCGAGTTGCCGTTTGTAGATCCGATCGGCGAGTCGCCGTTTTTCGATGGAACCGTGAGTCCAGCACTATTCTTTCCCACAGACGGCGCCAATTGACGAGGGGTTAACTCATCAAATCCCATGGTTAGGACCTAGGGTTGAGATTATGGGGAGAGAACGTGGTAGTACTGGTAGTTTCGTCGGCTGACAAGCAGAGGCAAAGATTTACCCAGGTTCAGGCCCCTCGGGTGGTGGTAAAGACCCTACTTCCTGCTTGTCTGGTATTGATCGTGTGGATTATGCGGTTACAAGGGGAGCTCCGGCGAGATGTCGATCTCGCTAGGGCTTTTGGTGGTTCGAGTATGGCTTGTCCTAGATCGGCACCCCTCCCAGCCTTTAAATAGGCTGGGTCTCGGGAGTTCATAACCGACCTAGTTTACACGTAAGGAAAGTCTAAACCGACTATGCCTATGTCTAATCTTGGAGGGTACTCCATCTTCTTGGGCCTCTTGTCTTGGGCTTCGAGTGGGCTCTTCGCTATTGGGCCTTAGTCGTCACGTGCACCAGGTGCCCTCACGGTAGGGTACCCGAGATGTATATCCTTGTCACTATTGGTACTTCTGCTACACGTTTTGCTAACTTTATTGGCACACAAGTAAGAACTAAGGGTTTGCCGGTTGCATATGATGATTGGAGGAAGGTGCCTCTATCGCTAAAGCTTGGTTTATGGACGGAAGTGAAGGTAAGACATCCACATACCAAATGTTGACTAGGTCCTTTTGCTTAAGACCCTTCTGTGCTCCTTTTTCTTTTATGTTGACTACGTCCTTTCGCTAAATCAATTTTCTGCTTTGTATGTAGTTGTTTTGGGATATAGACCAAGGTGTTTTTGAGTGGTATATGAAAACAGCACATATTAAATGGAAGGAATTCAAAGCAGATTTGAAGAAAGATTACTTTGATGATGAGCTGGAGTATGATGCACTAATAAAATCATGTGATGATAGAGTCGATCATGATCAATGGAGGGGGCTTGTTGATCATTGGATGACTCCAGAAGCTAAGGTAAGACATCCACATACTACTATAAGTAACAGATTTCTGTTACTCTTATTGATCATTTGTATAACTTGATCATTGGCCTGTTAATCATTTAAATGACACAATGTGAATGACATTCATTGGTAGGCTCGATCAGTAAGAGGCAAAGCTAATCGTGCAAAGCATAAGCAAGCTCATACTGCTGGAAGTAAGAGTTTTGCTCGTGTTGATGAAGAAATGGTATGCAATTTCTGTTTTTAAGTTTTGTTGGCCTGCAATTTTGCATCATTTGTTCATTTCTTTTCCGTTAGTTATTCATTTTCATAAATTAATTCATACAGACTGAGGAGAAGGGGAGGCGCCCGTGAAGGGATGAATTGTTCATCAAGACACATACATATAAAACTGGAGTTCCACATAAAGAATCTGCAGTCATAATTGTAAGTACATATACTATTTACTCCAGTGAACAAACTCTTTCATTCTTCTGTTATAACTAATTACTGTCTTCTTTCTTTTCCTCCAATTTGCAGCAAGAACTTCGAGACAAGGCTGAAAAATTCCCAGAATTATTGGAGAAAAGTTTGAAGGAAGGTGATCTGTTCTCACATGTTTGTGGAGCAGAAAAACATGGATATGTTTGAACTAAAGGTTTGGGGGCAACTCCATCTGGCCTTGAACTTCCTGGAGTTCGGGCATACAAGTCTACAAAGCTTCAAATAGAAACAGAAGCTCGTCGCCTTGCTGACCAGAAGGTGGATGACATGCAACAAGAAATGGATAAGATGAAAAGAGAAATGGCTGAGATGAAACAAATGATTTTGGGTCCACGAGATTCTCGAAATACTACTCCACATCAGGTAATACTATTTATGGTGCAAAAAACAAAGTAGAACACAAGCTCCACATCAGGTAGTTGATTTAGCTTCTGAAATACTTGCTTCCTAATGTAGAACACAAGCTCCCCACAAGATAACCATGAAGGGGTTGGTAATTTGTATGATGAGGTGGAGTCAAATGAGAGCATGCATAGTATGCAAAATAGGCATGGTGTCACCGACATAAGAAGAATAACTTCCACTTTACGAAAACAAGATCAAGAGCAACAAATGGTACATTCATTTGCCACATATGCTTAGTTTTGTTCTTATTGTCACTATTTATCCTCTGAAATGGTGGCTCTTTATGTAGAAAATAAGGGCCCAGGAAGGTGCTCGTAAAACTATTGGCCAACAAGTTGTTGATGATGAGGTAGAGTCAACTGCTCCTGTGAGAAGAGAGTTTCATGTTCCACAGAGATAGAATAACAAACTAGGGGTAAATATTTGTTTGCTACATACACAACATTTGAACTTCCTCCTCATATTTCTTACTTGTGTTCTGATCCTGCTCTTTTAACTTGTGTTCTCACTTTGGAATTGCATTGTGTGCCTTAGGGTGGAAAAGAGGTCGTACTATATAGCATAGCTAGACCATTCAATGTCCCTGTTGCAAAAGGTTTTTTCCAAACATTAGATTCACATGCTCTGGTGGGTGGTGTGCCTCTTGGTGATCAGTATTCTGAAGTTGTCATCAGTTCAGTGTACAAATTAGATAATGTGTTACCTCGACCATATGAGGATGTTGTCAACATGTGTTCTGCTCGTGGAAGATTCATTGCGTGGCCTACTGCTATGGTGAGCATATGGGCAACTTATTTCATCATTTTAATGTTAGGACATTGATCTCGACTTATTGACTAATGTTATTGTTGTAGATGAAGGAGCTCAAGAAAACAAGTAATGTGGTACCAGGTGCAGGTACTGAACACTTCAACACTTGGGTGTACATCTCTTACGAAAAAGTGGTAGTCTACTAAAAATAAGTTATTATGCCTTGTGAAAATAATACTACTAGGTTATTAGAATCTAGTTTTTCTGTCTTAAGGTACTGTACCATATCAGATGCTAACTGAACCATACATGTAGCAAGAAGTTGATGAATGATAAGTTGAGGTCTCTAGGCGTGAACACATTCTGGAAGTTTGGACTGTTGTAGCTAGTATTCTTCAAAATACCAACATCCCCTTGCATGTTAATCTGTGTAGATGACTTGCAACAACTTATTTTGGTTACTGTCTACTTTCATGGCTGTTGAGAATGTGCAGATGACTTGCAACACAATGATGGATATTGTATGATCTTTGCAGGTGCTTAGAAATTTGAGGTTGCAAGCGCACGGGTGAGCACGACATAGATGGACAACTTCAACCGTAGCTTGGATTTTGTCTAATACTTTATAATAGAACCTCTGAACCGTGATGTAGAAGTTTATTATGTATTTGAGATGAGTTTGGCTGAAATACTTGCTGTGAAACTACTTGTACAACTATGATACTTGTGAATTGAAGGCATTGTTGTCCTAGTATTATTGTGTACTATTGTCATGTGATGAGATATTTGGATATGATGGTACTGCTAATGATATATGGTTATGCAATCTAGGCAAATGATGGTACATGATATGAATGAATATGTGTCGACATAGAGTAAAAGGCAACAACAACTAGCTAGTCTGTTGGCAAGGGTTCACCTACATGCTATCTGTTGGCGTTGCTACTGCATATTTCCTACAAATTATCTATCGGTATAGGATGGGAGAAACAACAACTGGGCATCTGTCGGTGTAGGTGCAGTGTACACCAACATGTTATCTGTCGGCATAGGGGTACACAACAGTGACACATGATCTGTCGGTGTAGGTGCAATGTACACCAACATGTTATTTGTCGGTGTAGGTATGGCTTCCCCCAACACAAAAACTGTCGGCACGTATTTATCTGTCGGCGAAAGTTTCACCGACTGCTTTTGTCCCGACTCTCTATCTTCTGTCGGGGTAGCTCTTTCCAACGGATTATCTGTCGGCAAAGGTACCATACGCCGACAGTTTCATCTGTCGGCAAGTGTCTACCGTGGTGTAGTGGGAGGGGCTAGGTGGATGCAGCATGTGAGTGACATGTGAAGCTCTTGGTCGGTTCTATGAAATGGTTTCTATTGCTAAACATATTTGTTTGTGCCTTTATCTGCACTTGTTATGAACTTGGTGGTCATTTCCTGACTGCGATGTCGATTTAATGGGAAGTGTCTTTTGTATAGTTAATTTATGAATGAAAATGGGTGCACCGATTATTATGTATGTTACCTGATGATATATGGTCGATGAATTACTAGCGTGTTGAATATTAGCCCGACCTAGCAGCACGAAAATTGGGCCCATCACCAATAACCAGTAAACACGTGGACCAACGAAAAATGAACGCGTGGTCACCTGCTAAGCCACCACGTGAACTATTAAAATAATCACATGTGTGCCAATAACAAAGAATGGACCGAAAATGGGCCAAAACCCCTACTGTGCCTCTACTGTGCAGTACTCGGCCTGCATTGGGCCAAAACAGTGGTAGCACACAATTCGCTAATGGGCCAGCCCGCCTACTGTACACGAGTCAACCCATTTACTTTAGGTAGGCCAGCCAGTTTAATTTAGGTGGGTGGTATATGTTATGTGTGTTGGGCCGCCTAAAATAGACGTGTCGGCCCACCTAGTTTAACTAGGCTGACCCATCAAAAGTAAACGAGCTGGCCCACCACGAGTAAATGGGTCGGCTCATCTAAAACAAACAGGCCGAGCCACCTAACCCAAGAAGGTCGGGCCACCTTATTCTAACGAGTCGGCCCACTTAACATGAGAAGGGCTTAGTTGGGCCTGGAATCTACCACGGTTTGTAACAGTGGTAGAAAAGATGACGGCGTGACAACCATCTTAATGGAGTTTGCCACGTGTCTGTTATATTTATCTACCACACAGCTCTTTCCATGGTTGATGTGCGAACCATTTACCACGATTTCTGCGAACCGTGGTTATAAAGAATCAGTCACGTCCCTTTTACCACGGTATCCCTATCGTGGTAAAAGGCGTTTCAGCCACGAAAAATAACCTTTCTACCACGAAAATGGAGCATGGCAAAAGCCACTTTTCTTCTAGTGGAAGAGAGGGACTTGCTGCCTACCCAGCGAATAAGATCGTGGTTTGGCCGCTCCTCCTGCTCTGGACCCGTGCTACTAGTTTTCTGCTCCCGACCGGCCATGGTGGCTAGGGGGGGAGTACATGGCGGCGTTCTACAGATCTGGAGGTAGGGCTTTGGGCTGGCCTCTGCTAGTGTTGCCACCCGACACTACATGGTCGTCCTCGATCTTTTTGAGCAAGTTTCCGATTTGGGAGATTGATGAAGGAGGTGTTGAAGCCGAACGACCCTCGAATAAGGGCGGGTTTTGCCATCTCCGGTTTCCGTGGTGTCGTGTCGTGAGGCTTGTTCTGGCCGGCCTTGGAGGTGAGGGGAAGAAGCACGTCGCCGCTACGATCCGTAGCTCTGGAGTTTGGTGGGGAGGTGGTTTTGGTGCATCCACGATTGGGAGCGACTTCTCAACGGTAAGTGCGTCGTCGACTCTAATGGCTGAAGGGCAGCTGCTCCCCATTTCTGCTGGCGTTCGAGTGCCAGCGAAGGATCTACAACCTCCAGGCCGTTGTGCCATGTTGGAGGCCCTCAATCGCAGTCACGGTATGTTCCCGCTATTGAGCCCCGACTGGTTGGTTCCCGGGCGACACAACGGTTGTTCGTACCTGGCTGAAGTTCGGTGGAGACGCAGATGGACCCGATTGCGCTCTGCAAATTAGATCTAGGGTCATCTGTGCAAAAGTTATAGGACTTGTTTGTAAATTTCATAGTTTCTAAGGTCCATCTGTAAGTTGTATCCCCACCGATGATGGTTAATGCACCTGCTCTCGGTTCTTCGGGAACGTTGCCCCTTAAAAAAGCCTTACACCTTCTTTCGTTCCAAAAATCTAATTTGTTTTCTTTGAGAAGATTTGATTTCTTAGGAAACAAAAAATTAAGGTGGTGGCTTTATTTACGAGAGGTTTGCTAAGCATCGACTTGCACTCTTTTTTACAAAAATATTTTCATCGTTTTAAAATCAGTAAGATTCGAAAGGATATGGTAGAATCCTTTATTTTTTTGGTTCCCCACGGGTCCTTAGTCCTCTGACAATTAGGTCTGACCTAATACTATTTTCCTGTGAAATTGAGATTTACAAGATTCTAATAGAACTAGTTTCGGTGTGATATATAATCCTATGAATGAAACACTTCTATCCATTAGATCTGAATCAAATGTGCCCTTAGGGAGCTACAAGTCAGTCATGGAAATTCGCAGTGTCGAATGCATTGACGGATCCAGCATTGGTCGTTGGTGTATAAATATACATCAAAATATTTTTACAATAATAATCTACTATATTTTATTCTTTGGATGCATGCGTATATAAGCTTTTTATTAAACCGATCTCAGGCCTTAAACCACTAAGATTCATGTATAATTCTGCAGTCAGAGTAGCCAGTTAGGAAGCAGTCACCCCTCCACTTCGTTTTACACACCCTATCATCCCATTAGGAAGTGGCTTGGCACGGAAGTGGATATTTTTGGCTCCCGAGTTTCAATGCTCTTGCCAATTTAAAAAATTCATAACTCATATTTATTAATTTCAAAAAAATCTGAAAAAAAATCCGAGGGTAGCCAATAGTATATCCCACAAAAGTGCAAAATATAAATTCAAATATTTTGCATTTTGACCAACACAAGAATGACAAAAGTGTGGATCTATGTATGCATATTTTCAAATCTCTAAGTTTTATCAGATTTTATTATTTCTGTGTAGACCATAATATAAAGTATTTCAAATTTGATATTTTACATGTTTTTGGGATACATCATTGGCTACATCCAGATTTTTCTTTAGAATCTTTGAAACAAATATGATTTTCGATTTTGTCTTAAACGGAGGAGAGAGCACTGGAACTCTGGAGACAAAAAAACACTTTCCGCTTGGCACGGTCGATAGGAGCGCAATCGAACATAGGTATATCGGATCATTAATTGTTTCGTAAGTAAGTTCACTATTCTAGTTTATCTTATCTTGGAATGTCTAAGACTAAAATGAGATGCTTGAGATGAGCTGGTATTGCTATATATCAAAATATCATCAAAGAATACCAAAAGGTATTTCCGGAGCAAAAACATGATACATTAAAGATTGGAAGGCAGCAGGTGCATGAGTGAGTCCAAACTAAGTATTCAAAATGACAATGTCCTAATAGTTGTTTTATGTATGTCTTCTCTTCTCATTCTTATCTGATGATAACATGTTCTTATATCAAGTTTGGAAAACAGTTGTGCACCATGTAGTTCATCTAATAGATCCTCAGTGACAATTTTCTCAACATTTTGAGATTTTGCTGTTACAATGGCAAATCTGCTTTTAGTTTTTCACGTTAGTGGACCAGTTTCACCTTTATATTTTGTATTGTCTGGAATTCGAAAATCCTTGATCCGTCCCTGGTCGAATTAAACTTCTCCTCTTTCTCAAGGTCGGTAGCAACGAGAGGAACCGAAAATAAACAGTGACGACTGACGACGAACACATAATAACATACACAAGTACACAAACATACGTACGCATGTTTTTATTATCTCATCTTAGCGCATGCATCGATCGAGATGCAGAAGTTGAGCCCTTAGATTTACAAGATTCTAATAGGATTAGTTTCGGTGTGATATATAATCCTATGAATGAAACAACTTCTATCCATTAGATCTGAATCAATTGAGCCCTTAGAAAGCTACAAGTCTGTCATGGAAATTCGCTGTGTCGGATCCAGCATTGGTCATGGGTGTACAAATATACGGCAAAATATTTTTACAAAAATAATCTACTATATTTTATTCTTTGGATGCATGCGTATATGAGCTTTTTATTAGACCAATCTCAGGCCTAAAACCACTAAGATTCATGTATAATTCTGTGGCCAGAGTTGCCAGTTAGGAAGCAGTCACCCCTCCACTTTCGTTTTACACACCTTATCATCCCATTAGGAAGTGGCTTGGCACAGGGTGGAGATTTTTGACTCCCGAGTTTCAGTGCTCTTTCCAATTTAAAAATTCGAAAATCATATTTCTTAATTTCAAAAAATTCTAAAAACATCCGAGGGGTAGCCAATAATATATCACTATATCCCATAAACGTGCAAAATATAAATTCAAATATTTTTCATTTTGACCAACACAAGAATGACAAAAGTGTGGATCTATGTATGCATATTTTCAAATTTTATTATTTTTGTGTAGACCATAGTATAAACTATGTCAAACAATATTTTACTCTTTTTGGGATACGTCATTTGCTACATCTGGAATTTTTAGAGAATTTTTGAAACAAATATGATTTTCGATTTTGTCTTAAACGGAGGAGGGATCACCGGAACTCGGGAGACAAAAAACACTTTCCGCTTGGCAGGGTCGATAGGAGCGCAGTCAAACATACGTATATCAGATCATTAATGTTTCGTAAGTAAGTTCACTATTCAAAAAAATTTCTTATCTTAGAATGTAATGAGATGCTTGAGATGAGCTGGTCTTGCTATATATCGAAATATCATCAAAGAATTCAAGAGCGTGTATTATATGCTCCAGAAGTAATTTCAATCGCACTATATCGGCCTCTTTCGTTCATTTCCTGATATAAAGTAATTAATAACTTCTTTATTCATTTTCTTTGCCGGGCAGGGTTTGGAAACGGTTCATCAAGGAAGAAGTCGGTGATTGGAAACCGAAGCTGGATTTTTGTTTGAACAAGGTAAGTAGTACTACCTAGGTCCGCGCATCTATTTAATTCTAGTTTCAATACCATTATCATGCTTGGTTATTATTTGTTTGAATTCTATTCTCGTATAGTGGTACCTGCAACAGCCACAGGGGACTAATTTATGTGCATATTACGTTTGCGAGTTCATTCACATGAGGACCAATGAGAGACACAGAACTCAAAGACAAAAGGATGTACGTAAAAATTATTCACAATTTTATTTTCTTACCATCAATTGTGTTGAGTTTCATTCATAATTTTTTATGATGATTTGATATATATAAACACAACTCATATATTCATATTGATCTCCTTCTTTAAAGATGACTTGGAAGCGGAACGCGCTCCTATCAGAGAACCGCGTAAATGCAATTGCGGAGAAATTGGCGGGATTTCTCCTTACGGAGGTCACACCTGAAAACGGAGAATACCACTATAGCGAATAATATGCCTCCATGTACTAGTGATCTCCATGTAATTAAGTAGATATATATACCAAATTGTATGTGTTATGTATATGCATCAACGTGATCTTCATGTAGTAATTTATGTATACGAAAACTTATTTTTGGCGCATCGACGTGATCTCCGTACGATGAAAAACATCCAAAACCCTAAACCCCTCCTAAACCCCCAAACCCTCCTAAACCCTAAACTCTGAAAAATAATCAGAAAGAAAACAAATAATACACATACTTTTAGTCCCGGTTCGTAACAGGTCTCCAACCCCGCGGGCTCTGCCGTGGCCACGTGGGAGGGCCTTTAGTCCTGGTTCGTGGCAAACCGGGACGGTTCGTGGCAATCCGGGACTAAAGGGGGGCCTTTAGTCCCAGTTGGACCAACCGGGACTAAAGACCTTTACGAACCGGGACTAAAGCCCTGTTTTCTACTAGTGAACTAAGTATTTAAAATGACTATGTCCTAAAAGCTGCTTTATGAATGTCTTCTATTCTCATTCTTATCTGATGATAACCTATTCTTATATCAAGTTTGGAAAACAGTTGTGCATTTATGAATGTCTTCTATTCTCATTCTTATCTGATGATAACCTATTTATACCTCTTATAAAGCAAAACCCCACTAAGTGCAATTAATATTTTTCTATGTCAACATGCAAGCCATCCACATCACTTGCTCTTTTAACCAATCAATTGTCCATGTCATCCCACTAACAATTCATTAATTTTTTTCTATCTCTACATGCAAGCATCACACCATCTTTTATTAGCCCAACAAATTTTCCACCACATTTTTTTTATGTTCTAAGGTTGAAATCACACCATGGCACTATGTAGTTACACAAGTAAATCATATTCAAGTACAACACCGGAATTAGTTTCGCCAGTGAACTTTTTGCCAATTACTTTCAATGATGAAAATCATATAGCTGTTATTCGAAATTATGGACTCTTCTATATGTATTCACTCAAAAAATTCTAGAAATATTATGCGGAAATGTTCATGTCATCTTCATGCAAGCTATCCACAACATATGTTTCTTCAACCCGTTGATATAATCTTATCTATTCCAATCAGATACACCCCTAAATCATAACGATCTTTAAATTATAAACCACACATACATTCGATGTCTAAATTTTTTACCCTCTTGAGTGCCATAATTAACTAAGATTTTGCATATTTCTTTAGTCAACTTCAGTTTTCATGCGTTTTATTACAGCGCGGGGTGTCGTTCTAGTTTTTATATAAGTTTGGACTCTTTAGTCAACTTCAGTTTTCATGCGCTTTATTATATTTCTTAAGTGATACCCGTCGCAACGCGCGGGGTGTCGTTCTAGTTTTTATATAAGTTTGGAAAACAGTTGTGCACCATGTAGCTCATCTAATAGATCCTCGGAGACAATTTTCTCAAGATTTTGAGATTTTGCTGCTACAGTGGCAAATCTGTTCTTAGTTTTTCACGTTGCCGTGGAGAAGTGGACCAGTTTCACCCATATATTTTGTATTGGTTGGAATTCGAAAATCCTTGATCCGTCCCTGGTCGAATGAAACTTCTCCTCTTTCTCCAGGTCGGTAGCAACGAGAGGAACTGAAAATAAACAGTGACGACCGACGACGAACACATAACAACACACACAACAAGCTAGTACACAAACACACGTACGCAGGTTTTTATTCTCTCATCTTAGCGCCTGCATCGATCGAGATGCAGCAGCTAGCTAGCCGGTGGTACAATTATTATTACAAACATAGACTAGCACTGCCTGATCAGGAGCTAGCGAGCGAGCTTAACGGCGTTGCTAGCATGCATGGCTAGCACTGCCTGATGCACTTGCACTGGCGGAGGATCCCGTCGCAGTTGCCTCCGCCCCAGCCCTCCTGTTGGCACACCGACGCGCAGTTGTGGTCCGACATGCACGCCCCTTGAACCCCTTGCTCCGCCGCCGGCACACCCTCGCCTCCGCCCCTGGCACCGCCGCCTCCTCTGCATATATAATATCCATTTTACATTTCTCACGTCAACATGCATGCAATATCACACTAAACAAACAGCTCCAGTTTATCGGCCATGCCTATAAAATTGATTTGAAACAATACGTACGTGCGATGAGGACGAGGAGCAGGACCAAGACCGCCTGCGTCGCCACCTTCTTCGTCCACATTGACGCCATGGCTACTACTCGATCGAGCTCGATCAACTACTATGGTACAGTGTGCGTACGGAAGCTGATTGCTAGAGGAGTTGGTGAGTGAGGTGGCAATTAAGCTGATCGATGTGCACCTTTATATACAGGACCTCGGAGGCGGCCGGCTCAGACTCGAACTCTCGAGCATGCATGCGTGGGAGATAGCTAGGACACGTGGAGCGCCGCCTGATCAGGCACATACACGTGGCTGGTGCAACGCATGCAGCACCACGTAGATACGATCGAGACGACGGTGCTTTTGGCTGCATCTCGGTGCATGAATGCCAGATGGTAGTCGGCACATAACTAGGTAGGTCCGAGGTAGGGGAAGGCTTGACTTGGGCTCACGTGGCTCGTCGTTGATCGGCGGCGTCCTGCATGCACGACACCTCGAGCCTGCCCTGCTCATTGATCCACACCACTAGCAAATCTTGGTGAGTGATCGTTCCATGGGCTTTTGCCGTAAATCTTGGTCTGTTTTAACTTTCACGTGCCACTAGCAAAGCTATAGCTGTTGATCCAAGTTAGATCTTTGGTTTGAGCCGACAAGCAAACCCTGAGAAGATAGGCCATACATTTTGATTTTCGTTAATATTTTGATTTTTTATGACGAAAAAAAAATGAACTAGAGTTTTGGCTGACCTCGCGAGCGCGTCTGAATCGGCTACTCACACAATTCGGAAAATTCTCTACGACTCTGTTTATTTAACTAGTATGTCACCTTTAAATTCCACAAAACAATTTTTTTGAAATTCCCCCGCCGATGTCATGGTCTCCAAACTTGGAACATCGGCCTCTTTATTTTCACGGATATAACTCGACATGTTCATGTCAACTGTAAAATTGTCATCATTCACTAGTAGAGAACAGGGCATCAGTACCGGTCTTATTAGGCCTTTAGTACCGGTTGTGCAACCGGTACTAAAAGGTCGAGACTAAAGGGGTACCCCTTTAGTACCGGTTTTATAAACAACCGGTGCTAAAGCCCCTCCACGTGGCCGAACCTGCACGCGCAGCTGAGGACCTTTAGTACCGGTTGGTATTAGCAACCGGTACTAAAGGTTCCTGTTTTTTTTGCTCCCCCTTATTTTTTCAGGGGGGTTAGGTTTTCGGGTTTTTTTCTTTTCGCTTATTTCTCAGGGTTTAGGGTTTCTGTTTTTTTCCTTTTCGCTTATTTTTCAGGGTTTCGGAGGAGATCACGTATAAAGTACTCACTACACATATAAAGTACTCTTTACACATATAAAGTACTCTCGTTACATATAAAGTACTCATAATTACAATTGAGATCACCGTTAGCTAGTACATGCATGGAGGGAGTCTATTAATCAACATAGTGGAATTCACCGAATTCATCTACGACTTGCGTCACAATGAATCCCGCCAATTCCTCCGCAATAGATTTTACGCGGTTTTTTAGTAGGAGCTGGTTCCGCTTCCTTGCCATCTTTAAAAGAAGGAGATCAAATCAGTGATCGAAACTAAACATGATTGATGGTAGCAAAATAAAAGTTGTGTATGATGTTTACGTACCTCTCGATTTCTTATACTATTGACTCTCTCGTTGACCCTCATGTGAATATACTCGCAAACGTAGTATCCACATAGTTCCGTCCCTGTGGTTGTCGCAGACACCACTATACAAGAATTTAATTTAATCAAATAATAATCAAGAGAATGATAATGGTATTAGAAAGATACATAGACCTAGATACGTAGTAGTACTTACGTTGTTAGCCTTGAACTCCAGCTTTGGTTTCCATTCACCGCGTTCTTCCGCGATGAACCTTTTCCAAACCCTGCCCGGAAAAGAAAATAAATTGAGGAGTTATTATTTATACTTTTGATATCCGGAAATGAACGAAAGAGGACGATATAGTGCGATTGAAATTACCTCTTGAGCATTAGACGCACGCTTTTGTAATCATCTTGATCTTTCCTTAATGAGTCCCAGACTTCAACGTGTCCTTCCTCGAGTCTAATGATTAGCAGAATGAAGTGGTACATGCGCACATTTATATACGCAGGTATTCAGAACTCATCAATTACACTTAATATCGGGAAAGCAAAATAGAATGTGTACAAGACAGTAACACTCACCCGAAGTTGTAAGGAAAAAGTATTTCCTTTCTGGTACTTTGTCGCTTAAAACACGTTAGCAAAACGTCCTCTGTTTCCTGGGCATATAGAGGATCTTGTACGGTGACTTCATGAACTTTATCCGGGTCAATGAACCCAATGTCCCAGATTCCTCCCATTCGGCATTCACGAATCTTCATTCTGCATAATAGCGTACAAAAGAATGTTGTGAGGATAATTACAAGCAATGAACGAGCTTAACTATAAATAATTAAATTACACGAAATAAATTACTTACAGACAATAGTAGCTGATGATAGATTTGTCGAGAGCAAGTTGATTGTACGTCTGAAAAAGTTCGGAGAACGCAACCTCCACACCATATTGTCGGAAGAAGTGTTGTTCCTTAACTCCCGCCATGAGACACATTTTCCCTTCTTTAGCGGCGGCCATGTACCAGTTATGCAATTTATATAACTGTGTTGTTAGAGCACTCGGATTTTCGACCAGAGTCAGCCCGAGTTCAAATTTATATTGAATTGTTATCTGCGCTATGGGGCAACCTGTGTCGCCAATGACAACTTCTCCATGCTCGATTTCCCGAGCTTTAGAAGGCACAATGAGCGGGGCGATCGATTGTGCTTCTTGTTCTCCGAGCTGGGCAACTCTTTTCCCGCACGCTTTTTCTTGCTCCATCTATGAGAAAAGTACCTTTTCAATACCTCGCTCATAGTCTGAAAGGGGCGGTGGTGGAGGGTCATATAGGTTGTCAATGGTGTGATCTTTTACCTCAGTTGGTATAGTCTTCAGAAGTTCCTTCATGGGGTCCAGTCTTGCCTCCAGTCTTTCCTTTTTTTTCTGTTCAAAAAAGTCTCTCGCCTCTTCACGTGTGCTCACTTCTAATTCCTCCTGAGTCATCTCGCCAGCTAACTTCTCAGGAGCCTTGACTTCTTTGGGTTTTTTTGCACGTTTCTTGACAGGGGACGACGTGAAAAGCTTCCGCTTTGTCAAACTACTAGTGGGCGCAGCAGTCGGACGAGGGCCGAAGGGGACGAGGGCCGAAGGGGACGGATATCAAAACCATGACACTATACATATATAAAAAAAACATAAGAAAATTATACAAGAAATAATTATGCATTTAAATCATATAACTAACAATTTTTAAAATAAAAGATAAAAAAGAGGCTCACCGAGGTGGTATCGGTGACGGAGCGGCGCGGGCGATCGACGGCGGTGAGGAAGGGGACACTATATAAAACCACAAATTATACTTTAATTTGAGCTCAAAATGCATATAAAACAAATGAAATCCCTAACTTAGTCATTTCATCAAACACCTTGCAAGCACCACCAAAATCAAACTTGCTAAACTTGCACGAAAATGAGCTAAACTTGAAATGCCGGAAGAGGAGATGAAGAAGTTGCTAACCCTTGTATAGGGTGCCACCAATCTTGACAAATGTTGGAGAAAAAAGCGGTGAACTAGAGCTTGGGAGAGAGGAAAAATGGAGTTGGGTCGAGTTGCTTCTGGCTCGGGGTGGAAGAAGGGTTATAGTGCCCGAAACCTTTAGTACCGGTTTTTAAAAGGAACCGGTACTAAAGGTCTCGCCGTGGGGCCACCAACCGCGGCCGCATGTGGCCGCGTGGCCTCCAACTCTTTAGTACCGGTTTCTATTAACAACCGGTACTAAAGGGTAGCCTTTAGTACCGGTTGTTAATAGCAACCGGTACTAAAGGTCCTCGCCGTGGTGCCACGAACGCAACCGGTGCTAATGCCCCCCTTTAGTACCGGTTTTTGTTCAACCGGTACTAAAGGTGGCGCACCAAAGCCTCCTTTTCTACTAGTGATTCGTGTTCCAACCAATTATCGATATGTGCGACATCTAAGGCTCGTACGACTCATCTTAATGTTTGCGTCCTCGATAACCTTCCAATGTATTTCACGGTTTGTTTTCTACTCCCTCCGTATCAAAATATAAGACTCTCTAGCTAGATTGTACACACATGTATGTAGACATGTTTTAGTACAACACCTTGCACTAAAACATGTCTACATACATGTGTGTACAAGCTAGGTAGAGAGTCTTATATTTTGATACGGAGGGAGTAAAATTTAAACGCACGCTCGATCAAATTGATAAAAGAAATGCTCTTTCTTCTGGTTCGCCGATGAATCATATTATGGATAAATGTCTAGTTGTGTGGGATGAAATCCGCACCGAAATCCCGCATGTAGTTTTGGTGTTAAAACTTAGGTACAAAATGACAACCTAGTGTTTTTGTTGGAATTCAGAATTTTTATTTCCAATTAGAAGCATCTTATAGAAAGGAATGTGAGCGAATCAATGCGCAAGGAATACAAGTTGTAAAGTACCAAACATGCCGGTTGCAGTGGGAGGAAGTTGAGCAATTGAACAAATGTTGCTACAAATAAACTAGCCTAAGTGCATCACTGCCGCAATTGTGAGCAATTGCATTGAGGTTTCTAGGAATATGATATATCTGGGCGTTCTCAAAGGCAGTCTCATGGAAGAAATGACCGAATTTTTCTATAAAATGTTCCACTCCACAAACCTACCAAGAATAGACCTCCACCACTCGCCATTGCCTCTCCCCAAAACTCAAACTCCTCCTTCTTAGCAAACTTATTTGCAAATTCTGCTTATTCTTCGCCTAGTCCTCCAAGATCTATTGGTGATGGCCAATCCATCTTCCTTTGGCTAGAAAAGATGGATTCTGCTAGAGACAATACCACTGTAAATTCTCGACAATTTTCTCACACCATCTAAATGAAAATGCTTTCGTGTTTTGAAATTTTGTGGTATGAAGTCATGGTTGGCCTTCAAAACAGAATGATCATGACTGAGTACGGTGAGCTTGTTTTTCTTGGTTCCTTGTTGCAGGGCACCTATATTCGCGTGGCTCCAAACACTAGGGTGCTCCTAGATGACACGTCCTTCTCTTCTAGAGGTGCATGTCAAAACCTCTCATCGCACTTTGGTGACGAGGGCCTCAATATTATCAAAGCATCCCGCGCAACAACACAGTCAAGATCATCAAATGCCTACCCCATTTCGATAGAATCAATAGGAGAGAGCCAACGTTCACCTGACACTGCTTCACTTGCAGCTTCTTCTTGGTGCTCTTGACCCTCTAAAGACCATCATCATCAACATCTATTTTTCACCTATAACAAATATCATGTCATGTAGCAAGCGATTGACATAGTCTCAAACTACAACCCATTCACCAACATTAGATAATTTCATGTATGCTATTAGTACAAATGTATGTACATTGTTTACAGAGCAAGCATGTTCCACGGGACGTACGCAAGAATGATAATATCATGTGCACCGATGTTTATGGTGCACAACATTTTTAGAATTTTCAGTAACTCTATGAAAAATAGAGATTTAAATTCAAAATTCCACAACTCGCAACACCAAATGCTATGGAAATATTGATAAGGGATAGAATTGGTAGCCCAATTTACATAGACCACTACTGCTCGTAAAGAACACTCTTTTCTCTTTCTCGAACCGTGTTTCAAATTTATCAGACATAATAAACAGATGTTGAGACAACATGTTTTTTCTTCAAAAAGACACAACTTCTTAAAGGATCGCCGATATCAGATAACCAGGTGCAAAAAGCTGCGGCTAAACCAGATTATTGTTCAAAATATCTTCCGATATTCCGATAAATCGGCCGATTTATCGCTTCTCGGTGTCTGGCCGATAAGATAAATCGGCCGATAAATCCACCGATATGCCGATAAGTCGGCTGATATATCGATAAACCTGCCAATTTACCCCTTATTTTAGGTCGATCGATAAGTTTCCCGATAAGCGATATCCTGAACCAGATACTGGAGTATGTTTTCTTCGTTTTGATACTGGGAGCTGATAGGCGTACGCGCTCCAGCTTATGCTCACCCCCTTCGGTCACATGGCACTGGGAGCTGAACGCTTCGACAACCAGCTCGACGGGTGGCAAAGTGCAATGTGCATGCAGGATGCCACGTACGTGTACACCTGCATGGCATCGAGCTCCTCCGGCCCAAACCTCCTATAAGTAGAAGGGAGCATTTCCTCTCCGTCCAAACAAGATACACAGGCGCCAGAATCAGCAGCTACAGCTTGTTCTACCTTATCCCACCTACTGAGTAAAATGGAGTTCAAGCCCAAGGCGACCGTGTGCGCAGCGCTGCTGATGCTGCTCTTGCTTTCTTCCTGTAAGCCTGATTGAACTCGAGAGAGATTTTCTTTAAGGACTTTGCTGCTTGTGTAATGACTAACTCGTGAAATTACTTTCAGACGACGGCGGCGGCATGGCGGAGGCGCGGGTGTGCACCGGGAAGAGCCAGCACCACTCGTTCCCGTGCATCTCGGACAAGATCTGCAGCGGCACCTGCATCAAAGAGCAAGGCAGCCACTGGACCGCCGGTTACTGCCACTACAGGATCTGCACCTGTCAGAAGGCGTGCTAGAGTCACAGAGCTCTGCCCATCCATGGCGCCGTTGTCGAAACCTGCCAGCCTCACCTCCCCTCCATGTACCCAAATTAGCAATAATTCCCACGCACCGCTCTTTCAGTTAGTCAGGAAATGCATGTAATAATAAAGCGCTCACGCGCCACCTGTGTACGTCCGTAGCATAATGCAACGCTTTGCCTTCAGCGGCACATCATATCATTGTTCTTCTGTTACACTGGACTAGCTTAGCTAGCTAGGCTGCAGCATGCGTCTTATTGCGAAAAGCTCGGCAAGTTTCCTCCACTCGCGACAATGGTTCAAGTAACGCGGTACGAGAGAGAGACGGGTTGGTTTCAGTGCCGGAAGTGGCGGACGCCGGTGAAGACGAGGGAGACGCCGTACTTGTCGCAGCAGTCGACGGCGTCCTTGTCCCTCATGCTGCCGCCGGGCTCCGCGATCACGCCGATGCCATTCTCGCACGCCTCCTCCACCGCGTCCTTCCAGGCTGTAATATTATATACAGTTTCACATCAATCGATTTACCACCAAATTAGTACTGTAATTCAACTAGCAAGTAAGCTCCAACAGGGTCTGTTGTTGCTTTGTTCTCACCGAATGGGAAGAAGGCGTCGCTGGCCAGAGCGGCGCCCTTGGCCTCTTCCCCTGCTTTCCTGAAGGCGAGCCGCAGGCTGTCCACCCTGTTAGGCTGCCCGCTCCCCATGCCGAGCATGCAATTGTTCTGCACACAGAAAGTATCATCAAGTCAATTCACTCGGACCAAATAAACTACTCCCTCCGATCCATAAAAACATTCGGAAGGTCTGTATACGAATTGGGTTATTCACGTTGTTTGCCCACGACTCTTTTAATGGATCCGAGGGAGTATTGTATTCTACACATACGTCAGTGGTTTTTGAGTTCGCAGTTTGCACTGCCTAATTTCACAGACACCGGTCGATAAGAAAAAGGAAAATAGGGCAATAATTTCTTTGCAGACAACACCATGTATCTCGACCTTACGTAGCGCTTTGCACTAGTAACTAGACAGGTTAGCCCGGCGCTAGCAGACGCTCACAAACAGATGATGCAGCAGGTCAAAAAGTAAATAAATAAAAGATGATGCAGCTGTCCGTAGCCCCGTAGGAGGGGCACGGAGATAAGACCCGGTAAGACCAAAGTCGTAAACAGGTGACGAAAGGTCGAAATACATGTTATGTGGAATAAAATACTGACGGCAAATTGCAATTTACCCTTGTTTTCTTTTCCTCGGCAGAGTGGGAGAGACGCACTAACCTTGGCGATCACAATGGCGTTGCTCTTGACGTGCTTCACGCAAAGCCAGGCGAACTTGGCATCCGAGAGCTCGCTGTCCGTCGGAGCCTTCTGAGAAACTGTCTTGAAGGTGATGTCTTCCGGTGCTAGGTCGTCTGACTCTTGGGCTAACCAACCGCCGCTAACCTGCCTGAGCGACAGCATCCCTTTCCCGCTTCTCTTCGCCTCCAGAATCCTCAGCGTCTTCGATTTCCCCTTCAGGACCTGGAGGCCCTTCTCTGTGTATCCTGGCGCGACCACGATCTCGTAGAACATCCGCGTCTCGCCATCAGTGGGGCTTCTGAATTCGCGAATTTCCTTCGCAAGATTCTACATAAATGGAAACTTTAACAATGAGCATACATGATACATGAATGCACCATGGCCAGCATCGAAAGCACAAAAACGTTAGAAGTTGCAAAATATAATATCAGAGTCTAGTGGACACCTCGTCAATTGTGGTGTTAAATGCAACTATCCCACCAAATGCGCTGACAGGATCCCCCTTTACGGCCAACCTGTATGCCTCAAGCACATCCTGTCGGGATGCAACGCCGCACGGATTGGTGTGCTTAACCACGACACAGGTAGGATTCTCGAACTCTGACACACAGTTCCATGCAGCATCAGCATCCAAGTAGTTGTTATAGGACATTTCCTGTCAAAAAGGAAATATGCCACTGGTGAGAACCCCTGAAAAAGCATCGCTGTACTTTTGGGCAGCATAAACTCACAAAGAGCAGTAATTTCCACTAACAGGTTGTATACAGAATAAGCCAAATACTCGAGTTAACTTAAAAACAGAATGCTCTACGTGTATGGTTGAATAATGTGTGTTTTTCTTTGCCCAAGCAATAACTGAATAGCATGACCTTCTCACCTTTCCATGGTGTTGAACTGCTGTTGCAATACCACCGGCATTGAATACAGAAAGACTCTTGTCACCATAAAAGGCCGCCTTTTGATGAGGATTTTCACCATAACGAAGTGTAGACTTCAGCGAAAGGGGAACAGTAAAACTTGGGGGAAATATATCTCCTACATACATAAGACCATGAAAGTGTTATATCTGACAAAATTATCAGATAACAATTAGATCATTTACTAACAAAAGAGTTATACCTTCGTTAGATTGCTTCCATAGCCACTCTGAGACAGCTGAATCGTAGGAAGCACAATGCTGGAATGCTTTCCATGCCAGCATTCTGCGGAATTGCTGGTCATCTTGTTTTCCTCGCAGATACTCCAAGAGAGCAGGGTAATCTTCATGATCCACAACCACAAGAACATCCTTATGATTCTGTCAGGTATAACAAGGACATCATTGAGAAGTACATCAGTTCCTGCTGAAATACTAAATAAATCTCAAATATAGATGAATAAACATATACTTCTGATAAACAGCAAGCACAATATACGTCAACGTAAACTGATGTTGCGTGAACATGGCATGCGACACTGCAACATCCATGTGACTTATAACTTCAAATGAGCAAATCAGTCACCTTCGCTGCAGCCCGGATCATGGTAGGACCACCAATATCAATATTTTCAACCCCATCCTCAAAAGAAATTGCACCTGAGGTGACCTTATTATAGAATGGATACAAATTCACCACAACCACGTCAAATGTCCCTGTGTGCCAAAAAATGTCCTAGTTAGCTGACAATACAAGTCAAGATTGTTATTGCATAGCATGACACTTGGAATAATCGTAAAATGGTCAATTAAGAGAATATGGGACAAAAGGACTAATAAAATCACCAATTCCATGCTCATTCAATGCTTTAAGATGATGCTCCTGGTCTCTTCGGGCAAGAATACCACCATGTATACTGGGGTGCAATGTTTTTACTCTTCCATCAAGCTGCAATCACCAAAAGAGAAAAGTACATGGAGATGGGAAAAAAACTCAATATGCTGCTCGACATTGTTTAAGTCACTAGTCTGAGGCAAAACACAAGGTTGTCTGAAATGGACTGCAACAGCAAAAATGAATTGGCATTGTTATCATCTACTCCCTCCGTTCTAAATTAATTGACTTCCATTTGTTCACATGTGGATGTATCTATACGTGTACATGTCTAGATACATCCACATGTGGACAAATGGAAGTCAATTAATTTGGAACGGAGGGAGTACCAATTATACAACAACTACTATGAGGATTCAGGAGGCATCAAAGAGAGGAGATTTGAAAAACATAATGCCTATTATGTCTGAGTCCATGACAATGCACTTTGTTGCATGAATGGACAACCAGCAGTAGCAACTATAGTATGTTGAAAAAACATTTCATGAAATGCAATTTTACAGCACTTCCAAAAAAAATTGATTCAGGAATTGCTTTGTTTGCTATGATAAACAATGGTTGGAAGAAAAAATATTTCAACAGATGCTGCAGCAACTGTTTTTTTTTTTAAATATACCATCTCAGGAAAATGTGTAATCTGTTCAACTTTTGTAACATTAACTCCAGCTGCTTCGAGACTCGACGCTGTACCACCAGTGGAGATAATGGAAAACCTAGATGAGCAAAATCTTCATAAGATCCTTCATAACTAGAATGGATACAAAAATCAGCGTTGGTAAATCTAAGCTGGATAACACTTCTCTTGTAGAAAATTAAGCTTCATATATATATATGAGTAAATCAACTCTGACACAAACTGTCAGTTTATGAAGATGTGCAGCTAGGCGAGAATTACTTGTTAATAAGAAGCCTACAGCAAACAATATCTAACTTAGGGAAAAGGCAATATATGTGATAAATCAGGACTGCCAGAAGTAGGCATTGATATACAAGTTAATTCGTCTAGAGATGCATGGGCAAGCTATAAACCGTACCAAGACTTAACAGAGACTCACATTAACTTGAAACAAGAAGGCAAGTGTCAGTTATACAATTTTAAAGGGGAGGGGGATCCCACTAGACGAAAGGATTACCCTAAGCTCTGAAGAGCCCTTCCAAGATTGGCCAAGTCGGTCTTATCTGACAATGATATCAGTGCTTGCTTGACTCCTGTTGCTGTTGGAAGATATCATTAGTTCATTGCTCACATGTCGTTAAGTCATGAACAAGATAAAGTTAAATAAAAAGAATGTACAACTCTCGAGACCAGTGCTACTTGACTACTTGTTCAAACACATAAGCCCCAACAAGATTAATCAATTTGCTCATAGTAACAAATTAAACATGTTCGTCGTACTTCTTTATTGCACAACAATAAGCATAACTAACCCACTTCTAACAAATCTGGCAGCAGGTTGCTTATAAGCTAATTCCATGTTGCACAACGTTGCTACTTATCCTTTCCTGACACATCGCCAACAGGGTTTTGACTTTGAGAGGGCTCAAGTGATTTCAAACACATCTCTGAGACAACCTATTGCAAAATCAACTCGATCCTACGACATCGAACCAAAGTCTACATGGAAATTGTACCAGTAAACATTTGAACGAATCCTCCTATCGCAGCATTACAAAACAGAAACGGGACCCCAAAACGAAACCCAGCAAAGTGCAGAGACACGCACCACCGCTGGAGGGCGCCGTCGACGCGCCAGGCTCCGCCGCCGCGGCCATGGCTGGACCCGGCCCACGCTCCGCGGCCGAAGACGACGACGACAGGGAGACGCGGCGACTCTGCAAAGCAAAAGGACCAGACAAAACGTGCCACGCTGAGCAAGCAAGCAGGGGAAACGGTAAGATAAGCTTTGGATGGAAACGGGGAGGGTGAGGGAGTACCGCCGGGTTGTGGGGAGCGGCGCGGAGGAGGTGGCGGGCGTGAGGGGACGCGCGGACGCCGGCGACGAGCTTGGCGGCGGCGGCGGCGGGGTGCAGGGGGAGGCGAGATAAAGTGGCATTCTCGGTATTCCTGAACTTTATGCTTCGGTCGGGAGCGCAAGATTTTTTCGAAGATATATAAAAAGGCGAGGTGTTGCGGCGATTCGCCTTGGCTTTTTTGGCTCGTGGTGTCTAGAGAGGGCGGGTGTTTACTTTTTTTACAAACTGAACTGTGGTGGTGCAAGGCGCACGCAGCGACTAGGGTAGGGCGGCCGCCGGCGGTGGGTGCGCTGGGAGTCGTCGTCGGCCTCGCGGCGGTTGAGGGTTTGGGGCATTTCGATTTGGGAGTGTGGTCTACCGCGGACACGGGCTTGCTGCGCTTGCACATGGGCTGCCCTATGTACCGCTGACAGCGAGTTGTTCCAGGCTTTGATAACGTCAAGTCCTTTCTACTTATAGGCCCACCAAGAGAGCGGCCCAAGATTTCCGAACGGAATGTCAGCAAAAAAAAATCCATATGCGTGTTTCTTTTGACTAGTACACGTGCACGTGCTCAAAAAAAATACGTTTGAAATTTGGATCAACTCTCCGTGAAATATGGAAAAAATTGACAATGCACTCTCTTTATCTCGATATGTGAGTGCTTTCCATGTTTCTTAAGTTTATCTTCAAAATGACAGGTACAAGCTAGGCATAACCCTGCCCAACAACCCAAACTAAAACTTGAAATTAAACTTTGTCAAAATTCAGTAACTGTCATTAGATTATTGAACCATAGCATCATACAAAACATAGGAGAGAAGTAAAACATATACCTTGTATTCATGTGACATGGTGAATGCAATGGATACCCTACAAACGCCTAGAAAACTATACCCATCGATACCATCTGAAATTGTATTGATCAAATAAGAGCACCACAAATTTAGGAAAGATCCAAAGAAAAAACATTGTATAGATCTGTAAAAGCATGATTCGACTAATATATAAATTGGAATAACTTGAAGGGATTGGATTCTTGGAAAAAGAGGTAAACATAAAAGTAAATCATTCATAGAAGAGAAAGGTAATTTTGCATGTCAATTTCAAAATAGGCATAGTACACAACATGGATTTTTGTCTCACCTTGTGGTCATTCTTGTTTCTGTCCATCTACCCATTATCAAACGTCTGCCCGTCCCTTCTGATTGCAGGAAGTCTATTCACTGTTGCATCTTCTCCACAGAGCATTTCCATGGAAGATTTGCACATTCCATTCCATCTAGAAATAAAACATGTGTAATACAGTACATGTCAAACGCATAGACAAGCTGGGCGTGCACAACACCACTTATACCTAATCAATTTATCAGGTAGCATATCACCATTAGATTATCTTCTGATGTATTCCTGCACTGTACTAATAAAATATAAGTGACTTGTAGTCTAATCTTAAAATTATACATAAAAGCAAAGGTCAGTATAGTATCTAGTATCCACTCGCAAGAAAATTGCTATTCCTGCAGTGTTGATGCTGATGTGGTAAACCAACAGAGGGAGCATCACGCAGCTCAGTGCATATCTCATCATTTTGGTTCATCGATGCAGGGAGGGAGTTCCGAACTGACCACAATTGCTAGCTTGCGGGCGTTGAAATCATAAATCAACAGCATCCTACAAGCTTGAACAATAGTGAAGCAAGCTAAATTTAATCATCGAGGCATTCAATTGCACGTGATGCTTAGAATGTCGCAGGGATCAGGGAACAGAATGGAGCCGACCCTTCTAAGGGAACTAGTTAAATTTGGCGCGGCGTCACGCCACGCCCTTGGTGAGTTTTTTTGTGGAATATATATTTTTTATTGTTCGGCAAAATGTTAGCTAAATTGGAGTGTTGAAACATGTTTTTATTTTGTTATGAATAGGCATCATTTTTTTGTGAGCTTTTTTTATATATTGTGTAGAATATTCAAATATTTAGTGGTTTGAAATGTTCAAACATGTTTGTATTTTGACATCAATGTTTAATTGAAATTAGAAAGATCCATTTGAATTTGATTCCACATTTGGGGAAAGTTTATTTGTATGGTGTCGAAATTTTGGTCAAATTGAAATGTTCAAATATATTTGTTATTTGCTATAAGTATATAGCGTTTTTTTAGCATTTTCGATATATTTTAGGGAAATATCGATATATTCATTCAAATGTTGGCCAAATTGGAATTTGCAAACATGTCGTTTATTTTGTTATGAATAGGTAGCATTTTTGTTGAGCATTTTTGGTATATTTTCAAGAATATTCAAATGTTTAGTAATCTGAAATGTTCGAACATGTTTGCATTTTGGCGTCAATATTTAATTGAAATTAGGAAATTGCATTTGAATTACTTCTAAATGGTGACAAAATTTGAATATTCAATTTTTTTTTAAACATAAGTAGCTTGTACCAAATATAACGACATCCCCCAATATTTTTTTTAAACATAAGTAGCATAAGATCAAATAGAAATATTTGTCCAATAAAGCGGAATTTCATTTTCAGCATATTTTTGGTATACATCATAATTTCACTGGAATTTCTTTCAGCTTTAAAAATACTCAGCTTAGAAAATACATGTAACACAAAAAAGAATTAATTGTTCTGCAGCCTGCGAGGATTTTCATCGAACATCTCTTAAGCATCAATAAGTAATAATTTACAGAGATGCAAAAATCTACTCACCGAGTAGATGAAGGAGCACGAAAAAGATATATTTTCCCCTACTGTCTGATTTGCATGATAACCTCAAACTCTTGTTTCAGGCTGACTCAATTAAAATGTATCAAACAAAGAAGAAAACCAATAGCTTTCACCTCCACACTGAACTACTGAAGTTTTAAGTTACTATTATCTGCAGCTGGTTTGTACACACTACCAAGTATTGAATATGACACTTCCATTTGGTTTGATATTCCATGTGTTAGTGATGGTGATGATGGATGGCCCTGACGATGATGGTTTGCTTTTCTTTTTGAAGTTCTAGAAGCTGGGCTGCGCCACATTTGTTTTTAGCACTCATGTGTTACAGAGGACGACCGTAGGAAAGGATGGTAGCCAGCAAATAAAACATATGAGATAAAACAGTACCCAAAATCAGTAGATAGATACCATTTTCCAGCTGATCTCTATTTATTTTTTATGTATGAGTTTCCGAATCTTGTAGAAGCAAGATATTACTCGTTGTTATGTCATGTTACTAAGAAAAGCAAATGCACCATAGTGGAGGCAGGAGGGTAAATGAACTGACAATTGAACAAGTGTATCAGTATACCATTGGAAAGTAAGCCAGAAATATGTTTACGTGAAAAAACAAAAACACAAACTAAAACCTCATCCTTTCTTTTATGGAATATCAGTATTACAACAGAAATTAAATTCTATCTTTCAGGGACAACAAATTCCAAGTAGTAGAACTAAATTTACACATCGTCAAAGACCTATAGGTCTACTCGTAACTTAACGCCATAGACATGTGCTATGGTTGCCTTGATCGTGCTGCTTCCCTAAAAGAAATATTATAAGTGTTTAGCTTCTAGTTTTGGATACAAACCAATAAAAATTAGAGCGCACACTTTGTTATAAGATTTAAAAGAGAGCCTCATAAGGTATAACTAAAGTAGCAACATTTTCCAATAGCATAATTGAAAAATAAAGTGTATCGTAATTTCACATTGATAAATATCTTTTACTCAATGGATGACATAGATTGATAGTAGTTTGGTATGATGAATGTTGATACACATATCATTACATGAGCAGTCTCAGCACCGGAAAACATGTGAGGTTAATATTTAATACTTGGAAGTAAACCATAAATCATTTGAGGTCGTCCATGCCAGGTGTGATGTCTCAAATGATCTCCCTGATCTCTCATCCACAATAATGACTTTGCATATACCCAGTTCGTCAAAAACGGAAATGAAGTGGAAATACCCAAGCTTAAGCAGGTAATCTTTGTTTTAAGCAGTACTACGTTGACATCGTATTAACTTGGTTTGGTTGTTTATTACCTTTAAGTGGTGTTATGGTTGCGTAATTTGGCAATGCGTTGAGATTGATGATTACTTAAGGTCCGAGTAATTTGATAAGTATATTTGATTATCGTGATTGGTATATCATCAAGATTTAAGTATGTTTAATTGTTTTTCGAATGATGAAATATTACCAGATACGAAGAGCAAACACTTTTAAGTTCATCTAACATTTAAGTATGACAGTTAAAAGAAATAAGTAAAGTAACATCATTTTGTGATAAAATTCTTAGTTTTAGTGTATGGTCTTGAATGAATAGAACTATAACACAAAGTTAATGTAACGTTAATGATAATAATACTAATAGTGATCATCTTTTATTAAACAGAGATTTCATTTTCAGACTATGTAAACATCCTTTACTAATGATTTTCTTTTATGGAATACATCATCTTGTTAAACTAAAATAATGGAATAGTCATAATTGATGTCCACACATGACATTCTTAAAATGAACATAAGGTATGTAAGGTTTTGATTGAAACATATGTCCATGCTTGGAATTCAGACATATGAAGAAATTTAAATCGATTTGAAATGGATACAAAGTAGCATTTCAGATGAACTCCATATTTAAAATAAAAAGTGAATTGTTGTTTCAATTTTAGTGTAATTCAAATTCAGTCAAACAAATATTTTAATTGTATAAACAAATAGAGGTGGTTTTTCTGATTGTTTTGATATATTATTTGTATTATTATAATTAACAGGTAATAAGTTATGAATTTTACAAATTTCGCATATTTCTGTAATTCCTGAAATAATTAAAAGTTTGACAATTGGTCCCACATGTCATAAATTTATTAATTTCTTAAAAATAATTTCGCATATTAGTTAAATGTAGTGCGGCGGCACGCCGCATCCGTTGGGATATGAAATGTTGAAATTAGTCGGAATTTGTCATATTGAGTGTTTTCAAATATCGCAAATTGAAATGGTAGAATTCTTTTTTTACATTAATATTTAATTTATTTGTATAACGTCTGGGAATTCAAATTCATTGAATTGCGCCGACACGCCGCGTTCTTGATGATAAATTTTGTGTTAATGGTTTGTTTCTTTGTTTTAGTTGCATAATATATATTGCAAAGGGAGGTGGTAGTTTCGTTTTTTGTGTAATTTTTTATGTGGATAGTCTGAAAAATCGTTGAATTTGAAGTTTGTTGATATGTTGTTTGCATTAGTGCGTGCACAATGTTTTTTGGTGAAACCTTTGTCGGAAATTTAACTGCATATTTAGAGAGAGTTTGCTTATATTATCTCTAAATGTGAACCATCTTGAAATGATATAATATCTTTGTATTTTGTCTTAAATAGTTAATTAAGCTACATAATTAGAGGAAATACAGTGTGAAAATATTTTTATTTTTTTGAATTCAACTCCATTTAATTAGAGGAAGTGCATTTGGATTTTCTCTAAATATTTACTGATTTTGAAAATGTCCAAAAATGGTTGTATTATGCTATAAATATGTAGAATTTATTTTTCTGATCATTTTGATATGTTTTGTATATTTTTCTGGTAGGTAGATTTTAAAATATTGATTCCATAGTATTATTCATTTTCTGTAAATTGTTTAAGTGAATTGAGCCCATTTTAAAAATGTCCAGAAATGTTCGTATTGTGCTATAAATAATTATTTTGTCTTAAATAGTTAATTAAGCTACATAATTGGAGGAAATACAGTGTAAAAGTTTTTTTTGAATTCAACTCCATTTAATTAGAGGAAGTGCATTTGGATTTTCTCTAAATATTTATGGATTTTAAAATGTCCAAAAATAGTTGTATTATGCTATAAATATTTAGAATTTATTTTTCTGATCATTTTGATATGTTTTGCATATTTTTCTGGTCGGTAGATGTTAAAATATTGATTCTATAGTATTATTCATTTTCTGTAAATTGTTTAAATGAATTGGGCCCATTTTAAAAATGTCCAGAAATGTTTGTATTGTGCTATAAATAATTTGAATTTATTTTTCTGATCATTTTAATATATTTTTCATATTTTTCTGGTAGGTAGATTTTAAACTATTGATTTTGTAGGGTTATTCATTTTCTGTAAATTGTTTAAGTCAACTGGGCCCACATGTCAGGGTTTTAGTTTTTTTTCTCGCGGGAAAAGGATAAGACAGCTGACTAACCGGGCCCACTGCCATGTCGAGATGACGTAAGCAGTGGAGACGACGGCGACGGCGAGCTCGCCGGCGGCGGCCTAGCGCGAATTAGGATACGCGGATGGGAGCGTTGGAGGCGCGCGGATGTGGTCTGCTCGAAAATGGTGGCGCCGCCGCTATTTGGTCGACGGAGTGTCGCAGGCGGCAAGAAAACGCGGCGGCCCAAGCGAGGAAGGTCGCGACGATTCCGGCGCCTCTGGGGCGGCCCGGCATGCGTTCGTGGGCGAGGTGGGAGAGGACGTGGCGGCGGAGGCTCCTGTATGCTTCGATCTGGACTGGGAGGAGCGGAGCGGAGGGGGCGAGCGGCGGCGGCGCGCTCCGGCCGCGCGCGCAAGAGAGGAGGAAGAAGGGGATTGTGGGGGCATTTTTACGAAAAAGAACCTAGGGTTTTGTGTATTTACAAATAGGTCCTTCACCCCGAAGAGCTGTGTGCTGCGAGGTTTGAATGGTGATTCTTGGAAATCCGGGGACTTTTTTGCAAAAAGACCAAGAACTGTTCAACACTGTAGATAGCTAAGAGGCCGCGATTTGGCTCGTCTTTAAATATAGTAGTAATTGGCGACGGCGTTGGGATGTGTGGATGCGCTGAAGCTGAGGACGGGATGGCGACATAGTTGGCGACGGCACTGGGATCGTTTGGCTTCTTCTTCTTCTTGCTATGTGTTCTGATGCAAACTGATTATTGCAGGCGGTGATGCCCATGGAGATGGGGACGGAGCTGGAGATCGACGCGTCTGGGTGGGTCGTCCGGCGAGACTACTATTACGCTAGCCACGACTTCACCGCCTCTTCTGGTCGCCCTTCCTTGTCAAGGCCAACCAGCCGCGGCGCCCGCGGCAACCTAACCGAGCTGGCCATGCCGTTGCCCTACGCGCCGCGTTCCGGACGGTGCTCGGCGTGGTCGCCTCGCACGAGGGGTTCCGTGGGAAAGCGGTTCTCCGGACGGCGACGCCCGCGCACTTCGAGAACGGCGATTGAAACACCGGCGGCGACTGCGTCCCACGCGCCCATACCGGCACGATGACCGCGTCCTGGTGGCGAGCAACTCGCCACGGGCCGCGCACGTTGACCTCCCCACAGCGACAGCGAGCAGTTCGATTCGTGTGGAGGCGAGACAATTAGGCGGCTGAGGATTGATCCCGGCGGCCGTTAACTCGATTCGGTTGCCGGTGTCCTCGATTTGGCAGAGGAGGTCGTGAATTGGACGTTAGGGCTTTAGCGATGGAACGACAGGGACATAACCTATGGAGAAAATCGGGATAACACGCAGGAAAGACATATCGTCCTCGATACCGCTTCGGGTCATTTAGCGGTGGCAAATCCCGCGTAATTATCACGAAACGAAAAGATATGTTGAGTTGTCAAACATTGGAGCAATCTGGACCATTGGCCAAATATTGAAGCGCTCAGATTTAATGTATCAACACAAGTTTGCTCTTTTAATAATAGTATAGAAGAAAAAAAGAAAGGTAGCGAAATCGTTCTTTTTAGGTCCGACTACTTTTCATGTTTCCTTTTGTTAGCAGACAGTTTTTATGCTGGGTTCTTTTATTTTCTTTATGTTTTTCATACTTATTGCGATTTTTGTTTGCAAAAACATGTGCATTGAAAAGTGAACTTATTCAAATATATATATATATATAACTAATTTAATTTACACATTTAGTTTAAATAGGAAATTATTTATGTTGTAATATAATTATCGATGTTCAAAAAAATAATAACATGTAACAAAAATCCATCCGTGTATCACCATACGGTTCAAATATTGTTCACGAATGTTCATACAGTTTAAATTTCACATGGATTAAAAAAAATGCTACTAGGATTCAAAATAATTGTTCACAAGACTTAAAAAAATTCTGTAGGAGAAATATATTTACGGGGTTCAAAGAAACATGTTCACTTGACCAAAAAATGTTCATGGGGTTCAAAATAAATGTTTACATGGTTCAAAAATTGTTCTGAAATGTTACAAAAAAGGGAACCCCTCTCGGGAGTTTTATTTTTGATCCTTCCCGCGCATCAAGAGGAGCGTCGTGGGACATCCCCCCCCCCCCCCCCGACGAAGAAGAGCGTTGTGCAGAGTTGTGCGGACGTCTTAGCCCCATAGGTAAACCAGAGGGCGCTACATGTCACGCTCATGGAGAGACCATGGCGGGAGGGGCCCGGTGGCTGTTTTTCTCCTTTCTTCGAGATTCGAATACGAAAAATAAAATCTCTTTTAAATATCTTTTGAACCAGAGGGCGCTACATGTAACGCTTAGGAACAATCGCATTAATGCAAATAGGTTAACAAGACAGATGGAAATTCATAGCATTGTTAGACGGAGTTGTAAATTTTGGTCTTACACATGTAATGGGTATAAAGCTTTCCCTTGATTTATTTTTCATTTCCTCATATACTCCCTCCATTATAAAATAATTGAAATTCTATGTTTATTGTAGGTCAACTTATTTTAAGTTTAACAAATCTCCGTTGTAGAATATATCAACATTTAGAACACCAATTAACTTTTATTAGATTTATTATACAATAAATATTTATACTTCTCCGTTTAGGTGTATATCTATACCTAATAATAAAAGCATTAAGTCTTCTTCTCGTACGTCGTTGTAACTACTCTTAAAGTTGACGAAAATTATCCACCTATGCCATCCATAAGTTAAAAAAACGATTCGGTATTCGAGGCTAGGCTTTTGCGTGCGTGTCAGCAGGCCAGCAGGCCAGTAGCCCATCGCGTCTCGCGCGTGTCGGCGGCCGCTCGCGGCAGCTCAGCTCCCGCTTCTCGTTGGGCGCCGTCGCCGCCTTCCTGGTCGACAGTCTCCCTGCACAAGAGAGCGAGGACGACAACCGGGCGTTTCCTACCCCCGACCTTGGTTGCATCCCCGTTGCAGGCATCAGAGGCATGATCGGCCGTCCGGAGACCGAGCAACGAGCTGATAGGCGTTTATCCGGAGCGTATTGACGCGCAGGTCGTCGTTCTTCCAAAGATGCTATTTTTCTATCTAGATCAGGGCAATGTTTTGTTCATGCAGCAAAGATGGGGCCCGCCTTCGCGTGTTCTAGATCCATTATTCACTAGCTAGATGCGTGGCACTGCTATTTTTTTTCGTTCGTAGATGCCTGGTGCTTACTTTCTGAAAAACCCAATGAATTATTTTCCTCCGTTACGGAAAGGTAGTTTACCTGAACTTGGTTTTTCCAGCACAACAATCATATAACAGCTGAGGGCCGAAGAAGATATGGTGGCGTCCGCGTTCGTTGCTGCAGAACGAGGAGGGGAGACGACTACACAGCAACACATGGCGCCTTGGACCAAGCTGCACTTGCAATGCTCACAGGTGCCGACATTCCTTTGGTTTGCATTCGCGGCAATTGAGTATTAATTTTGCAGTTTGGATTCTAGGCTTAACAAAGGCTCTGTTGTATTATGTCCTGTTTGTAGGCTTTAGAGGGTATATTACTAATTTTCATGTAGAACATTTTCTCCACGATTCAAAACGGGTGGAATAGCAGAATGGAGGGTTTATGCGCACGTGTCTTACCAAAATCCCACAAGGGAAAGAAAGATCTCCTGCACGATCGTTTTTTGGTCCGTCCCTCGTGTGACGGTTACGTTTCCGTGATTGTAGGGCGATCGTGGAGGCGATTCTGTCGCTCGTCTCTGTCGCCTCCGGCTGAGTCCTCGTCGCCGGCGAATCTCTTTGGTTTCCTGTGATCTAAACAACCTTTCCAGTCACGATCCATCTCCTCTAGTCCCACACGTCCAATTTCCACGTAAACCCACCACCAAAAACCTTCGGTGTGTTTCTAGGGCATACCGTCGTACACCACAGATCTCCTAGATTTCGCTCTGAAAGACACACAGCGGTTTCCTTGGGAGGCGCGGGGAGGAAGATGGAGGAGATGGAGGGGAGGCTGCAGGGACTCAAGTTGTCCGAGGTGGAGAAGAAGGGTGTGAGGATTGGCTGGAGGGGCGGGAAGAAGGGAGGAGTGCAGGAGGAACAGGCGATCGGAAGGCTGATCTCGGAGAAACCTGCTATTGCGGACGCGATGGCGAATGCACTGGGCCCAATCTGGTGCCCAATGAAGGGGATAGAATGCAAAGATCTAGGTGAGAACATATTCCTGATCACGTTCCACCAACAGTCAGGGAAGAAGAAGGCGGTAGAGGGAGGTCCTTGGACTTTTGATAAATCCTTGCTGGTTCTAGAAGAGTATGTGCCGAGCAAGAAGCTGTCCGAGTATGAGTTCAACAAGATCCCAATATGGGTTAGGGTGTTTGAACTGCCATTAGGATCGATGAGCAGGGAGACTGGAGAAGACATCGGAGATCAGATCGGAGAGGGGATGGAGGTTGATGGTGTGGAGAACGGACTTGCACAAGGGAAATATTTGCGAATCAAAGTACGCATGTCAATCACCAAACCCTTGATGCGAGGAACTACGGTAGAAGTGGATGAATGCGGGAAGACCATGTGGTGCCCATTCCAATATGAATACCTACCAGATTTCTGTTTCGTTTGTGGTCTCATTGGTCACTTAGACAGGGAGTGTGCCACGAAACTAAAGAAGGGAGAGGAGCCCCAGTTTGGCAGATGGCTGAGATGGTTACCTCCTAACAAACAGAAATTCTCGGAGGCAAGAAGAGGTTGGTCGGAAGGAGGCAGTGGCAAGCTCTCATCGTGGGGAAGTGGAAGCAACAAGTTTAGTGGCAGAGCAAGTGATGCTATTACATGGAAAAAAGAAAGCACAGATTCGGGTAAAAAGGAAGATACCAACCCATATAAGCTTACAGATGGAAGGGAGAATCAGAGAAGCACGAAGGTGGTAAAAAATGTAGCAATGGACGGAGTGGAGACAGAAACTCTTGGAGGTAAGATGAAAGGAAAAGAGAATGTGACGAAGGGAAACAAACCGCTGAATAAAGAGGATCCTGTCAAAGAAAGCATGAATATTGTGAGGGGAAGGTGCAGGCATTAGGGGAAGCAGGGGGTAGGAAGTTCAAGAGGCAACCAAAGAAAGCCATGGAGGGCACGTCATTTGAGCCAGTGCATGTGGGACAGAAGCGTGGGGGAGATGAGATGGAGGTTGATGATCCATCAAAACAGAAAAAACAAAAAGAGGATGTGGAAGCGAAGCAGCAGCTAGTGACCGTTACAAACCACAAGGAAGCGGGGCTGTCAGAACAGCTCCGCGAGCAGAAATGAGGATAGCGATTTGGAACAACCGGGGATTGGGGAATGGCCCGGCTGTTCATAGTCTTCTGGACCTCCGGAAGAAGGAAGACCCCGACGTCCTTTTCTTGTCCGAGACCAAATTGGACCAGGAGAGGTTGGAATGGATGAGATGGAAGCTTGAGATGCCACACATGATGGTGAAAAACTGTGAAGGAAAGAGTGGAGGCTTGGCACTTTTCTGGAAGAGGGAAGTTGACTTAAAAGTAGTGGGTTTCATTTCTAAATACCACATAGATACTGAGATTACAGAGCAAGATGGTTTTGTTTGGTGCTTTACGGGTATATATGGTGATCCACACTCGGACGGAAAGGAGAACACTTGGAGGCTAATGCGTACCCTACGCCATCAAAATAACAAACCGTGGCTGTGTGGAGGTGATTTTAATGAGATACTTCACCCTTGGGAGAAAGAAGGAGGGACCCCAAGACCACAGGTTTGCATGGATCGGTTCAAGGAGACATTGGAGCTGTGTGAGCTAGGTGACTTGGGTTTTATAGGTGATGCTTTCACCTGGCGGAACAATAGCCATGACGCGACCAAGTATATCCGGGAGCGGCTGGATAGGGCAGTGGCGTCGCAATCTTGGTGCACACGCTTCCCGGGGTACAAGGTTATTAATGGCGACCCTCGTCACTCGGATCATCGGCCAATCATCATTGATACACATGGTGTGGAGAAAGCCAGGCGTGGCCCAGCTCGGAGCATGGCACCAAAATTCGAAGCGAGATGGTTGGCGGAGGAGGAGTACAAAAGTATTGTCGAAAATGCGTGGGAGACAGAAGTCCATATGAAAAATCAAGATGTCAGGGGGCTGTGAAGGGTGTGTTGGGTGACCTAATTGACTGGAGTAAAAATAAATTGGGAGACCTTGAGAAGCGGATTAGCAAAATCAAAAAGGAGCTTGAGAGTTGGAGAAGGAAAGGCATAGGACCGGAGCAAGTAAGGAGGGAGGAGATGCTTCGGTTTAAGCTGAGCAGATTAGAAGAACAAAAGGAGACATATTGGCGACAAAGAGCTCATGTTCAGTGGATGAAGGCTGGAGATAAAAATACTAAATATTTTCACACGGTTGCCACTGAAAGAAAGAAGAACAACAGAATAAAAAAGTTGAAGAAGGAGGATGGGAGTGTGGTGGAGGAAGAGGGGGCCATGAAAGAGGTGGTGACTAACTATTTTATCAATCTCTTTTCATCTAATGCAGGGACACGTGTGGAGGAATTATTAAGCCAATTCGGTCCAAGAGTGACCCCTGCCATGAATGAATTGCTTTGCAAGGAGTTCAATGCACATGAGGTGAAGGAAGCTCTGGATAGTATTGGAGACCTAAAAGCACCGGGAGTCGATGGTATGCCATCAATATTCTATAAGAAGAGTTGGGAGGTTGTTGGAGAAAAAGTGACAACAGAAGTCCTAAATGTCCTCAATGGAGGACCAATGCCTGATGGGTGGAATGACACTTGCGTTGTCCTCATCCCAAAGATAAAAAGTCCAGAGAGTATGAAGGATTTGAGACCTATTAGTCTTTGCAATGTGGTGTATAAATTGGTTGCCAAAGTACTTGCAAATAGGCTCAAACAAATTCTACCAGAGATCATATCTCCAAATCAGAGTGCATTTATATCGGGAAGGCTTATCACCGACAATATTTTACTTGCCTATGAATGCACACATTATATGAAGAACAAAAGGAGTGGAAATGATGGGTATGCAGCAGTCAAGCTAGACATGAGCAAGGCTTACGACCGTGTGGAATGGTCCTTCTTGGAGAAAATGATGAAGAAGATGGGTTTTCATGCTACATGGATTGAACGCATCATGTTATGTGTTACCTCAGTCACATACCAGTTTTGGGTTAATGGTAGTTGCACGGATGTGATCACACCTCAGCGTGGACTACGCCAGGGAGACCCCCTATCGCCTTATCTTTTTCTCATTTGTGCCGAGGGGTTCTCTATTTTGCTGAACAAGGCCGAGGAGGATAATGTGTTACCTGGAATTCGGGTTTGTAATGCTGCTCCGAGAATCAACCATTTGTTGTTTGCAGACGATTCATTGGTACTTATGAAAGCATCACGTGAAAGTGCCAGGTCTCTGCAACATTTGCTACAACTTTATGAGTGTTGCTCGGGACAGACTATAAATTACGACAAGTCCTCGGTCTTATTCAGCAAGAATACAAAAGATAGTTGCAAGCAAAGTGTACTGGATGAATTACAGATTCGGGCAGAAGCGAGAACTGAAAAGTATCTGGGTCTACCGGTGTATGTGGGCAGGTCTAGATCGAAGACCTTTGAGTATCTGAAAGAAAGGATTTGGAAGAAGATTCAGGGCTGGAAAGAAAGGTTTCTATCAAAGGCGGGTAAAGATATCCTCATTAAAGCGTGTGCACAAGCTATACCAACATTTGCAATGTCTTGTTTTGATATCACCAAAACTCTGTGCGAGGAAATTAGCATGATGATCTGCAGATTTTGGTGGGCTCAACATGACAAGGAAAACAAAGTACATTGGCTGAGTTGGGAGAAGCTCTCAAGCTCAAAACGAGATGGTGGTTTAGGGTTCAGGGACCTACACGGTTTCAACCTCTCCATGTTAGCCAAGCAGGCGTGGAGACTACTGATTTCCCCGGACTCATTGTGTGCACAAGTATTGAAGGCCAAATATTACCCAAATTCATCTATCCTAAAAGCAACACCAACTGAAGGTATGTCCTACTCCTTCCGAAGTATCCTAAAGGGAGTTGAGTTGTTGAATGAAGGCATAATATGGAGGATAGGCGATGGAACTACAGTGAATATTTGGACAGATCCATGGCTAGCTCGTGATGGAGCACTGAAACCAATTACACCACGAAGACAGTGCATACTTACAATGGTTAGTGACCTGATCAACCCAGCCACAGGACGGTGGGACGAGCAGCTGGTGAGGGATACGTTTATGTCCATTGATGCTGATGTTATCCTTGCTACTCCAATTCGGGATGAATTTGAAGATTTCCCAGCCTGGCATTATGAAACCAAGGGGGTATTTTCAGTAAAATCAGCCTATAATCTGTTTGTGCAGCAAAGAGATGGACCACAACAATCCTCCTCGTCCAACACTACTGACTCCCTCCAATGGGAGATGATCTGGAAACTACCATGCCTCCCCAAGATCAATCAGTTTGTGTGGAGATTAGCCCATAACAGCCTGCCTACGAAAAGAAATATTAAACGCAAAGGAGTGGACTGCGACACTTTATGCGTTTGCTGCCGCAGGCTTGACGAGGACGGTGCCCACCTTTTTCTGAAGTGCAAAGAAGTTCAGAAAGTTTGGAAAGACCTGAAGCTGGAAAATGAGAGAAAGATGCTATGTCTATGCCCGGATGCAAAATCAATGGTGCACCAAGTTCTAAAGCTGAATGAGGAGACTAGGTCCCTAATCGCATGTCTACTATGGAGATGGTGGACAAGGAGAAATAAAATAAATGCGAAAGAAAAAGATGCATATCGAGACAATGTCGTTTCACAGATCAGATATTGGGCGGGAGAATGCGCCCAGTATTGCAGAAAGAAGCAAGCGGAGATACCTAGTTCTGAAGCTGCAGCTGCAGTATGGCAGAAACCTGTTGGTGACTGTCTAAAAATCAATGTCGACGGAGCTTTCTATGCAGAGACACGGACAGGCGGATGGGGTTTCGTCATTCGAGACAGCGAAGGTCAAGTTCGTGGCTCTGGAGCAGGCGCCATAGCCCATACTTTGAGTGCAGCACATGCAGAGATTGTGGCTTGCGAGGAAGCCGCTCGTGCGGCGTCGGACTGGGGCATGACCAGGGTCGAATCTGATTCCCAAAACCTGGTGCGTGCAATGCAAAGTTCAGAAGCTGACCGAGCGCATGAAGGTGTAATCTACAGAGATCTACGCCTCTTTATGCTGTTGTCTTTCAACTCTTTCGAGTTTAGTTTCGCTCCGCGTTCTTGTAATAAAGTAGCTCATGAGCTTGCAGCTTATGGTGCGTCCAGGCATGAACTTAAAATGCTATGGCCTGAGTCGTTACCGAACTTTGTAAGGGTGTTGGTGGCCAGCAATTCTGCTGAGCCTCGTATCTAGTGGAATCGTGTGTTTCAGTTCAAAAAAAAAAAAAATCCCACAAGATATCTTTGCACCATAGGAATTTTCCAACAGGTACAAATCAATGGAAATTATGTACCACATGGTGCCTAGGAACTCATAGAAGAAATTCCTATAAATTACAACTCAACAGTCAATAAACTAACATAAGATTTTTTTTAACACTTTACAGAGTAATATTCAGAGCACTTGGTGTTGCGACTGTGAGACATTTGAACAAAAAAAAGATGAATTTTGAGTTCTTTCATGAAAGTTAATTATACTTTTTTATTGAATCACATTTTAATTCAACAATGTGTGATCTTATTGTAGTTGAGATATTGTGTGCATGTTATTTCCTTCTATGCTCGTTAGTTTTGTTTACATGTGAGCTAAGAAAAAACTCTCACATAGCCTTGTGCAAATTTATATATGTACCTAGCTGGCTCCGGTACATATATCGGGCTGCCCGGCCGTGAGAAGATCGATTAACACGTCTCGAGCCTGGGTCAGCGATTGAGAAACAGGCGTCACGTCCGGCGGATCGAGTTCGCGGCGGCGGGTCCTTGCGCCTCTGGGCGAGCGCCACCGCGATCGATTCACTCGTATCTGGCCATCCCGGACTTCCTCCATGACGTCAAGGCGCGCCGCGCGTGTGGAGACGAGACTGGTGGCCACGGTCTGCCTGCGTCGCCGTTCCGGAGACGGCGGCTTGCCGCTGCCGCCGTCGCTCATGGGTGTCCCGTCGTTGCGCCACAAGCCGGCTGAGGACGCCGTTGCCGGTCCAGCCAGGCGACACCAAGGTAGCCGTTGCACCATTGCCCGTCCTGTCCCTACGGCCCCGGCTTCTCGCTCCTATGTCCTCTGTCCAGCGGCGGGAAGTTGAACCTCGGCTAGGGTTCTCATGCTCTGCATCCTCCTCTGTCCCACTCTCGTCCTCCTCCTGCTTATTGGAGCAATGATGGGATCGATCTTGGCATGGGCAGCCGACTTAGTCGGCGCCGCCCGCCGGGAACTGTGGTGACGGGGACAGCGACGAAGAGGCCACTATTGTAGTGCGCAATGGAGCCGGCCTCGACCTGCATCATCGGGTGAGCCAATGGCGCCGACTTGCAGCTCGTGGACGCAGCTCTAACTCCGCTGGACACATGTAAAATTCCTTTTTCTCTGATCTTATGCGAGAGTCTATATAATTAAAACACAGGTTAACCAATGGTTAGGATTAGCCAGATTTAAGCAACGGTAAAAGGACAGCCTAGATTTAAAGTGATTTTTTTTTGCATGATGTGACGTTTGCCATATAAGAGATTGTGTGACCCGCAAAAAAAAGTCACGTGTAGGAGTTCAGGTCAGATTGAATTACTAAGAGTCACGTTCCATAATACTCCCTCCGTTCCAATTTAATTGACTTGCTATCCACCAAATGTGGATGTATCTAGACATGTTACATGTATAAATACATCCGCATGTGGTACATAGCAAGTCAATTAAATTGGAACGGAGGGAGTACCTACGTACACGTTACATGGATCGCTGCGTCATATCAGTACGAGACATTTTTTTTTGCACACTTTTTTTTTTAATTTGTATGAGATATGGACTCTTATCTCTACCCAAAATACGAGAGTACACGTTCTCTTCTGCCCATATATGCCGTGACGGACAAGTAGTAGCTTCCCCGGCCCAGCATAAAACCTCCGATCGATATGCTCGAAGCGACGGCGTCGATCTCGCTCGCCTCAGATCGATCAACTCGAAGCGACAACATCAATCCAGGTTGCCTCTGATCGATCAGCTCGAAACGACAACGGGGATCTCGATCTGCTGAAGCTAGCTTTAGGGAAGGATCGATGACGATCCCGTGCCAAGGATGCTGACGAACACATAAGGTGCCTGAATCTACCTCAAGCTCTTCGACGAGTCCGTGTGGCGAATTGGCAAGTGGGACGCCCACGGTAGAGTAGAGGATGAAATTGGTAATCGACCATATGACCGCAGTTTGCAGCAGCTGGGCTAGATTATTTTAGATCACGGACGTGTTTTGTTTGAACTGACAACCCGGCCAATGCATGGAATTGATTCCGATTAAATTATTGTGGTGCAGGATTACGGTTAAATATACCGCGTGCATGAAAGTTTAGTCGCCATGGTCACCTATGAGTGCAGCTAATAAGTGGTTCCGATGAGCGACGCCATGGAAATCTTCCGGCAATATTGATTTGCTGATACATAGATGAAACGGGGCAAGAAGGCAAGATAGCAGCTCGACGTTGCCGAGCGGAGCTGATACACAGATGAAACGGGCCAAAGAAGTCTCGATCTGCCGGCGGCCGGGAATCGCACGCATGCACATTGATGGTGTCAGGCGCTGATGCGACGCCATGGAAATCTTCCGGCAATATTGATTTGCTGATACATAGATGAAACGGGGCAAGAAGGCAAGATAGCAGCTCGACGTTGCCGAGCGGAGCTGATACACAGATGAAACGGGCCAAAGAAGTCTCGATCTGCCGGCGGCCGGGAATCGCACGCATGCACATTGATGGTGTCAGGCGCTGATGGATAGAAGGCGGATCAAAACATACTACATGGTCCGTGCTAGACCCATCTCCCGGCCGGAAGTCCGTCGGCGCCCAGGAGTCACACAAATCGAGATTTATGGTGTGAGAGCTGACAGATAGAAGTGCTGGATTGAGTGTTTGATGAATTCCTTCTGCATACTTAAGGTTAGATCCGATTTTATCAAAAGAAAGTTTCACCAAACTCAGATAATTTACCTATCTCTTATCTATCCTGTGAGCTATAGTATTTCTATATATACTGCTTTCCTCACCATGTATTTGTTCATGATCTATATTTATCTATTTCAACAAAACAAATATTAATTACAAGAAGGTTCTCAATAGAGCCAACAAAAGGGATAATGAAGCATAGATCGGATGCTTTTTTTTCTCACTCGCTCGATGAGACATAAAACTAACAATTCAAAAGTATTGGCCTTCAGGCTTTTTGATGCAGCACGCACACTTATTTTGGAAAAAAATTACACTACTGTAGATTCAGTTGTACAATGATCACCTCATCCTTCAAGGGTCTTTTCCTTGGCTGCTGCGGTACTACTTCAGGGATTGTTCGCTAGAAGATAATTGATAAAGAGATGTAATGAGCAAGTTTGATGCTAATCAGTTGAAAAAATGTGAGAAATACATAGGGCCACCGCTGATAAGAGCTGTAATGAAAATTAACATAGAGCTTCAGGCCCCTTGATATCATCAGGTCAAATAAGAAAATGTATTTAGAAATTATGAAAAATTCTAAAAATAATTTAGCAGCAAAGAAGCAATGTATTTTCTTTTAAGTGCTCAAGAGTATGGTTGATACAACATGTTATTTGCTTCATTAAAGATGAAAGGCACAGAAGAAAATTTAGTACCTAGATCCCAAGAAAGATGAGTGAAAAATAACCATTATTTCAAATCACCATGTTATCGGACTGAATCTATTTTGGAAGGAGAAAGTAAGCTCCTTAACTTTGAGCGCAAAATGTATAGTACAAATTTATTTGGTAGAATTTAGATCCTGGAAATAGTTGTTTGATGAAGTATAACAGTAATGTTTCGAAATACCAAAAATCCTTCATTTATTCTAAGATTCTTTTGGTGAATAAAATGAATATTACAAGTTCCTGGAGCAACCCACGAAATTCTGGGTGTTCACCACATCATGCATGGCGGCCACCGCGGTGCCTACTGTCTAGCAACACCGCCGCAACGAGACACTGAGGCCGTGTGACTCTGTAAGCTGGATTTGCTCCTGTACTTCATTGACGCCTACGAGTCGGAACAATTAAAACATGTGGTGCTGGATTTGGGTGCCACAAGGAGGAGAAAGATGATGCACCAAGGCACCATCATAGATAACTCCAACAAGGTACGTATGAATATAAGCATATTTATCGTACCAGCTAGCTGCTTGCCTACGTGCACGCGTTTGTGAAAAATATGCTAGCAGTTTAACGCCATAGATGGGACATCCATCATGCATCTGTGCGATCAAGTATACAGAAACATGCATCATTCCTAGGGTGGAAGAGGAACCTATACTGGACCAAGAAAAAGAAATTCTGGGCAAACCCACATCTATGGGATTCAACCGCAGATGATTGTTGTGGAGTAGACAAAGTTGGGCGTTGAATTTGTAAATATTGCTTTTTCCTATTCTGGGATGATCGTATTGTGGAGTGCGAGGCTACGAGTTTTTCCATCCTCTGTTGCACATATTCCATGTCGACATCTAAACGGAAATAAAAATGCATGTATTGTTTTTCATGTGCCAACAAAAATTAGGCCTTCATTTTCTACAAATCTTATTCAGTTTTAGGTCACTGCTACGGTGCTACATACATATTTATATATCATCCGTAATATATATTGGAAAAAATAATGGTCGCCAGACAAAATTTTGGTTAAAGCTGATTGAATTTTATACATATCTTCCCAACAAATAGATTGGCATGCCACAACAGAAGACCCATTGCATTAGGTCCACGACCTAATTGATGCATTCATGATGCAAGGATGTATTCGAGGTAATGATCTCTCCATCCATGCAAGGACAAAGATGGAGAGAATGAAAAACAGGAAAAAAAAGGTGGACCAAAAAATTAACCCCTTCTGATTTTAACCTGATACTATATACTTGAAATATATTCACACTTTGTACTTATTGTAAATTTTTGAAAAATGGCATTGCGAAGAAAGATAATAATTTAGATATCAAGAAACAATAATTTGAGTGCTAGCCGCGCAATTGCGCGGGCCACCCAGCTAGTTATTTAATAATGCTGGTTGGCTGGTTGCAAATTGATCTTATAATGTGTTTATCTATTTAGCCAAGCTTCTGCTGTTAGAATGAGTTGTTACTGTATTGGTAAATTGCGATGTTTAATCAAGCAACATAGATGAATCTATCTTTATCTTTGGGCTTCGCTCTCCTTCTCCATGCAGCGATATGTCACCTTCTTTGCAGCGATAGATAAGTTGCTTCCCTTCTCATATTCTAATTGTACAGGTTGAAAGAAAAGTGCATCTACTGACTACTTTAGATTTTATAGTAAAATGTGTAAACCTTGTGCTTCATATAACATTCGTTTTGGAGTCCTTCAAATTGTGTAGTATTTTACCTTCTGGATCCATAGGTATAGGTATACCAACTATTTTCAAGGATACAACTTGGGAGATCGTTATACCATTATCATGTGATCATGTCTTTGCATCTTCAGTCATGGTTTATTTGTGGCTTGACATGCAACTACAATTCAGAAGACTTATCCTCCTTGAGGATTATTATCTTTTCGAAAAATTTGCAGTGAGAAAAAATATAGAATATATTTCCAATCATATTGTTCATGAATGGAGAGGGCCAGTGTTTTTGTGGGTGATTATAATGTTGGTTCATGTGATATCAGGAAGTTAAATGATATTTGTTGAATTAATTAATATTATATTCTTGGAACTACTTGGATGTATCTTTTCCTATGGTGTTATAAGAAGGGATTTGCTCTGTTTCAGTTGACTGAAATCAAATTTGTCGTCAGTCGTTTTTCTGCCCGTTGGATGTTTTTTAAGATTCGTGCTCAATCTTCCACGTCGTCGCGCCCATCTCCGGTTCTGCACCTCGCTATCGGGTTTAAATCGCGCGGGCTTGCGGGTTTTCTGGCCCATACCCGTTCGGCGTCTCGCGGCCCGTCACTGTTTTCGATTTTTCTACTCCATTCTGGCCGCGTGTCCTTTTCAGCTGTGTTCTGTCCGAGTGAGAGAGAGGGTAAGCGGCGGAAACCAGAGGAGGCGATCCCCTTCCGCCGCAGCTGCTGCCTCGCCATGGCGTAGATCCGGTACTGGCGGAGTTCCAGGTACTCTGTTCTTCAGCTCTTTTCCTTGATTCTGTGCTCGTTTCTTCACGCGGGGTGGTAGGCGGATGCATGCGGCGATGTGTTAGAGGTTGGAGTTAGATTCAGCAGCCGTTGTCCGCTGGTTTTCTGACCTCGCGGAGCCCCTCGTCGCGCGGGGAAGAGCCTTCGTCTCTGTCAGCATGAGGGTGGAAGGGGGAGGATCTGTGCTTGCTTGTCTGTATTTCGCTAGGATTTTGTCTGCCGGTGTGAGGAGAGAGAGGGCGGAAGGTGGAGGTGTAACAGAGAAGTGAGATTCGCGTTGGTTTGATGCGTCGGCGCCGGCGGACAGGTTCTGACCTCGTCCAGCTCCTCCTCGCGGCGGATTTTGTGTCTGTTTACTGGTGCTAGGTTCAGTAATTTTTGCTGTTGTTGCTTGTATGCGGTGGTGTGTGTGCGTTGAATCTTGTGGTTGGTGTTTGCCCTGGCACTGATTTTAGAGGATCTATAGGTAGATTTTTTGAGCATTTGCAAACTGTCTCTCATTGTTATCTGTACAAATTATATGTAGACCCTATGTGCCACCTTCTTTTGAAGTAGGTGTTTTCATGCAGTTTTTGTTGTTGTTTTTGTAGTTCTGAAGCCTATCTGGGTTTATCTCAGTGTGAATTTTGTATATGGTATATTGAATGTCTGAATTATCTTTATGTGCAGATCCCAACGTTCACCCACTAAGAGCTTTGATGAAGTGCTCAGTCAATCCAGCGATAATGTTGTGAGTTTGTTTACTTTGGTTAGTTTTTTATTCACGCAGTAGATTTTTTCACGTGGCTATGTTCTAATTTGCGTAATTATGATCTGTTTCAGGCTATAGACCAGGGAAGAAGAGATCCTGCCCTAGATGAAGCTTTCTTTAGTTTCTTCATGAAGCAGGTTGGTTTTATCTTTTTTATTTTCTCTTTTCAGAAAACAGTTTTTGAACAGCATCTTTTTAGCCGTCTTCTTATATGTTTTTCTAAAATAAATGCAGGTTGTGAATAGTATGAAGAGGAATTTCTCTGACTTTTGCAAGGATACGATTGGAACCAATGAGGTTTGCAGCCCTCTTCATACTTTTTAGATGAATTCCTTATATGTTTTTCAGTTGTTGCATTTGTTTTCTTCTTTTTGTTAATCTGGATTCTATTGTTGTTAATCTGTACTTAATTATTGTAGGTCAAGAAGATTAGAACAGATGGTGTGGACAAGTAGCTCCACTGTGACCTGACCTGAATCTCTGTTTATCTCCTTCTCGGTCTCTCTTTATCTCATTTTTTCTATTCTGAGTCAGTCTTTTCTCAGTGTCAGTTGAACAACTCAGCATAGCTATCATGATTGAACAACTCACTTCCCCTATGTAAAAAATGCGGTGAAAAGCACTATGGCAGTCGTTGTGATCTTTGTTTTGGACATATCACATATGCCTTGTTTGCATGCTTCTCTGTACTGAAAACCACTTTTCCTGTTGTACAAGTTTAGCTAAACTGAACCATACTAGTTCTAAAATCCATCTTATGTTGTATGTGCCCATTTGCCTAGTAGACAGCTGAACTTGAACTTCAGTAACTTGTGAGGTTCAGAAAACGAATTAGAAGTCAGAGCACTAGCGTCATGTTGACACCTGTGAGTACGCTGCCAGGCAGGCCGTCAGCTGCGATTAGTTGGTTGGCTCACTTGACACCTGTGAGTAGTGCATGCTAAAGTATAAGTTGTATAAATATTTTAGTATGGGTTTTTGTGGAAATGCATGACTGTTACTGTGAGAAATTTCTTCTACCAAGATTACTATATATATGCTAGCATATCTTCTGATTGCTGTAGCATAGCTCTGTTTATGATCTCTAAAAGTACGGTTGCACATATCCTGAAATTTATCACTGCTGTAGCATAGTTAATAGTCTCATTTATTCAGTGTCTCAGTGTTTCAGTCTTGATTTAGTGTCTCAGTATTTCAGTCTTGATTTAGCATAGTTAATTTCTCTTTCAGTGTCTCAATCCTAGTGTTGTTTTCTGTTTTGTGATTCGTTTCAGTGATTCAGTTTCTCAGTCTTGATTTTTTTTTCTCAGTATTGTTTTGCGCTCTATCTCTATCTCTATTTGTGTTCATGTTCTTGTTCTCTCTCTCAATCTCTATTTTTGCTCTCTCTCTCTCTCTCTCTCTCTATTTTCGTTTCTTTCTTTTTTTTCAGTCTAGATTCAGTTTTTCATTTTTGATTTATTGAGTCAATGTAGTTCCAGTGATTTAGTGTCTCAGTCAAGATTTATTGTCTCTTTTTCTATCTCTCAATCTCTATTTTTACGCTCTCTCTCTCTATCTTTATTTTCGTTTCTTTCTCTATTTTTTTCAGTCTAGATTCAGTGTTTCATTTTTGATTTATTTAGTCAATGTAGTTCCAGTTATTTAGTGTCTCAGTCTAGATTTATTGTTTCCTTTTCTATTAGTGTTTCAGTCTAGATTCAGTGTCTCAGTTTCGAGGTCAGTTTAGTCTCTATTTTCTGCTAGGTTGTCTCTATACATATTTTGTTTCGGTATGTCTCAGTTTCAGTTTAATTAGTTAGTCTATTTCTCTGTCCTAACACTATGTTTTCTGAATCTCTCTCTGGCTGAATCTCTATATTCAGTCTACTGTCCTGTACTATCATTGTAGTTATCTCTCTAAGGGTTGTCTCTGTCTTCATTTGTAGCATGTTGAATGATGATGGTGTTCTGGATTTTTTGAATAGATGCTTGATGATCTCTGTTTATACTACATTGTCTTATCTATGTAGTTATTCATTTTCTTAGCTTGTATTGATCAAACGCATTATCTGTGACTACTAGCATGAAATGACATGTTGTACTCATCTTGATATACTGTTATTTTTTGATTAGTTGCGTGCTTGTTGGTCGTGCTTGTTGGTCCACCTAGTTTTTGCCAAGTATCTATCCACTGTAGGTGTTATATGTGTCTATATATGTTGCTTGATGGATACTTTGTGACTAGAATGATATTTTTTCCTAGTAAAACTAGGGACCCAATAGTTGTATCATTGTTGGACCAGTTTTCATTATCTGCTATGTTGCTTTGTTTAATTATTTGCCTTTGAATTTTTGTTTAATTCAGATGTGGTGCACAATCTGCGGATGGCCAGATGGACCTTACACTCACTGCTGGTCAAACTGCGAGGATGAATCATTCTGTTCTCATGCGAGGTCTTGGGTTGGGACATGTCTTTTTCCACACCATAACAGTCACTGATGTTGCACACAATGGACTGGTAATTTTCTACAGAAATATCTTGTTGTCTATTGGTTATCAATCTTGGTTCAGTTGTTTTCGTGTTTCTCATGAATGATGTGTTTTATTGTTTTACAGCGGACCCCAAAGGAGATTTCATCTGTTCTCAATATAGATGAAGAAGGAAAAGCGATTTTCATCTATGGATATGATGGGGCCAACTTTGAATCATCATACTACACCTGCAAAGATCAAAGGATCTGCTTCAGGGGTGGATGGCAGCAATTTGCCAAGCTGAACAACCTAGACGAAGGAGTTGTCGTTCTGATTCTATTCCACAATGACAATGACGGCAGCCTAGTTCTCTCTTTCGATGCTATCTAGACCTCAGCATGGGGAGTTGTCTCTTGTCGTTCTCCTCTAGTTTGTTTCAATGCCAGAAACCATATATAGGGTTAGGTTGGCTTCTATGTTGGTTTATCTATCTCTTTTAATTCCTGAAAACTTTGTCAGTCGTTAGTTTGAACCAAGACTTTGTGTGTGACTGATATGTCACTTTGGTCAGCCTTTGTTGCTCTTTTGTTGAACAATATATATGATATCAGTGATCTTTGCTCTTTTTGCAAAGAACCTACTATATGATATGTCAGTCTGTCCTGCAGTCTACTGCCATCTAGTTTCATTTCTACATGCACTTGGTAGTACTGCTGCGTGCTATGTTATTTTTGCTTTTGGTGATCTCTGTACCCCGAGATGCAGTTTGGTAATATTCTTTTTGACAGTGAGTTTTTTGGAAAGAAAAGTTGCAGATACAACAGGTTTTTCAGAGATAGCAACAGGTTTTTCAATCTGAATTGCAGGGAGATTTCAATCTGAATTGCAGGGAGAGGAAGTTTTCTTCGAGATCTAACCTCGAGCCTGTGATCTGCACCGAGGTAAGCGCTTATGATGTCTGGAGGCTTGAGTATCTCTTCCATCTGGATCGTAGCGTGGCTGTTCTTCTTTCGTTGTGGTCTCTCTCTACCCCTCTGTTCTTTTTTTGTGAGATGGATGACTGGGGGCAACGCAACGCTGCAGCTGATATGAGCTTTTTTGAAAAAGAAGAAGGTCCTTTCCCCGATCCGGCTTTGGATTATTTTTCCTGGGCTTTGTACCAACTGGCCTTTCTTCGGCCTGCTGTTTTTGGGTCGGGCTGGACTAACTCGACCCGTTAGGTGGGCTAGTACGTGGGTCGGGGGCCGGGGACCTAGTTGCTGGTGGTTTGTTTCCTGACATGTTCAAGTTTGCCCGTCAGACGTTTTTTTGGCTGTTGTATTTCGTACGTGTCAGCATGTGAGTGGACAGAAAATTAGACTGACAACAAAATCAAAAACAGTCGACTGACCATTAGACACTCTATAAGAACAACAATTTGTGCTTCCTGCTGAGATTTTGTCCGAGGAGGAACCTGTGTGGTATGAGTACAACAAGACGGCCAAAGGCTACAAGAGGACATTGTTGATCGAGAGCCTGGAGGACGTGGCAGCGGAGGGGTGCTGAAGAATGAAGATGTGTTGCAACGGGACCAGATCAAGGACTCCTTTCCCGTGAATGCGGCAGAGATGCTCATGGTGTTATGTAGATTAAACTTTTGAAGAAAACACAATTATGTCTATACCAGAACCATGGTGTGGGGATTGTGCGGGGTAGAAGAGATGAGGCGAACTGAGGCTAGGGTCACTCTTGTCAATCGACTAAAACTTGAATTTTTTTCACGGCCGTTGCAACGCACGGGCATGTTTACTATAGTAGCACCTAAACGAAGGGAGTACTATATATATAGATTGGACATTGTAAGCATTAACTTTTTTTAATTCGGTCAAATTTAAAGAAGTTTGACTTCTCGGTCCCACCATGCGTCCAGGGAGCCCGCAACGAGCGCCAAAAGCGTGCAGCGGTGCCGGGCCAGGCCTCCACGACCGAAAAAGACACGCGTCTCCTCACCCCCTCACACAAGCGCAGGTGAGTCAAGCCGGTCTCCTCCCCGTCGCCTCCCTCCCTCCTAGGGCTCGCCAGGTGTTGCCCATCGCGCGCGCCGCATCCTCCCTCCTCGGTCCTCGCCTCCCATCGCCCCGGTAAGCAAAGCTCGCTCCTTCCCCATCCCACCCCCCGTCCCGTCCCGTCCCCGTCGTCCGTCCGACGGGCATGCTCTCAGCCCTAGTTTCTTCACGGATGCGGCTGGCCGGGCCGTGTCTGTCCTGGGTGGCGGCGACGTTGATATATGCGTTTTTGCTGCGGGGTTGTGCGCTGCAAGATTGTCCGTCTCGTGGTTTCACCTTCGGGGACGGTTCGCGCGGCTCGGTCGGCTGGATCAGTTCTGTTAGAGTATATGTGTACGTGTTGTTATGGTAGTATAGGATAGAGATAGGATACGTATCCATACGGTCCTGACTTGACTTGTACTCCAAGATGATCCCTGTATTCCTATATATACTCGCCCATGAGGCTCAATAATATATCCACCATATTCCGCCAATCTCTTAATTCTCCAAGATGACCTAGCCGCCGCCGCCGCTTCCGCACCGCGCCGCCCCCGGGGAGATCGATCTCCATGATCTCCGCCGGGGGCCGCGCCGCCCGTACGCAGGGTTCGTCCGCCGATCCGTGATCGGCTGCCCTGTAAGTTTTTTTTTCCGATCTCTTGATCGGTTTTCTTTTTTGGTTTACCGATCTTAGATCGGATTGAGTCGCCCACCGCCGTCGTCATCGCCGCGCCTCCACTCTGACCATCGGCATCGACGATCTACACCGTGCCCGTGCGCCTGCCACCTGCGCCGCCGTGCCTGCCTCGGTAGGCCGTCGCGGCCTCACGGCAGGCTGCCGCGCACCGCGGCCGGCTGCTGCGCCTTCCTCGGGAGGGTACTGCGGCCGTCCCCCTCGGATCGTCTTCGTCGTCATCGCCCGGGACTTCACCGACAGCGCCACCATCGACTCCGATCTACGCATAGTCCCCGCCATGGCGCATACGGCGCACCGTCGGTCTGATCAACCGATCTCGCGCCCGTCTACGCCAAGCACGTCCCCGAGCACGCGCCAACCAACGATCGAGCTACGGGCTGCCGCTGCGTCGCCCCTACGGGCCGCAGCGCCGCCGCCTTGGTCAGCGCCTACCGGCGGCCAACGCGCCTCCCAAGCGTGTACGTGCCGGTGGCCTCCAGCCGCTGCACCGACTCGCGCCTTGTAGCTATGCCGCCCCCCTCGGGTCGTAGCGTCGCTACACGCAGTCTTCTTCGCCGTCCCCGCGCATCGACGGCCTCGGCTTCCACCGCGCCATCTCCCACGCGCGGATCGCCGCCGTCTGCGCACGGTCTTCGTCACGCCGCCGGGTTCTTCCTCACCTCCCTCGAGCACCGCCGCCGCGCTTCACAAGGTAACCTGCAGGGCGACTTCTAGCCGTCGCAGGTCCCGCCGACCACCCCTTGTCCAGGCGTCCAGCATGGCCACCCCCGGCCGCCGCTGCCTTCGCCGCCTTCTACATCTTCGTCCACCACGACCTCGTCGCCAGCGTCATCATCCTCGTCCCCGACTACGTCTACTCCGACAACCGCGGACGACATCGGCACCTTCTATCCCCCGCTGATTGGCGCCGCAATCGTCGTCGAGTCCTCCTCTGCTGGCCCCTCCGACGCTGGCGTATGGTTCATGGTGGTCCCTGCTATGCCTGTCGCTGTTTTGTCTTGCTTGCGTGCGTCGGCCGCCTGTTCTTGACATATTTTTGTTCTCAATTCTAACATGAAATTGAATTTTTTTCGTGTGTGTGTTTTGCTTCTGAGTTAGGTTTAATTAGGGGCGCTAGTGTACTTGTTTGATCTTGCTGTGTAGTTCCATGCAGGTCCTGTGTCCTGCATAGTATAACTCTTCGTTGTTAGTCCAGCTACTTAGTTTCTTGGGATTATCTTAGGTGTTGTTGTGCTACTAGATTGTATTCCCTGGCTGTGTCGCGTGCAGCGTGCCAGATCAGCATCTAAGGTGACCTGGAACTAGAACGCCTGAATGGCCTTGTTAATCACCTTTGAGGCATGATTTACGGTGTTACTGTAAATAATTTGCATGTAGTACAGCATTATATGTTATGTCAGTATTTCTGATGGGATGAGATTGTACTTTGTATATAATATCAAGTTATCTGATCTGCATATGTAATGTAAAATCCCAAGAGATGGCATATGCAGGTCGTATGATTAAATTTGTATACACGTATGGTTTGGGTAGAATTATGATATAGTGGTGAAAATCAGCAAAGTCATTTGGATGATTGACTTCTGAAAATAAGAAAATTTAATTTCTCAATACTCAAATCCATCCTTTTGTCCGTACCTATGCTATTTAAAAAATCTGGGTTGTTTTATATGAAGAAAGTGCCAATTTTAGGTAAATCTTTTTTATCCAATAAAAGTTTTCATGCCCTTGGCCCTCCTGGTTATTTATCATAGAGTATCAGGATAGAAATTATCAGGTGATCACATGGCGAAGGCCAATGCTTAGTTTTTTTCATCTAGAATTCCAGTAGATGCAAAGCATGCATACATTTACTTGCATTTCCTAATTACAAATTAGATGATGGAACACTGAAAGCTCTGCTGATAACATGATCAGCTACTGGTGTCTTTGTTTTGTATTAGGTTCAAGTATCATTTACCTCGAAATCTAGGAATCGTTTTGATTTATTATCTCTGGAGGTTGCAACCGGAGTTGTCTTCCATTAAAAGCAAAAGGTGGTCTTAGCTGGTTGAGGCAAATTGTTAGCTCATTGGTACATCGGAGCAGCAGAGAAAGAACATAATTGCATAATGGTTCATGCAAGTTGTGCTTTATATGTTTTTCCTCAATTTCTTTCGGTGCAATATTTTCATTCTGGTTCTCATGAGAAAAATGTAGTTTTCCTGGTTTAGATGTGATACTTAGCTTCTTGCACTTACATGTCATTGCTTACCGCACTATCGCTCTTGTTTAAATTTAACAGTGCAATTCTACTGACCAAACATGTAATTTGTTGTAAATGACTGGTTCTAACGTTCTGTAGCAGTTCCAGAAGAAGTGCATCTTGGGCATGGATCAATACTCACAGCCAAAGAAGAAGTTGCCACTAGCGATGCATCTTCAGCATATGCAGAAACAACGTACCAACCTGTAGTGATGGTATCTGGAGCACCACCAGCAGGCGCTATGTTTTCTCCAGGCACCCAGGGTGTTCCAGTTTACCCAGTGCAGCCTTCAGATCAGAACCAGATTCCATTCCAGGTGCTCCAGCAGCAGGAGCAGGACCACCAGCAGCAGCAGCTTCAGGCCTTCTGGGCCGAGCAGATGGCTGAGATTGAGCAGATGTCCCAGTTCAAGCTCCACAGCCTCCCTCTTGCGCGAATCAAGAGGATCATGAAGGCTGACGAGGACGTCCGCATGATCGCCGGTGAGGCGCCAGCAGTCTTTGCGAAGGCCTGTGAGATGTTCATCCTAGAGCTGACTTTGAGGGCATGGTTCCACGCCCAGGAGAAGAAGAGGAGGACGCTGCAGAAGAACGATATCGCCGCGGCGGTCGCTAGGACCGACATCTTTGATTTCTTGCTGGACATCATGCCTGGGGATGAGCTGAAGGAGGACGGCGCTGGGTTGCCGCCCACGGCAATGCAGACTCTGGTCCCGTCCTATGTCCCTGGAATGGCCATTCCCTTGGGAATGTATGCGAACCAGCAGCCTGTCGCGTTTGCATGGCCGCAGCCGGATCAGCAGCAGCAGCAGCAACAGCCTTACGATGGTGGACAAGATGAATGAGCATAGCTGAAACAGAACGTGTCCTAATGTGGCAGACTCATTCTGCAAGCTCAGCTAGTTACTGGTTTCTAATGTGTTCTGCCTGGAACTTTTGTAGAAAGTGCCCTTCTGTTTATGCTTATTGTTTCATGTCTATTTTTAGTGGTAGTAGTACTATACTCAACTAGGTTCTGGAGAGAAACTAGATCAGCCTTACGAAATGAATTTCTCTGTTACCTCGAGGACATGCTATTTTTGTCCCTTTTTTTAATTTAGTGAATTGTCACTAGAGAATATTATATAGCCATTGATGCGTTGGCTTTTAAAGCTTTGGCTGGGTATTATCTGTGATCTGTCAGTTGACACAAAATGAAAACTTGGCAGAGGGAGAAACTGATCTCAAGAACTACATATTGTAAGCCAAGCCTTCACATGATGTATTTTTGTAACTGTGGGTGGTATACTTCCTGTCAGGCAACACATTTTACCAATCTTATGGTAAACAAGCATTTGAACTTGCGACGAATTCCTTCTTCCATTTACAGGAAGAACAAAGGCGTCGCAACGATTATGGGGAGCATACTATCTCCAGAATTAATGTTTCCTAAGAAGAAGAGAATGATGACTGAAGCTCACTCAAGAACGGATCATCTACTACAATGTTCACCTGGCCTACACAGTACAGTGCCGCTCACTCCGAATCAAAACCAAAAGAGCAAAAAGAATGTTCATATATAGTATATCTGGCCTACATTGAGAAGGCTCTCATGAGGAACATTGAATATCACGCTGTGCTCTCTACAGACCTTCCTCAGGAAGGCGTAAAGATGATCCACGACGATCTTCTTGACAATCCCCGAATCCCTGCGCGCGCGGACAATGGTGTTGCCGAGGATGTGCACAACGCCCGCGTCCTTGCAGCTGTTCAGGAACTCCAGTTCGTCGCCGAATGTCTGGCTCGAGTACCTTGTCATTGTCAGGCTGTTACCCGTTAGCGGCGACTTGGCCGGTGCAATGGATTCCTGCGATGAGTAGCTCAGGTCACCGGCGGAGCACAGCGTGTTGCTCCCAGCCTTGGCGGTTGTCAGCAACGCGCTGGTGGACCTTTCGGTCCTGTGCTCCGTCATGGTGTAGTCCTCGGAATCAGAATAGCCATCCATCATGCTCTCAAGTCTGACAAAGATCAAGAGTCTGTCGAGCAGCATCTTCTCAAAGTCTTCATTCTTCTTGTGGATGTCCTTGTACCCATACCTCGTCACACAGCGGAACATGTGGAAGTTCTTTGGCCCTATCCTCTTCATGACAAACCGTTCTTCAACTGGGACAGTGTACACTGGAAGGTACTTGACGCACACAAAGACGACAACCGAATGGATGGCAGGGAGGTTGGTGATGAAATGGGAGAATATGTGTGGAACGCCACTAGCCAATTCGGTGTACACAAAGCCGATCCCAGGGACCCTAACAAGTCCGAGGCTTGGCCCAAGTCCTAGAATCCAGGCCATGGAGACCTTGCTGTGCATCTCAAACTCATACCGCTTCACGGTGCAGAAATGCCACACATACATGATGACGAAGAAGGTGGTTGTGACCACAAGTGGGACCCAGCCACCTTCGTCCACCTTATTGATGCAGGCTGTGAAGTACGGGACCTCCACCATCAACGACAGCAGGAGAAAGGTGATAACAAGGATCCAGTGGCTCTTCCATACCAGCAGCATTATCGGGACCATGAGAAATGTTGTTACCAGCATTACTATCACAACTGCAGTGCCTGTTCATATAGCATGGCATGGAAATAAGTAGGGCGTAATCATGGAATGTAGAGTGCATTATGAAGGTTCAGCTGCACTTGCTTTTTAGAATCTTAGTTGGCATTTCAGAGGTTCCTAAACAATTTAATTATTTTTGTTAGGTAGATTACTGTTCACTAGAGGATGCTGACTAACTTCACTTGTCAGAAAGGTAACCTCGTTTATAGACCAAAGGACCATGGACTGCTTCATCAATGAGTCAAAACGATACACCAAGGTTAGCATAATCAACTTAGCAGAAGAGAGAACAAAAGTTCAAAGCATAATAACACATCAACAGAGAGAGTCACCGAAGTCTAATTTATCCTAGATTAAGCTTGCGATGGTAACAGACTAAATTTAGACTAGCCTCTATCAAACATCACAGAACATGGTGACAAGAAGTCCATTTAGTATTCTCCAGCTATTAGTGCTCGCTTGAGTCATTTCTTTGATTCAAGTATTCTAGAATCAGAAGCAGTGCATCATGCGCCAAAGTTCAGACATATTATTAAAAGAATGCCGATTCTGTTTGTCGAGTAGTGAAATGAACCATACCTATCCTCTATCTGGCAACAATGTGAAAACTGATTAACTTGCAGACTTAAGTGATTCACATAGTTAAAGAAATAACACCTAATTTCTCCCTATTCAATTATATGCTCAAGATGCAAAGGAAGTTGTGAAAAGTAAAGCTCACCGTATGCATTTCCTATCTGAATTTTGTTCTTAAATCCGGCAGTCACAGCAATGCAAAGAATCATAAGCACCCAATTGATGTCAGGTATGTAAATCTGCCCAAGGAATTTTTTTGACGTGTGCACAACATTGACGCGGGGAAAACAACCAAGTGACAGAGCCTGCTTTATAATTGAGTAGGTAGCGGATATGGTGGCTTGGCTCGCAACTATTGCTGCAAGAGTTGCGATGATGAACGCTGGCCAATATATGGCATCTGCAGTGATCAAACATCCTACCATGAGTATATCATAGTGCATACAACAATAGTAAACAGAAACATGGCGGAAGATGCACTATGCCGATTTGCACACAGTGAGCAGGATGCATTGATATTTTTTCTTGACATAAGACGGTAATTTTTTGTGCAGGGACCTGGAATGGAGCGATAGAAGGCATCAACTACATGGTCCTTGTGGACAATAATATAAGCAGCCTGACCAGTGTATGCAAGGAGAAGGCAAGGAACACCACCAATGTGAAAGCAATCTGCACATAGGCATTATCACTTTATCAAAGTAAAACATCAATCATAATTGATTTACTGAAGGTGATCATACCTGAATAGCCAATACAGGGAAATGACAGAGATCAGCAAATAATGCTTCGGTCCCTGAAAAGCATGGTACTATAGGTAATTCTACTATATCTTGTGATTGGTGCAAAATGTAACTAATGAAATGTACATGAGAATTGCGAATGACCTGTGATGCTAAGCATGACTCCTCCAAGAGAGGTCCAGATCTCAGACTTCCCTCGTCGGAGAAAACGGTAGATGTAGACTGGATTATATGCTTTTAGAACTGAACTGTTGTACTTGTGTATGTTGTATGCTCCAACGCTCCCAATTAGAATAAACCAAAGGAACACTAAAGGGGCAAAGAGCCATCCAACTTTATCTGTGCCGTAGTGTTGCATGCTGAATAAGCCGATTAATATGATCACCGCAACGATTAGAACCACATCTGTCAGATATAAAAGTAGCAAATATCAAACGATGTTCACAACAATACTAGAACAACAAACTTACAGACTGGAGTGCTCCTCAGTCCTCACTAGATCACAAGAGAAATGATCGGCACAGCCCAGCTACAGAAATTCACAATGTTTATGCTCAAGCTCATGTTCTTGTATACAAGCACCACCATACTAACTCCACTTGATAAATTAAGCATAATTGCCCACACAACATAAACACAACGATAGCGATAGAAAAGAGCAGAAGTACCTGTGCTCATCTTCGGATTCTGAACTTTTATTCCACCTGTTGCAGAGAGAACTGCAAAACACAAACATAAAAGTTACGATCCAAGTTCCAGTTGTATTGCTTACAAAAATTATGTCTCTGAATACCTGATATAGCAGGAGTAAGGATCCCATCTCCAATGGCGGTACAGGTACCAACGAGAACAAGAATAAGAAGACAGTTCTTTCTATATGCACGGCCCTCTAGCCATCTCTTCACTTTGGCTGCAAGTGAATTCTCCTCATAAGTTTGTCGGCTATATGTTGTTAGTTCTTCATCGGTCTTATGTTGGTTGGGAATAGTGCTGACCTTTGCATGCCGGCAAAGTAGGGAATAAAGAGCAAATGTCCCACCTGTTTAAATAAAGTTGTTAGTTGAAACTGCAAAATCCAATGAGACGGTTAAGTAATTGTTGCCTGAGCAGTGAGCACAAAACAAAATGCACTTGGTACTTCGCTCTATAGAAATATTCATAAATAGTCGTGTTATCTTCATATAATAGTGGTATCCAATATTTAAAAACCCCTGTTGATAGAAATTTCATCACTAGAATGTTGCTGTGTAATTCGTTTCTAGCAATACCAACACCATCAAATGGTAAAATTGCAGAATCTTTGCATTCATTCGTATTAAACGTGTGCCAATTCAAATCCTGTCTGTTGAGAAATTCCGTCACCAGTGTTGTTGTGTGATAGTGTGTGATCAACCTTTTCCCCCATGCTTAACTCCAACAAACTATATTTGCAAATGTGTAAGAACTACCCTTTCAATTGCATTCACATGCTTGCAAACACTGAAACAACCATATAGAACATATTGGTAAGCTTGCGAACATGTGACATCTCACCTTGACCATTATCATTTGCCCGTAAGACAACAAAAACATACTTCATCAGAGGAATGAGTGTGAGGGTGTAAATGATCAATGAAAGAGCTCCAATAACATCCTCATCGTTGTCGACCCCATGTGGAAATATATTGTAGAAAACATACAATGGTGATGTACCTAAATCACCAAAGACTACACCAAGGCTCTGAAATGCAAGCCGGAGTAACAGAACTGATGAAAACTTCTGCATGAACAAAAAAGAAGAATTATATTAGTTTAAAAAAGGGCAAGAACATGACAGAGATAGAGAGGAAATCAATTTTACACCCACAAAAAGACATCACTCTGTCAGCCGTATAGTCATCTATTTTTGTTTGGAAAAGGAAGTATAATTTTTTTATGGTCTCTGGTCTTCTATATATTAAAATAGTCCTGGATACTATTAAATACCAATCCAACACTATCATTGATACAAAAAAGAAGCACTCAACTTTACTATTAAATACCAATCCAACACTATCATTGATACAAAAAAGAAGCACTCAACTTTGTTCAGATGGATACAAAAAGACAGATGAGACACTTTATACTCAGGAAAGCAGAGTTTGCAGAAAATAATACTATTAAATTCAACATGCGACTGATGCGAGTATGAATATCCAAATGTACAGACCTTCTCCATGTACATGTTCTTGAGCCGGCTAGCCTCCTCGTCCATGGGCTCATCGAGATCCTGATCCAGCTCCCACATGCTCCCATTATCCGATGTCGACGCCATGAGCCTCCTTCAACCCAAAACCTCACACCAGGAGCTTTCTCACTGGCCGAAATCGATCTTGGCAGCAACAACACACGAGATTTTTTTTCGCGAGCTTTCAGGTCCCCAAATAGAATTCCAGAATCAAGTAGTAGAGCTCTTCCACCTCTTACTCGCAATTCCACCTCAAATCCCCAAATCTACAAGTGTTGCCTTGGCCAAGTGCAGACGCCAATCTTTGAAGAATGACCAGGAAAAGAGAAGTAGCATTGAAATCAGAATGCCACTCCAAATCTCTAGAGAAAACTTACTCACCCCTCTCTGATCCCGGCGAATGAAGCGAAAATGGGGGGTTTGGCCCAAGAGCGAGGGGCCGAGAAGAATCGCGGCGGGAAATCTCCGAATCGGAAACAAGAACAGGGGATTTCGGGAGTATCGAGCCCGCAATCCCCGCTCCCACTCCGCGCTAGAGAGACTGACCGAGAGTGATTCCTAAAAGAACCGCCAGGAAAACCCAACACAAAACCCAATCTTTGGTCCCCCAAAACCTCGGCAAGATCAGAGCTTTGATGTCACCACGGTCGGCACGCAGGCCGCCGTCCAATTGGCAAGCGCGCAGAAAACTAGACAGCAGAGTGGGGCGAGATTGTTCAGGGTGGAGAGAGAAGACGAGAGAGAAGAAGAAGATGCAGGAAGAGCATATGCTGGAGCGGTGGAGGCTCTGGCCTGAAGAAGGGTGGAGGTATGTGTGGAGCCCCACAGATCGAAACTGGCATTAATTCACGAAACAGCTTTCGCCCAGCTTTATAAATAAAGCCCCGACCAACATACAACCGACGATACAAACTCGACACCACATAAGCTGGGGCAGCAGCAAACACACACAAACGCCAAAAAAAAGAAAAACAGAAAGAAATGGTGACAAAGGTGGATCGACTAAACTATGATGACTCGCAACTGTTGCGCCCTCTCCGAAGAAGTACCACCACGCTCCTTGCGTCGGATCATCGAGTACCAAGCAGCCCCTTCAAGAAGGGAGATACACTGCTGCCCGGACTAGCAAACTGGTCCTAGGGTTTCCCCCGACACACTTAGGGAGACGGACACAGATAGCCACGACGCCCTTCAGGAAGGATGATGCCACCTAAAGATGACACCGCATCGGTGTCGGCCAAGCCAACAAGGATTTCTCCCGAATAACCATGTCCGCAATCCCGACCGATCCGAGGGCGAGGCCTCGCCGCCACCAAACTCACCACCCGCCTCGTGTAAAATTGGTCTCACTATACTCCACCGAATCGAATCGAATTGAACAGTAATATTTCTACTACAGTAATTGAAATAATTTTCTGTCACTGGTTTTCTGAATGAGGAGAGAAGGCTGTAAAGTGCTCCTACCAAATTGGAGTGGTATATAGCACTAGAAAGGGAAGATTCGTTCCCGTCGCACGCAACTGTTCGAAATTAAGTTCTTGATCGCTTTCATAGTAGCTGCGGACATGCCACGGAAGAAGGTCTCTTTTGCCATCTTGGATAAGCCATGTTTGATTGTAAAAATCGAATGAACATGTTAGTGGCACGCTACAACTATGTTAGTGGCACTTACTGATTAAGTTTTCCGTCTTTAATTTACCGCAAAAAATTAGTTCCTCTTTAATTCTGTGGTGGTGTGTGAGACCTTCAAATCCGGCTCAGAGTCCTGGGAAGAAAAAGACATTACGGTGCAAACTGTCATGCAAGACAAACAAGATAAAATTTTGGCTTGCAATGCCACCCAAGGACAATATGCGGTTGGATGGCTGGCTTGTGGATCGGGGAACTTCTGGGAGAAGCCCGAATAAAGCATAAATGAAAATGCCTAGGATGCCAATTTGAAAAGACAAAAAATCAGTGTCGTAACGTTGGTTGCACGGCCAGGAGGAACAATAGATTCATCCCTCGACCGGATGATGTCGTTTTAGAGAAGTTCATGACTTCCTCATGAGCCACTTATTTCTTCCAAATCTGGGATGGAATGATTTCCTTCTTTTCCCAAAATAGCCAACGATCTTACAAACTGGAGTACATGTACAAGGGCTGGTCCGAAAAACCTTTTCTCGAGATATCTTCCAAATTCTTTTTTAGAATACGCATAGCATGCGTATCTTCGATTAAAGAGGGGAACGACAGAGCCGAAATCCACGAGTTTCAGCCGAAGTTGTACAACTCACCACAAAATATCTTCCAAATTCTTAGGGTCCTTGCTTCAGATCTTCTTTCCCGGTTCAAAAACAGTTGGTTCCATAGTTTGAAAATTCCACTAATTCCAAGTATTCCATTGTTATTTATTGAATAAGAGCCGCGTGAAAAAACTAGGAAAAAAACAGGGAACAAAAATTCCAAATAATGAAATGCGAGAAAGATGCAGTTTCCACTACTTTCACTGAAAGCTTTGCAAGGATCATCAGTTCTACGACCTTTTTGTAGTTTCCACCACTTCTCCACCTAATATGTTGAACACTCCACCGATTCTTTCTTAATGCATAGCTGATTAGGTTAGTTCATCCACCTTTCTTATGTATCAATGTCTACTTAAACATGCTATATTATCTCAGTTCCAATTTATCTACGAATCTTATCTACACTTCGTCAGATACCATTTTGGCATATTTTATATATATCTGTTGAATCAACAATAGGACAATAGGTTTGTTGGAATTTATTAGTATTTACTAGCCCAAGATAAATTCAGAAATTCTCATTGGCACATTATTATATTTTGTTAATTGGGAAAATTAATGAGTCATTGATTAATTAGTAACGGTCACGTTTATTACGGCCGTTTCTAATTCATTAACAGACACGGTTAATACAGCCGTTTCTGAGTCATTGATTAATTAGTAACGGTCACGTTTATTACGGCCGTTTCTAATTCATTAACAACACGGTTAATACAGCCGTTTCTGATTCACAAACACGTTTATTGTGACCGTTTTTAATTCATAAACGGACGTGTTTAATACGGCAGTTTCTAAATCATAAACGGACGCGTTTATGAGGGCTGCTTTGACTCCCAACCTGCACTATATAAAACCGAACCAAGCCAATTTTGGCACATATACGCAACACATGGTCTCGCACCACCGTTCCAAAACCTTGCGCCGCCGTCTTCCAAGTCTTCTCCATCCCGTCTTCCGGCGTGCACCGGTTGAAGGGACAGTAGGCCTCCGGAACCCCGCCTCTTGTGATCCTGTACGGGAGAGGGGCGATCAGGTTTTTGGGGAGCGCACTCGCGCGACTACTGGCATCGAGTTCTTCCCCAACGACGACTTCTTCCCCGACATCGGCAGCCTCTTCATCGACGACATGGGCGACGCCAACGCCGCTGCTGCTGCGCTGCTGCTGCACCGTATGATTACTTGATCTTCCTGTTTACGATACTGCTACAGTTTCTGCTTGTAGTAGTTGCTTTAGATTCGTTTTTTTCTACTATTCAAGTAGATCGCATGATTAGTATAATTCTGGTTATTCTAGTCATAAACTATTTACTGTTTTCGCGGATTAAATCAATAGCTAAATTGCTTATATTTCAACAATCCAAAAACCTGATTATAGGCAATTTGCTGCGCCTGGCTTTCTCGCGTCTATGAGGCCGTTTCCCTTCAAAGGGGTACAGTATAAACGGTGGCGCATGAGAGCAGTTTACTGGTTTCAAAACAGTAACTGCTATGCTGCCACCAAAGGCAAGCCTGAGGGCGATCTCAATGCTGAACAACTGGAAGCTTTTGAGAAGCTCGATACCCTTTTCAAGGGTGCCCTTCTGAGTGTTCTTGACGACTCCATTGTGGACTCGTATATGTCGTTTGATAACGGCAAGGACATGTGGGATGCGCTCGAGGCCAAGTTTGGTGCCTCGGACGCTGGCAGCGAGCTGTACGTCATGGAGCAATTCTATGACTACAAGATGACTGATGAGCGCTCTGTTGTACAGCAGGCTCATGAGATACAGTCACTCGCTAAGGAACTTGAGCACTTTAAGTGTAATTTACCGGACAAGTTTGTTGCCGGTGGCATTATCGCCAAGCTTCCACCTTCGTGGAGCAACTTTGCTACTTCTCTGAAACACAAGAGACAAGAGTTTTCCGTTTCGGATCTCATTGGGTCGCTTGATGTTGAAGAGAAGGCGAGAGCAAAGGATACACGTGCTCGAGTTGCTGAGGCTGGTTCTAGTGCCCATGTGGTACAGAAGAAGAATTACCAGCCGCCCCACAAGCCCAAGTTTAACAAGAACAAATCTGGGGGTAAAGGCAAGTCTGACGATAGGCACAAGCCTTCACAGTCTACCAACTTCAAGAAGAACAACAATAAGCCAAGGAAGGGAGCATGCCATGTTTGCGGTGATCCGAATCACTGGGCACCTCGCTGTCCTAACCGCCATGAGCTTCGCACATCGGAGAACAGCGGCAAGACTGCCAATGTTGTCATCGGCGACACTGAGATGAAGGAATCTGGGTACGGTATATTTCCTACCATTCTTTCAGTTTGTCATTCTCCTGAATGGTTGATTGACACTGGTGCCAATGTACATGTTTGTGCTGATGCTTCCATGTTTTCTTCTTACCAGGTCACAGGGACTTCTCCCGTGCTGATGGGGAACAACTCACATGCTTCTGTTCGTGGTGTTGGTACGGTCGATCTGAAGTTTACTTCGGGGAAGACCGTGCGCCTGAAGAACGTTCATCATGTGCCCTCCATCAATAAAAATCTCGTTAGCGGATCTCTTCTGTGTCGAGATGGTTATAAGTTGGTTTTCGAGTCCAATAAAGTTGTAATATCTAAGTATGGACAATTTGTTGGTAAAGGCTATGAGTGCGGAGGCTTGTTCCGCCTATCTTTGTCAGATATTTGCACCAAAGTTATTAATCATATTTGTCACGAATTTGAATATAATGTTTGGCATTCACGACTTTGTCATATTAACTTTGGTTGCATGACGCGGCTAGCTAATTTGGATTTAATTCCGAAATTCACTACTGTCAAAGGTTCCAAGTGTCAAGTGTGTGTGCAAGCTAAGCAACCTCGCAAGTCTCATACGGCTGCGGAGGCAAGAGACTTGGCGCCACTGGAACTTATACATTCAGATCTTTGTGAGATGAATGGCGTGTTGACAAAAGGCGGAAAGAAATATTTCATGACGCTTATTGATGACTCCACTAGATATTGTTATGTGTATTTTCTGAAAACAAAAGATGAGGCTTTAAACTACTTCAAAAACTATAAAGCTGAAGCAGAGAACCAACTTGATCGAAAGATTAAAAGGCTAAGGTCTGATCGTGGTGGAGAATATTTTTCCAATGAATTTGATTCGTTTTGTGCGGAACATGGTATAATACATGAGAGGACGCCTCCCTACTCGCCTCAGTCAAATGGAGTGGCTGAAAGAAAGAACCGAACTCTAACTGATTTGGTTAACGCCATGTTAGACACTTCGGGACTGTCTCAGGCATGGTGGGGGGAGGCTCTATTGACAGCTTGTCATGTCCTAAACCGAGTTCCCATAAAAGATAAAACTGTTTCTCCATTTGAGGAATGGGAAAGGAAAAAGTTGAAACTCTCTTACTTACGTACTTGGGGCTGTTTGGCGAAAGTCAATATTCCAATTCCCAAGAAGCGCAAGCTTGGACCAAAAACCGTGGATTGTGTTCTTCTGGGCTACGCTTTTCATAGCGTTGGTTATAGATTTTTGGTAGTCAAATCTGAGGTATCCGACGTTCATGTTGGTACGATTATGGAGTCGAAGGATGCGACTTTCTTTGAGGATATCTTTCCCATGAAGGGTATGCCTAGCTCATCAAATCAGGAGATACCTAGCACATCTAGTCAGGAATTAGCTGTTATTCCTGAACCTACCATTTCGATAGAACACACTGATAACCCTGTGGAGGATGACAATGAAGCTCCTGTTAGGAGCAAGAGACAGAGGACTGCAAAGTCCTTTGGTGATGATTTCATTGTGTACCTTGTTGATGACACCCCTAGTACCATTTCAGAAGCCTATGCATCTATTGATGCTGACTACTGGAAGGAAGCTGTTCGTAGCGAGATGGATTCCATCTTGGCTAACGGAACCTGGGAAGTCACTGATCGTCCTTATGGGTGTAAACCTGTAGGATGTAAGTGGGTGTTCAAGAAAAAGCTTAGGCCTGATGGTACTATTGAGAAGTACAAGGCGCGGCTTGTGGCCAAGGGTTATACCCAGAAAGAAGGTGAAGACTTCTTTGATACTTACTCACCTGTGGCTAGACTGACCACGATTCGAGTGCTACTTTCATTGGCTGCCTCACATGGGCTTCTCGTTCATCAAATGGACGTGAAGACAGCTTTCCTAAATGGAGAGTTAGACGAGGAAATTTACATGGATCAGCCCGATGGTTTTGTAGTACCTGGTCAGGAAGCAAAGGTGTGCAAGTTGTTGAAGTCCTTATATGGCCTTAAGCAAGCTCCTAAGCAATGGCACGAAAAGTTTGAAAGAACTTTAACTGCTGCAGGTTTCATTATAAACGAATCTGACAAATGTGTGTACTATCGCTATGGTGGGGGCGAGGGAGTTATTCTCTGTCTGTATGTCGATGACATACTGATCTTTGGAACCAACCTTGATCTAATCAAGGAGGTTAAGGATTTCTTATCTCGTTGCTTTGAGATGAAGGATCTAGGAGTAGCCGATGTTATCTTGAACATCAAGCTGCTGAGAGATGGTGATGGTGGGATTACACTGCTTCAGTCTCACTATGTGGAAAAGGTCTTGAGTCGATTCGGGTATGACGACTGTAAGCCTTCTCCGACACCATATGATCCTAGTGTGTTGCTTCGAAAGAATCAACAGACTGCTAGAGATCAACTGAGATATTCTCAGATTATTGGCTCGCTTATGTATTTGGCTTGTGCCACGAGGCCTGACATCTCTTTTGCTGTGAGCAAGTTGAGCCGGTTTGTTTCTAATCCGGGAGATGATCATTGGCATGCGCTCGAGAGAGTTATGCGTTATTTAAAAGGCACTGCGAGCTATGGAATTCACTACTCTGGATACCCGAGGGTACTGGAGGGTTATAGTGATTCAAATTGGATATCTGATGCTGATGAGATTAAGGCCACGAGTGGTTATGTGTTTACACTCGGTGGTGGAGCTGTTTCCTGGAAGTCTTGCAAGCAGACCATCTTAACGAGGTCAACTATGGAAGCAGAACTCACAGCGTTGGACACAGCCACTGTTGAAGCAGAGTGGCTTCGAGAGCTTTTGATGGACTTACCTGTGGTTGAAAAACCAATACCCGCTATCCTTATGAACTGTGATAATCAAACTGTGATACACAAGATTAAAAGTTCTAAGGATAATATGAAGTCATCAAGGCATGTGAAGAGGAGATTGAAATCTGTCCGAAAATTAAAGAACTCCGGAGTCATTGCGTTGGATTATATCCAAACGTCTAAGAATTTGGCAGATCCCTTCACAAAGGGTTTATCACGTAATGTGATAGATAGTGCATCGAGGGAGATGGGTTTGAGACCCACGGTATGAGTTGTCCACAGTGGTAACCTACTCTATGTGATCGGAGATCCCGTGAATTAGAAGTGGGAGACAAGCTGTTGGGCAGCTGAGAGGAGAGTATCCTTATATTATATTTCCCACTCCATGAAGATGCAATACTCTTCTATTCTGTATGGCAGGTTGATATTTATCTTAATGTATTCCAAGTGGCTTACTTTTATAAGCGGAGATGTTGTCCTGCAGAGCATCTCTTGAGGAATACACCTATATGAGTCTGACTGTTAAACGTCGCAGTCCGTGAGAGTTGGGTGCTCTTTAATAAACTCATGAAAGGTCTTGGAGTATGACGCATAAGCTCCACCCGCGGGGAAGCCTTGCGGCAGCTCAGTATTGGTCAAGGGCTTGTGTGAAACTAAGTCGCAGCAAACTTGTAGTTCAAGGCATAGTCCACTATCCAAGTTGTGATCTAGTGTAGCATAAGTTTCTAAGTGGAAGTTCAACTTAACAGTCTCCACTGAGTACCGGTATATAAAACAATGTTTTGGAACTGAATGATGAGATATGAGCCAATGAGACTTTGTGGGGGATTGTTGGAATTTACTAGTATTTACTAGCCCAAGATAAATTCAGAAATTCTCATTGGCACATTATTATATTTTGTTAATTGGGAAAATTAATGAGTCATTGATTAATTAGTAACGGTCACGTTTATTACGGCCGTTTCTAATTCATTAACAGACACGGTTAATACAGCCGTTTCTGAGTCATTGATTAATTAGTAACGGTCACGTTTATTACGGCCGTTTCTAATTCATTAACAGACACGGTTAATACAGCCGTTTCTGATTCACAAACACGTTTATTGTGACCGTTTTTAATTCATAAACGGACGTGTTTAATACGGCAGTTTCTAAATCATAAACGGACGCGTTTATGAGGGCTGCTTTGACTCCCAACCTGCACTATATAAAACCGAACCAAGCCAATTTTGGCACATATACGCAACACATGGTCTCGCACCACCGTTCCAAAACCTTGCGCCGCCGTCTTCCAAGTCTTCTCCATCCCGTCTTCCGGCGTGCACCGGTTGAAGGGACAGTAGGCCTCCGGAACCCCGCCTCTTGTGATCCTGTACGGGAGAGGGGCGATCAGGTTTTTGGGGAGCGCACTCGCGCGACTACTGGCATCGAGTTCTTCCCCAACGACGACTTCTTCCCCGACATCGGCAGCCTCTTCATCGACGACATGGGCGACGCCAACGGTTCCGCTGCTGCTGCTGCACCGTACGTCTTCTTGATCTTCCTGTTTGAGATACTGCTAGAGTTTCTGTTTATAGTAGTTGCTCTAGATTCGATATGTTTGTCTACTGTTTTAGACTTTTAGTAGATCGCATGATTAGTTTAATTCCTATTATTCTAGTCATGATTTGTTTACTGTTTTCGCGGATTAAATCTTATGCAAAATTGCTTATATTTTCAACAAGGTTCACTACAACATAGAAAGCATCCAGAAAAAATAATAATATTAGTAAGGACAATTATATTCCTATGATTTATCTAGTATGACATGATTATTTATTTTGCAAAAATAAACAAACAATACATTTTTGAGTTAGCATTGTTATTTCATATAAAATGGATATGTTAAAGCATATAGTGCGCCTGCAAAAAAAAAAATTTTGTATGAATAATTATTTATCTATAAACTTGAAGCATATTATGAATTGTGTGCAAAATTTTGGAGCACTGGTAGGTGGGCTCAATCGTCAGTTTTTCCTGTCAACTGAGCTAAGCACTACATTAACGAATAAATGATTAGACGTAGAAGCGATAAAAACTAAAAAAAATCTCGTAAAGCTGGTGATCTTTGAAAAAGCTTCTAGTGAAACTCGTGAGAAACTACAATTTTCTCAGTGAAATGCTTGCGGACATTGGTGCTAGATCAGATGTGAAGTAACTTCTTTTCTTCTTTGGATCCTCTACATTTGGTCCTCACAAACAACGAGGTCCCTGATTGCTAGCGCTGAGCTAGCAAGGCCCGTGGTCCTGCTGCTGCTATAGCTTCTCTCCCAGATTAGTTGGTTTCCCCTTTTTGGTTTTTGAGGACCAGGCCTGCTAAATAACTAGTGAGTAGTACTAGACTGATCTGAAACCGCTGGACTTTTTACATGTGATGTGTGCAACTGTGCATGCAGTCCACAATATCCTAGCTCCGTTCACAATTATAATATTTCCTCCATTTCTTATTGTAGGGTGTATAGTTTTTTGAGATAAAATCCAAAATATGAGTGTATTGTGATTTATGGAAAATTTTACCCATCCACAATTGAGTCCAACAGAGGGATTTGACGGGTTGTTTTTTTAATTTGTGGCTATTAGTAACACGTCTCACCCAATTTTTCAGGGGTAAATGATCTATTGTATGCAAAATTCTCATGTCTTAATATTCGTGGGAGAAAACTATACACCCTACATTAAGGATGGAAGCATTGTATGTTTTAACTTTATTTCCTTAAACACATGCATCTAAACACATTCAGTGTGTAAGTTAACTCATTTTGGCCCGTATATAGTTCACATTGAAATATCTAAAACATTTTATAATCGTGAACGGATGGAGTAGTATTTTGTCATCAACTGTATCATGTAAAGCATCTTCAGCGTGCCTAAATTTTGGGCCTCCAAAACGTTTTAAAGGCTCTTCTCAGGTTGTCGTTACATACTTTGCAACTGCCCACAAAGTCACATACCCTAAACTGAGCCTCTATAGTTTGCTTTTATTTAAACGGAGCGATAGCAACAAACAACGCAACTCACACACACAAAATGTATTTGCCATTAGGTACGCCTTGGTAGAAAATTATGTCTCTATGGTAATACCTCAATTAGACAGTTGGACCATACACTTGTACAATATTACGATACATCCAAACTTTGGATTCTTACGTGTTGTTGTGAAGAGTTTATGCATTACCTGCTCAATTAAAAAATGTTCTAGACACGAATGTAGTAATTAAAATGCAAATCTCGTCTATTATTATATGGATATAGCTTAATGTAAGAAAATACAATTACGTTTTTTCATGATATATTCAACGATAATGTTTTCATTGACCAATTTGACAAAATATCGTCAAATAATAGATCAAATCGACACCTATATGGTAAGATCGCAAATCGTAGTATAATAACTAGTAGAATCGCAAAATCGTGGATTCTACTTACTAGACTTGTGGAATCAGATCGTAAAGTCGCAAAATCGCATGATAGAATCGGTATTGACTACCTAGATTCAATGTCAATTTGATGCCACTGATTGATGAGTGTATTTTACACCCATCCTTTGTGAAGTTCAACCTTAATACTTCAATACTAGATATTATATTATTTTACCCCTATAATTGAATTTTAGTGACCAATTAATTACAAGATTTGTATTCTTCTCTTTTTGTTGGACACAAAACAACAATGTTCGTTAAGTAACTCGTTCTCCTGCTAGAGTGGATATGGGAGCTAGACCATGAATTATAAAATTTAACATGACCCCTCTTGGCAGGCTAATATTATAATAAGACAATACTAGTACCTCTTGTCAAAACCGATGATACTTCGTAATTGGGTCTGTGAGTACAAAACCTGATGACCTAGAGACAATGCTCTAGTTTGGAAGACATGTGGTTTCACAACAAGTGGTATGAGAGCATAGAAGAAAACACACATAACAAACACTTATTGTATGAGACGACCTCGTGGTTAATTAACGGCCATGAACTCAAGGCATAGATGCTTTGGTGCACAACCAATGTGCGATGAGGAATTCGTGACATTTAATCTATCTTTGATTGTTGTTCAGACTACATATATTACGTGCATGTCCTTTTGTTTTTCCTGTTGCTGGTTTGTCAAGGCCAGAAGGTATGTTCATCTTGGATTGGCAAGTCGAGGTTGTAGCATTGGGAACTTTAGTTTGATGTTGTAACATCCCAATTTTCACAAAATTTTAAAACTTTTCATTTGCATCATGCATCATGTCATTGCATCATTGTTTGCATTGTGATCGTTTTCAAATTATAAAAATATAGAGAATTTGTCTCAAAAACAATATTTGCATTTTATCTGCAAATGCTTTTCAAACCTATTTCAAATTTTAAATAAAGTTTTTGAATATTTTATCCCCAATACATGCTAAACATGTGGGGCATGTTTTTACAAAAGTATAGAATTTGGTTTGAGTGGATTTGGTTTTATAAATCAAAAGTTATCTGAATTTGGTTAAAAACAGAAAAGAAAACAGTTTCTGGAAAAAAAAATGCGAAACGAGCTAATTGGGCCGAGCCCATCTTCTTTCTCTCGCGCAGCGCAGCACATAGCAGGCCACCCCGGCCCTGCCCATCTCTCTCCCCCTCTCGCTGACGTGCGGGACCCGCCTGTCATCACCCAGCCGTCACCGTTTCGAGCACGGCCAACCCTACCGAACCCTAACCAAAATCGGCAATCGAATCCTAACGATTTTGCGTCGTGATCGCTCGGGTTTCTTGCCTCTATATATACCCCAGACCCCCGCCGTCTTTTGCCCCAAACAAATCGAGACGAGAGCCCCCAGGCTGCCCGCACGAGTCACCGCCGCGCCGCCATTGCCGTCGACATCCACGCCGCTTTCCGGTGAGATCGCGCTCGCATTGCACCCCGTACCCCTCCCCTTCGCTTCGCCTCGACCGTGCGCACCTCCCTGACACCTCGCCGTATTTTCTCGCGCAGCAGATCGAGCAATCCATCATCGACAGGAGCTCGCCGCCGCCACCCCGAACATCGACGAGCGATTCCAGGAGGAGAAGGAAGCTCGCGACCTCATCGACCCCGCCATCAGCTCCGCCGCGACGCCCTGCATCTCCTGGTACCAAGCCCCCATCCCCTCTTCTTTTCTGTTGAGTTTAGCTCGCCACCGGCGATGGCGCCACCGTAGAGGTAGAAGTCCGGCATGTTTCCGGTGGAGACGTCGGTCGTTTTCGGTACGTTGGATCTAGGCCGTCAGATCGTGTTTTTACGGTGTAGATTAGATCTACTCAGCGAATAGGTATCAGCCAACCAGAAGTCGCCACGTCGTCCAGCCGTCCGCATCGCCCGCGTCCGTCCACGTCCGTCCGCGCCGCAACCCGTCCGCGTCCGCATCGCCCGCATCCGCCCGCGAAGACGACGCGCACCAATCAGAAGACGACACATCGCCCGGGGACTTCAGCGTGAAGATTCTTTTGTTTTTCTTTATAGATTAGCCCCTGCGCATCACAGATTAGTCCCTGCGATTTAGATCTATTATTAATTTTTACTCGTTTATCCAAATTTTATGAACTTTATATTTCTGGAAAGCTTATGACACGTAGAAACTTTTGGCATAATTAGTTTTACGTTTTGTCAAACTTATTTTGGTTCAATTTTAAAAATGGTTGTTTAAGTAAATTTGACTTAACTTAAATTTAAAAATTGATTTTTGGGTAAATCCAATTGCTATAATTTTGTTTAATTAATAATTGGCCGTAGGGATACTCTACTATTTTTGTAACAGTATTTTTCTATGTTTTTCGTAATTAATATAAATTAAATGCTTATAGGTGGTAATTTAATAATTAAAATTGTTTAAAATTAATTTTTCTTCCTATATTTGACTAATAAAATGACTTAGTCATATTTTGATCATCCTAGCTATAAAAGTACTTAGAAATATTCTGCCCTCCAAATAGAGTAACTCTCTTCCTTAGAAAATTTTGGGTAATAAAATTTTGACAACACTTTTACTTAGAATTTTTCCTTAGAAATTTCAACACATTAAAAGTGCTAAACTTGTCCTTAGAAATTTTTAGCATCTAGAAAACTTAGTTGTTTCCTTAAAATATTCTAAGTACTTGCTATAACAAATGTTGGTCCTTAGAAAAATTTATCAACTATTGTTTTCATACCTTTTTCCTTAGAAAATTTTAGCACTTCTATTTTGTTTACTTTCCTTAGAAATTATTTGGACTTGATGTGTTAGCTTTAGTCCTTAGTTAAATTTCGACCCAAGTGTTAGGACCTTGGTCCTTAGTCATTTTTGGACCTTCTTGATTGTCTTGCTTTAACTTAGAATTATTTCATGGCATGCATGCATCTCTAGTCCTTAGAAATATTTTGCACATCATGCATGACATATTTTCCTTAGAAGTTTTATGAAAATTGTTTGTTCATTATGTATTGTTTGTTGTGTTAGAATCTCCGGAGGGAAACGAGGACTGTTGCAGCTGTTGTTGCTATTCTGCTTGTTGCCAAGGCAAGTGGCACACCCCCATAAATTTCCTAAGTATTTTTCTATGCATGACTTAGTGTATTTCTTTATATGCATGTGTAGGATAGTATTGCTATGCTAAAACTACTATCTCCTTTACACTAGTTGTGTCTAGAATCCTATTGATAACTTGGTAGAATTATTGATGCTATGCAAAGTGTTTTATTAAAGTTAAATTCTACTAAGTTAATTTATCACCTGGGTGGATTTGGGCTTGCATGGCTGTCAGAGTTGAGTGTTTATTCACTTGTGGATTGCCACCCAGGTATTAAAGGGACCAATGTTTCTCTAAGTGAAGTTGCTTACCGTGCAGCCATTAGTCATATGGGCTCTGGCTAGATGGATTAAGTTGCGTGGACTCCTCCGGCTTGACAAGCAGATGTAGAGGATGTAGGTGGAACGGGTCAAGCCGGTATGGGATGGGAATATGCTTCTGAAAAGTCTCGTCTCAACTCTCTCCTTTTCCTTAGCACAAATTGAGTGCTTGAGGATAGTTTGGGTTTGTTGGGTCTAATGGTGAAAGTGCACAACCTCTGCAGAGTTAAAACTAAGTACTTAGCCGTGTCCCCGGTTACGGACAATTCAAGCAGCTGATCAAGGATGTCAACGGAGGCTCCCAACATCTTATTTCTCTAAGTAAAACTTGATGGGTGAACAAGGGTAGACGAATATGGATTTCATGCCATATTGTCTCAACATTTGAAGAAAATGTTTTACAAAGTGTTAGGCAAAATTGGCTTTTATGCAAAATAGCCTTGAACTCCACCAGCCAAATATGCATATAGGCTATAGAGTTATTCCATTAAGTGTCCACATAGTGTCACTTGCCAGATCCATTTTTAATGGTATCTGACCCACTCTGTTGCAAATTATTAATTGTTGCAGAATTTTCTGACGATGAGTAAGGACTACGTTTGGGTTTCGAGTCTACAACCAACATGTTTTCGCCTGTGGCGCATCATGAAGATGGAGGCTCTTTGAAGATTTATTTCCGCTGCTTTATTGTTTTGAGCTAGCTTTAAGCTATGCAAAGATGTATCGAACCATTTATTTTTCCAAGTCTGGATCATTCGTGTAATAATTGATACAATGTTGTGATATTCATCTTAAACTGTGTGTGCAAATGAAACGATCCAGGGGTTTGCACTATACACAGGTACCTTGCCATTTTCTAAGTGCAGGTACATTACAGATGGTATCAGAGCATAGTGTTGCCTGTAGGATCGAAACCCTAGGTTTGGTTAGAAATAAGTTGGCCAAAAACTTAATTTATTTACTAAGTATAAAAGCTTCTATGATATATTCTTGCTTTTTCTTCTAAGTACTCGTAATTACTTATGCATTTATCTCATACTTGTTTCTTCCTAAACTAAAGGATGACGAAGAGGTTCGAGTACATTGACGAGGAGGACTACCCGGTGACCCGCTTCGGCAGCATCATGTTCGACATCCTCAAGCACCTGAAGCTACCTACACCCATGATCAAGGGATGCATCTTGAAGAAGTTCAAAAGAGAAGGCCTTTGGGGAATCAGGGTGTTTCAACAAGGACGTGAAGGCGAAGCACCCATTGAGTACAGAGTAATGGGAGTCTCCATGGAGAGAGGAATCGACATCATCATGCAACACGTGATAGCTTGCCTTTGTGGACGCTACTCCAAGGAATTGGAGGGGCACTACTCCTTCCCTTTTGGAAGGCGTGACGATGAAGGATCACCCTTCTGCTATGGCACCGAGAACATGGGCAAAGATGAGTTCGTGAGCGACTATTTCCAAGGCTTGGAACTCTTAGTCCATGATCTTTACTTTGATACCAGTGAAGAACTCCACAAAATGATGAGCTTTGCGCCCAAGTCCAAGTGAATGATGAGAAGATAAAAGAGCAAGAAGAGAAGACCAAGGAGCTAGAAGAGAAGTTCAAGGCCCAAGAGAAGAAATTCATAAGTCAAGAGAAGAGAGTCAAGCAAAGAAACAAGCAAATAAGGGACTTGAAGGAAGAACTCTCCACCAATGATGTGGAGCTTGAAGCTGATTGTGACTTGATCAAGCGACTTCGTGCTGAGAAGAAGGAACTCCAAGAGAGAAACTCAGAATTGGAGAAGGAAGTGAAGGATCTCAGAAGCGTGCTTATTCAGGAAGGCTTTGAAATCCAAGAATTTGAAGAAGAAGTAGATGAAGGCGCCATGATTGAGGACTAGGATAGTTAGAGAGACTACCATTTTACCTTACGCCTTTTAAAATTTCGAATTTTAGTTTGGAACTACCAACTTGTGGTAGGACAATACCTAGTACCCTTTGATGTTTAGTTCGAATTGAAGACAAGAGAAAATTTGGAGTTGAAGTTTTGCTTGATGTGTTGTTTGATTGCTTTCTATGTGATGCTTGTATGGGTAGAATTATTTCTCATAGACCTGTCTATCTTTTACTCACCTATGCTAAAACCACAGATGCCTCCCCGTCGTGCACAACAACAACAACAACAACAACAACAACAACAACAACAACAACGAAGCTATGATGCAACAGATGATGGCAGCCCAGACTCAGCTGATGACCATGATGGCTCAATTCATGGCAAATCAACATGGACCTCCACCACCACCACCTCCTCCCCAAGTGGACAGACTTGCCAGGTTCCTTAGGCTTAGGCCAAACAAGTTCTCAACTACAACTGACCCAATTGTGGCTGATGACTGGCTGCGTTCTGTGCAAAAGGATCTGGTGACAGCTGAATGTGAAGATGCTGAGAAAATTAGGTTCACCGCACATCTGCTTGAAGGACCTGCAGCCCAATGGTGGGAAACTTATCAGATTACTCACCCATTGGACACTTTGACTTGGGAGGAATTCAAGGAAGGATTTCGTAATGCTCATATCTCCACAGGCATTATGAATCTGAAACAGGAAGAGTTCCGCAATCTGCGTCAGGGGAACAGAAGTCTTAAGGAGTACATGGATGACTTTCATGCCTTGTCTCGATATGCTCCTGAGGACGTTGACACAGATGTAAAGAGGAAGGCTAAATTTCTCAAGGGACTAAGTGATGAGCTGAAGATACCTTTGACTGTGGCTATGCTCCAACTTATCAGACACTTCTTGATCAGGCAATCACCCTTGAGGATAGCATGAAGAAAGCTGAAAACAGGAAGAGGAAGATGAATTCAAACAAGCACCACTCTGAACCCTCATTCAAGAAGCACTTTGTTCATGATGGGAACCATGGTCATAAACATGGGAACCACAATGGGGGCAACTTTCACAAACCCCATGCTCACAATCACAATGGAGGATTCAAGGGAAACAATGGAGGATCAAATGGAGGACACAGGGGAAATGGACATGCTGGACATAACCATAACAATGGACAGCATCGCCCAAATTCTGAACCCAGAAGGATCTCAGCCAAGTGCTTTGCTTCAAGTGCAACAACAAGGGCCATTATGCCACAGATTGCCCTGAGAAGAGAGTGGACACTCCTACCAAGCCCAATCCTTTCAACAAGGGACATGTGAACCACATCAATGTTGAAGAAGTCTTGATGAACCTGATGCTGTGATTGGTACGTTCCTAATCAACTCTTGTCCAGCATTAGTTTTATTTGATACCGGAGCATCGCATTCATTCATTTCAAGAGAATTTGTAAACAAGCATGGGCTAGTTGAGGAAACCATAGGCAAACCAATTAGAGTAAGCTCTCCTGGCGAGAGATGTTAGTAAACTCTGGGTGTAGACAACTTAACCTTGAGATTGGAAAGCACCAGTTTCCCGCAAACCTAATCATCCTAGAAACCCAAGGTCTAGATGTCATTCTGGGAATGGATTGGATGACTCATTTCGAGGGATCATAGACTGTGCAAACAGAGCAATCACCCTCACCACTCCAGAAAAGAAGAAGATCAGATTCAAGTCAAAATTTGAAATGAAGAAGTTAGGTTAATTCTCTTAAGGGGGTTAGCCTCGGTGATGTGCTCATAGTAAGGGAATACCCAGATGTGTTTCCTGAAGAACTACCGGGAATGCCACCCGATAGAGATGTTGAGTTTCTCATTGAGCTTAAACCAGGCACAGGGCCAATAGCCAAGAGGCCATACCCAATGGCACAGAGGAACTGAAAGAACTCAAGAAACAGTTGGAGGAACAGTTGCAGAAAGGTTTTATCCGTCCAAGTTCTTCACCTTGGGGAGCACCAATCTTGTTTGTTGAGAAGAAAGACAGTACTCAGAGGCTAGTCACGGACTATAGAGCTTTAAATGAAGTAACCATTAAGAACAAATACCCACTTCCTAGAATCAATGACCTCTTTGATCAATTGAAAGGAGCCTGTGTGTTCTCAAAATTGATCTCAGATCTGGATACTTTCAGATGAAGGTTAGGAGTTGGACATACCTAAGACTGCTTTCACCACCCGATACGGTCTGTATGAGTACACAGTTATGCCTTTTGGCTTAACCAATGCGCCGGCATACTTCATGAATATGATGAATAAAGTGTTCATGGATTTCTTAGACAAGTTTGTCGTTGTGTTCATCGATGACATCTTGATCTACTCCAAAAGCCACAAGGAACATGAGGAACATCTACGTCAAGTTTTGCAAAGGCTTAGAGAGCACAAATTATATGGCAAGTTCAGCAAATGTGAGTTTTGGCTGGAACAAGTTGGATTCTAGGACACATTGTGTCTAAGGATGGAATAGCAGTAGACCCTGAAAAGGTTTCGGCAGTAACCAACTGGGAGTCGCCCAAGAATGTGGGAGATATCCGTAGTTTTCTGGGACTAGCAGGATACTATAGGAGATTCATTGAAAATTTCTCCAAGATTGCTAAGGCCTTAACTGAACTACAAAAGGGCAAGAAGTTTGTGTGGACAGAAGAATGTGAAACTAGTTTTCAAGAACTGAAGAAACGTTTAGTATCAGCACCAGTCTATGTTTACCAGATCTAGAGAAAGATTTCCAAGTGTACTGCGATGCTTCACATCGAGGACTGGAGGTGTGTTGATGCAAGAAGGCAAAGTGGTGTCATATGCCTCAAGGCAGCTCAAGAAGCATGAAGTCAACTACCCCACACATGACTTAGAATTAGCAGCTGTAGTACATGCCCTGAAGATATGGAGGCCCTATCTATGGAAAACGTTGTGAAGTATTCACAGACCATAAAAGCCTCAAGTACTTCTTTACACAGAAGGAAATGAACTTACGACAAAGGAGATGGCTGGAATTGATCAAGGACTATGACCTGAGTTTGCAATATCACCCAGGAAAAGCCAATGTAGTAGCTGATGCCTTAAGCCGTAAAACTTATGTTAACGGACTCACGGCAGGGGAATTGCCAGAAGACCTATGCAAGGGATTCAAGGATCTTAGGTTGGAGATAGTACCTGAAGGTTTTGTAGCATCTCTAGAAGTGCAACCTTGTTTGATGGACAAAATCAAAGAGGCTCAGAAGAAAGACAAAGTGATGGAAGAAATCAAGAAAACTTAAGTGAAGGCAAGGCCAAAGGTTTTCGACTAGATGAAGAAGGCACAGTATGGTTCATGAAACGAATTTGTGTTCCAGAAGATGTTGATCTCAGAAAGTTGATACTTCAGGAAGCCCATGACTCACCTTACTCCATACACCCGGGTAACACCAAGATGTATATGGATGTGAAGGAGAGGTTTTGGTGGAACAATTTGAAAAGAGATATTGCTGAATATATTGCCAAGTGTGATGTGTGTAGCCGTGTAAAAGCTGAGCATCAGAAGCCAGCAGGGTTACTTCAACCTTTGCCAGTACCCGACTGGAAATGGGATCAGATTGGGATGGACTTCATCACAGGTCTACCCAGAACCAAGTCTGGTTATGATTCTATTTGGGTTATTGTTGATCGTTTGACCAAGGTAGCTCATTTCGTGCCTGTGAAGACAACTTACACAAGTGCCAAGCTAGCAGATATTTACATGAAGAGAATAGTATGTTTGCATGGAGTTCCTAAGAAGATTGTGTCAGATAGAGGCACTCAATTCACTTCACATTTCTGGAAGCAGTTACATGAAGTCCTTGGAACTAGGCTAGAGTTTAGCACAGCCTTTCACCCCAGACTGATGGACAGACTGAAAGGGTAAATCAAATCCTGGAGGACATGCTGAGAGCATGTGCATTAGACTATAAGTCTAGTTGGGATGATAATCTCCCATATGCTGAGTTCTCTTATAATAATAGTTATCAAGCCAGCATAGAGATGTCACCATTTGAAGCACTGTATGGAAGGAAATGCACTACCCCACTTTTGTGGAGTGGAGTAGGAGAAAGAAGTCTGTTTGGTCCTGATATAATCGAAGAAGCTGAAGAAAAGGTTAGGCTGATTAAGGACAGATTGAAGGCAGCTCAATCCAGGCAGAAAAGTTATGCTGATTCCAAACGGAGAGAAGTCACCTATGATATTGGAGATAGAGCCTATCTTAGAGTCTCACCCCTTCGTGGAGTGAAGAGGTTTGGAATCAAAGGAAAACTGTCACCAAGGTTTATTGGACCCTATAAAGTTTTGTCACGTAAAGGAGAAGTGGCATATGAGTTGGAACTACCGGAAGCACTTTCCGCAGTTCACAATGTTTTCCATGTTAGTCAGCTGAAGAAGTGTCACCCTGAAATGGCAGAAACTCCGCTGGGATACAGTGCCACTAGAAGAAGTTCAGCTGGAAAGTGATCTCACCTATGAGGAAAAACCCATAAAAATTTTGGAGACAGCAGAGAGAATTACCAGAACCAAGACTATCAAATTTTGCAAAGTACAATGGAATCACCATTCAGAGGAAGAAGCAACTTGGGAAAGAGAAGATGACCTTAGAGAAGAACATCCTCACCTATTTGCTAGCCAAACCGAATCTCGAGGGCGAGATTCATCTTAAGGGGGTTAGGTTTGTAACATCCCAATTTTCGCAAAATTTAAAACTTTTCATTTGCATCATGCATCATGTCATTGCATTATTGTTTGCATTGTGATCGTTTTCAAATTATAAAAATATAGAGAATTTGTCTCAAAAACAATATTTGCATTTTATCTGCAAATGCTTTTCAAACCTATTTCAAATTCTAAATAAACATGTGGGGCATGTTTTTACAAAAGTATAGAATTTGGTTTGAGTGGATTTGGTTTTATAAATCAAAAGTTATTTGAATTTGGTTAAAAACAGAAAAGAAAACAGTTTCTGGAAAAAAAAATGCGAAACGAACTAATTAGGCCGAGCCCATCTTCTTTCTCTCGCGCAGCGCAGCACGTAGCAGGCCACCCCGGCCCTGCCCATCTCTCTCTCCCTCTCGCTGACGTGCGGGACCCCCCTGTCATCACCCAGCCGTCACCGTGTCGAGCACGGCCAACCCTACCGAACCCTAACCAAAATCGGCAATCGAATCCTAACGATTTTGCGTCGTGATCGCTCGGGTTTCTTGCCTCTATATATACCCCAAACCCTCGTCGTCTTTTGCCCCAAACAAATCGAGACGAGAGCCCCAGGCTGCCCGCACGAGTCGCCGCCGCGCCGCCATTGCCATCGACATCCACGCCGCTTTCCGGTGAGATCGCGCTCGCATTGCACCCCGTACCCCTCCCCTTCGCTTCGCCTCGACCGTGCGCACCTCCCTGACACCTCGCCGTATTTTCTCGCGCAGCAGATCGAGCAATCCATCATCGACAGGAGCTCGCCGCCGCCACCCCGAACATCGACGAGCGATTCCAGGAGGAGAAGGAAGCTCGCGACCTCATCGACCCCGCCATCAGCTCCGCCGCGACGCCCTGCATCTCCTGGTACCAAGCCCCCATCCCCTCTTCTTTTCTGTTGAGTTTAGCTCGCCGCCGGCGATGGCGCCACCGTAGAGGTAGAAGTCCGGCATGTTTCCGGTGGAGACGTCGGTCGTTTTCGGTACGTTGGATCTAGGCCGTCGGATCGTGTTTTTACGGTGTAGATTAGATCCACTCAGCGAAGAGGTATCAGCCAACCAGAAGTCGCCACGTCGTCCAGCCGTCCGCGTCGCCCGCGTGCGTCCACGTCCGTCCGCGCCGCACCCCGTCCGCGTCCGCATCGCCCGCATCCGCCCGCGAAGACGACGCGCACCAATCAGAAGACGAAACATCGCTCGGGACTTCAGCGTGAAGATTCTTTTGTTTTTCTTTATAGATTAGCCCCTGCGCATCACAGATTAGTCCCTGCGATTTAGATCTATTATTAATTTTTACTCGTTTATCCAAATTTTATGAACTTTATATTTCTCGAAAGCTTATGACACGTAGAAACTTTTGGCATAATTAGTTTTACGTTTTGTCAAACTTATTTTGGTTCAATTTTAAAAATGGTTGTTTAAGTAAATTTGACTTAACTTAAATTTAAAAATTGATTTTTGGGTAAATCCAATTGCTATAATTTTGTTTAATTAATAATTGGCCGTAGGAATACTCTACTATTTTTGTAACAGTATTTTTCTATGTTTTTCGTAATTAATATAAATTAAATGCTTATAGGTGGTAATTTAATAATTAAAATTGTTTAAAATTAATTTTTCTTCCTATATTTGACTAATAAAATGACTTAGTCATATTTTGATCATCCTAGCTATAAAAGTACTTAGAAATATTCTGCCCTCCAAATAGAGTAACTCTCTTCCTTAGAAAATTTTGGGTAATAAAATTTTGACAACACTTTTACTTAGAATTTTTCCTTAGAAATTTCAACACATTAAAAGTACTAAACTTGTCCTTAGAAATTTTTTAGCATATAGAAAAAAACTTAGTTGTTTCCTTAGAAAATATTCTAAGTACTTGCTATAACAAATGTTGGTCCTTAGAAAAATTTATCAACTATTGTTTTCATACCTTTTTCCTTAGAAAATTTTAGCACTACATATTTTGTTTACTTTCCTTAGAAATTTATTTGGACTTGATGTGTTAGCTTTAGTCCTTAGTTAAATTTCGAACCAAGTGTTAGGACCTTGGTGCTTAGTCATTTTTGGACCTTCTTGAATGTCTTGCTTTAACTTAGAATTATTTCATGGCATGCATGCATCTCTAGTCCTTAGAAATATTTTGCACACCATGCATGACATATTTTCCTTAGAAGTTTTATGAAAATTGTTTGTTCATTATGTATTGTTTGTTGTGTTAGAATCTCCGGAGGGAAACGAGGATTGTTGCAGCTGTTGTTGCTATTCTGCTTGTTGCCAAGGCAAGTGGCACACCCCCATAAATTTCCTAAGTATTTTTCTATGCATGACTTAGTGTATTTCTTTATATGCATGTGTAGGATAGTATTGCTATGCTAAAACTACTATCTCCTTTACACTAGTTGTGTCTAGAATCCTACTGATAACTTGGTAGAATTATTGATGCTATGCAAAAGTGTTTTATTGAAAAGTTAAATTCTACTAAGTTAATTTACCACCTGGGTGGATTTGGGCTTGCATGGCTGTCAGAGTTGAGTGTTTATTCACTTGTGGATTGCCACCCAGGGTATTAAAGGGACCAATGTTTCTCTAAGTGAAGTTGCTTACCGTGCAACCATTAGTCATATGGGCTCTGGCTAGATGGATTAAGTTGCGTGGACTCCTTCCGGCTTGACAAGCAGATGTAGAGGATGTAGGTGGAACGGGTCAAGCCAGTATGGGATGGGGAATATGCTTCTGAAAAGTCTCGTCTCAACTCTCTCCTTTTCCTTAGTACAAATTGAGTGCTTGAGGATAGTTTGGGTTTGTTGGGTCTAATGGTGAAAGTGCACAACCTCTGCAGAGTTAAAACTAAGTACTTAGCCGTGTCCCCGGTTACGGACAATTCAAGCAGCTGATCAAGGATGTCAACAGAGGCTCCCAACATCTTATTTCTCTAAGTAAAACTTGATGGGTAAACGAGGGTAGACGAGATTATGGATTTCATGCCATATTGTCTCGAACATTCGAAGAAAATGTTTTACAAAGTGTTAGGCAAAATTAGCTTTTATGCAAAATAGCCTTGAACTCCACCAGCCAAATATGCATATAGGCTATAGAGTTATTCCACTAAGTGTCCACATAGTGTCACTTGCCAGATCCATTTTTAATGGTATCTGACCCACTCTGTTGCAAATTATTAATTGATGCAGAATTTTCTGACGATGAGTAAGGACTACGTTTGGGTTTCGAGTCTACAACCAACATGTTTTCGCCTGTGGCGCATCATGAAGATGGAGGCTCTTTGAAGATTTATTTCCGCTGCTTTATTGTTTTAAGCTAGCTTTAAGCTATGCAAAGATGTATCGAACCATTTATTTTTCCAAGTCTGGATCATTCGTGTAATAATTGATACAATGTTGTGATATTCATCTTAAACTGTGTGTGCAAATGAAACGATCCAGGGGTTTGCACTATACACAGGTACCTTGCCATTTTCTAAGTGCAGGTGCATTACAGATGTTGCTCAAGCTCTGGGATAAAAGTCTTAGGTCTTACCTTACTTGTGCCTATTGGCGGCATATGCACCGGTTTCTCGTCAAAGGCATTGCTTAGTGTTTACTAGCATGCTCTCATAGGGAAAATTTTCTGGTATACCCTTAATAAGTGCTTTTATTAAGAAAAGATGACACATGTTCGATCTTTATCTTTTTTCAAGGCGTTTTGTAGGAGTACATTCTGATATCTGGGTGTTGTCAAAGGTGGAGGCCCATGTTGAAGTTTATTGATGTATACCAATATTCGCTTCATCATGCATGAATAAGTTGTCATGTTCCTTTTCCCCTATTGAATTTGTGTTACTGTAGGACGTAGGTGTATTTCTGTATTATTTTGATGAGATACTAAATCTTGACGCATTAATAAAGTAATTGTTGCTGAATTATCCTTTAATCCACCACTGGAACCTTTGCAGCAGCAGGGCTATGCACCAAGGTTGGAGCACAACAACTTAAAAACAACGTCCTCATAGGAGTGCGGACATTTGGAGCTTGGGCTCTGGTGAGCCCAAAGTTTTATGAAATTCAAAAATTACATGAAAATATTTGAAAAATCTGAACATAATTCTGCATGTACGTATATATGCAATGTACATAGGTGTAACATGAGCTCCATAGAAAAACAAATTTGTGGATGTAATAGCAGAGTATATTTGTAGAAACATGTATTGCACAATATTTAGAAGGTAAATAGACCTATGTGTGCATGTACTTTTTTCAGGATTTTTAGAAACTTTAGATTTTTTCCCCTTATTTGTGCTCCAAATTTCAGGCTCGAGCATTTTGGTTATCATGTGCACATATAGTCAGAGTCATTATTTCTCTGACGGCCAACTCTAGGGTTCCTTTCGATCTTAATGAGCTAGTATTTTTGTCACGGTCATCTATAGTCCTTTTGATGGTTCCCTAGCGATGCTACTGTACTTTAGGTTGTGGCTAACGAGTATGCTACGTACTTTAAGACTGTTCCGATTTATCAAACTATAGTGGTAATTAATAGTAAGTCTGATGGGCACCTTGATAGTAAGGTCAAATGTCTGTTTACTACAACGACGGCCAGGATTATTTTCATCTATCTTTGCCCCATTTGGGGTCTATGTTGAGTGACGGAGACAGAGTGATGGAGTACTACGTGGAGCTCTAGTCCGTTTCTGTGGCTCCATATATCTCCGTCAATGTCATTTAGCCGTAGCCGAAAAGGATGGAACAGCTGTTCTCCCATTCCACTGCTTCAAGCTGATTTGTTGGTCAATGTTAACAAGGTACCCCAAAATAACACCTGGCATCCCACTTGGCAGTGGCACCACATATGTCGATAATAGCGCTTACGTGTATGGGTCTTCACATCAAAATTTATTGGCGAATGCAGTGCAGAGTCAAATTATCTGGTGTGTTTTTAAACGTCGTCTTATATACCCTCATATTTCAGCATGGATGTGGGGTGATAATGGTTTTAGATATTACACACAAAATATTCCTCAGAATTTATCTATTTTTTCTTGTGCCAATCTTAAAGGGTTTATGGGATGCGTGGTTTGGAAATGGATAAGGCCATGCCATCATCAACAGGTTACTGTAAGAAGATTTGCTTGCTTGGTGGTACTCCCTCCGTTCCAAATTAAATGACTTTCATTTGTCCATGTATAGGGAGTACTAACGTAAGAGAGTTTAGGATGACATCTGCAGTAGACAAGAGTATCAACGTCAAACAAGGACTGTCATAAACAAAAGTAGTAATACTTTGTGAAATCTTGGTGCAATGTCTTAGGCTGTATCCAGGGGAGTCCAGAATGATCAACATCGATGGAGATATGCATACTTAATTCAAATGACAAATTACAGGGGCATGCCAAAGAAAAAGAAAAAAACTATTAGCGCAGATAAAGAAAAATGAGAAGCTAACGTACCGCAGATCCTATCTCATTTGTACAAAGCGTCTCTTCCAGCATCCAAAGGCCCTTTTGGCTAGTTTCATAAACTTTGGGGCTGTTTCCCCATTCATTGTTAATAATAGCATCTCAACGATTCAATGCAGATGGATCCTATCGAACAGCTGTTAACAGTTCCTTAGATTTCTCATGCATGAGAATAAGGACGCAAATACAACGGTTATATTCTTCATTGTGAGTTGTGACCAACAGGCAAAGTTTTTCTGAATATAGATGAACTGCATTTTCCGTAATTTTAGTATATGCAATTAATTAGAAATAAATGTCTATCTCACTTATCCGCATGCACGAATAGCAACTATGTGGTCGACCTCTATATATATGATCATCAATCAAACATCATAACTAGTCGGTTGCCTCCATCTACGTGGAAAAGATCGAGCGCCCATGTCGCCACATGATCATAATCCACAAATTTCGTTTCTTTTGGAGGCGTCAAGTAAGGCCTGTTGTTGGTGTCACGGAGAAGGCGTCCATTTGTTCGCCACATGAGGTGTATCAAAGGTAGTGTGACTGGAAGCGGGGCGGTATGGAACATCTACTCCATTACCTGCTCCAACGGTATCCGGATAGAGAGATGCCATTAGCCCGATGAGGGGTGATGAAAGGATCGGTATGGCCACCTAGAGGGGGGGGGGGGGGGGGGTGAATAGGTGCTACTCAATTTTTAGCTCTTTTTCGAATTTAGGCTTGACACAAAGATAAATTCTCTAGATATGCAACTATGGTGAATTTACCTATATGACAAGACAACACTAGACTAAGCACGAAACAAGTAAGAACTAGCGAGAAAAGAGTAACCGAACGGAAAGCACGCGGAGACAAGGATGTATTCCCGAGTTCCTCCTTTTTGGGGAAGTACGTCTCGTTGGAGGGGTGTGAGTTTCAAACTCAAACGCCACAAATGGCCTCACCCTATTCTCCGATGAACCTTGCCCGAAAGCTCGGTTCACCTTCCACTATCGGAATCCTTCAAGGCGGAATCCGGAGCCCTTACATGCAACAAACTTGAGTCTCAACCCACAAAAGGATTGGGGGCTCCCAAGCACCACAACACCTGCTACACAAAAGTAACAAGCAAATAAGTATAACAAGATGCCTAGGTTTTCCTAGTGGAAACCCTAGACTCAAATCTCTCAAGTGAATGAGGGGGAAATGTAGAACGCTTTGGTGACGATGTAGATCGGGGCCTTCTCCTTCAATCCTCCGAAGATCAACAAGTTTGGTTGGAGGGATTGGGAGATCTAGGTTGGTGAAGCTTTCACTAATGGAGGAGAGAGAGTCTTTGAATGCTTGCTTGGCTGGAGGTAGGTAGAGGGGTATTTATACCCCTCCAGAAAATCTATCCGTTGCAGTCTTCAGGGGGCCGGATATCTCCGGGCTAAGTTCCGGAAATTTCCGGCGGGGCGGATATTTCCGGTCCACGCACCGGATATCTCCGGGCTGGCAGGAAATCTTCGGCTATATTTTCGGCCTGCTGCTGAGGGACTCCAGTACCAAAACTCGCTAACGACTTAGCCGTTTTCTTGCGCCACGGATATTTCCGGCCACCGGAATTTCTGGCCTTGCTCCGAATATCTCCGGTCTACTCAGAAATGAAGCTTACTCTCTTCCTTCTTATTGATGAAACCGGACAAGCTAAACTTGACAACATATAACAACTTATTAGGACTCTATTCATGTTATCTTTATTCACCAGAAGTAAGATGAAAGATATATGCTCTTTCAATCTCTCCCTTTTTGGCGAATAATGACAACATGACTAGAGGGTTTACAAAATATAAACGGGCTCCCCCTAAGTGTGTGCATTATTACAAATATGTTCTTGAATACAAAATGCACACGACTTATTGGAATAGCTCCCCCTAGATTTTACAAACCAAGCAAGTTCATGACAAGATAAACACTTACAAGAAAGGAACTTGCCAACCAAAATAATACACATAAAAGATAGTTCAATAAGGACATAGTACAATAAGGAGTTCTCATATGTCTTACCACACATGCAAATAGAGGTTCACCTAAACCGAAAATAAAACAAGTTGGGAGCAACAAGCATAAGATACAAATAGAAGAAAAACACAGCTTGTACTCCCACCCATGCAAATCCCCATAGGCCTAATAGATATACTTCTCCCCCTTTGGCATAGACGCCAAAAAGGGAGAGAGACCGATGCTAGCGCCCCAACCATCACACGTCCGGGTCAATGGGATTGCCATCCTCGTCAAGATCAACATCACTCTCTACGTCAAAGTTCTAGTTGACCTCTTCAACGTTCCATTGCTCATAAGGAATCAACTTCTTAGGTGGCTTGGGAGCATTGGGAATCTTGAGATGTTCCATGATCTTGGACTGATTGGTCAGAATGGCATGCCTCTCTTCATAAGCGTCATAGTTTTCCTTGTGGAGTTCAGAGCCCATGCAAAGCATCGCGGACAACCCATGGGTGGTTCTTAGGAGGATCAGCTTTCTTCACCATGGGGTTACTAGGAGCTCGAGACCGAGAGCCACACACAACATCCTCATCAATGTCTTGCATGGTAGCTTGCTTTTGAATCACAAGAGCAGATTTCTGGACCAAACGGACATAAGAATGAGATTCACAATCAAGGGCAAGATCCACATCCTTCGCTTCTTCCTCACTTAGAGGATAGAAATGCTTGATAAGCTTCATAATATAAGGAGCATATGGAGGAACTTTCCTCTCCATGACAGCTTGATGCATCTCATGAAAAATGAAATCCATCACATCAATATGGCAAGAGTCAGGAGCGGGATCACCAAGCAAATAAGTCTCATGCGCGAAGGCCATAAGAGGGACAAGACCTCCTCGAATATCATCGTTGTTGCCGGCGCTAGGAGCAATGGTGTGACGGAACATGCGAAGCAGAATATCATACACCGGCAAGAGCCCTGAAGTAGTACCAATAGAGCCTCCAGTAACATAGAGATCAGCCAAGATGTTCTTCTTGGGGGTAACGCCTTCCACATGCATACGCTCACCTTGAGGGTTAAGGTTGCCCTCAAAAGGATAGCCAAGAAGGTCCGCAAAGTCATGGAAGGTAGCATGAAGCTTGTGAGGCCCAGACATCCAAGTCATCCCACGGTCTGGTGATGAATCAAACACAATTGTGGAGTAAAACTGATGAATCAAGGGAATGTTGTAGTTGAAAGAGGATTTCATCAAGTCTCTCAAACCCATAGCATCAACTACACTGACTGCCCCACCAAAATAATCTGCCTTGGTCTCTAGTTGCTGAAAGTTGATGACTTTGTGAGGACAAACCTTGTTCTTGTCAGACAACTTGAGATAAAGCTCTTGGTGCAGCAGCTCCATCTGAGAAGTCCAGAAATAGGTATCAATGTCATCCTCTTGCGGTACCTCATAAGTGAAAGCTGAACGCCAAGTGCAAAACTCAGACAAAGACAGATCTTCCAGAGACCGCTGTACAGACTTGTTCTTGTGGCGCCGAGGCTTCTTTGCAGTGGCACCTTGGCTGCTTTCTGACTCTGGACTGTCAACAACAATCTGAGGACGAGGACCTTGAGAGGCAAGAAGCTTGGTTCGACCCCGGCGTGAGCTACTGATGACGTGGATCGCACGTTCGTTGGGAGACCCCAAGAGGAAGGTATGAAGCAGTGTAGCAGCAGTTTCCCTCAGTATGAAACCAAGGTTTAATCGAACCAGTAGGAGCAAGAAATCACTTCTGAAGGTTGTTGGTGGCGCCGTTTACACGATCACCAACGTGGAATCTGCACACAACACAATCAAACTACTTTGCCCCAACGAAACAGTGAGGTTGTCAATCTCACCGGCTTGCTGAAAACAAAGGATTAAACGTATGGTGTGGAAAACAGTAGTAAATTGCAGAGAATGAAAAGGAACAATGTTTGCAGTTGGTTGTATTATCAGTGTAAAAGAATGGACCGGGGTCCACAGTTCACGAGTGGTGTCTCTCCATAAAAGATAACTAACATGCTGGGTGAACAAATTACAGCTGGGCAATTGACAAAATATTGAGCGCATGACAATGCATATATATGACATGATGATTACTATGATATTCATGTGGGCATTACGACAAAATACATAGACCGTTATCCAACAGCGTCTATGACTAATAATCCACCGCCAGGTTGTCATCCGAGTTCCCCGTTGGTATTAAGTTGCAAGCAACGGATAATCGCATTAAGTAATGTGCGTAATGTAAACAAATGCATTAGACCTAACGGCGCACTCTTAAGCTAAGCATCGGTTATTTTATCCCTAGTGGCAACAGCACATCCACAATCTTAGAAGTTGTTGTCACTCTCCCAGATTACCGGAGGCATGAACCCACTATCTACCATAAATACTCACTCTTGGAGTTACAAGCATCTACTTGGCCAAAGCATCTACTAGTAACGGAAAGCATGCAAGATCATAAATAACATATAAGATAGATTGATAATCAACTTGACATAGTATTCGATATTCATCGGATCCCAGCAAACACAACATGTACCATTACAATAAGATGATCTTGATCATGATAGGCAACTCACAAGATCTAAACTTGATAGCATAAAGTGGAGAGACAACCATCTAGCTACTGCTATGGACCCGTAGTCCAATGATGAACTACTCACACATCACTCCGGAGGCAGGCATGGTGATGTAGAGCCCTCCGGTGATGATTCCCCTCTCCGGCAGAGTGCCGGGAAGAGCTTCTGAACCCTCCCGAGCTAAGGTTGACGGCGGCGGCGTCTCTGGAACTTTTCGTGGATAATGGCTGTGGCACCCCGATCCAGATGATCGAGCTACCCCATATACCAGTCCCAGAAACACTGGATATATGACAACTTGATAAACAAAGACATAACCAAATATATTCATATGGCTTCGAATTCGGACAGATACAATATTACAACACGGGGTGAGGCTCCAGCTCTTGCGCAACAGGCGCACACAACAGTATGTACATTATTTTTCTAACATCAAGCCTCTAGCGGAAGTCGTAGCGGAAACGTAGATGGTAGCGTGGCGACAGCGGGCCTTATTCCACGGGGTCCTGCCTGGGATACGGGTTCCTAGTTCTCATACAGCGGGTACTCGGCGACGGGTGCAGCGGGGTCTGGCCACATGAAAAGCCAGGTGAGTACATTGAATGTACTCGCAAGACATTAGCCTAAAATCAAACAAGGCCTATCTATATGGCATGTCATAAGTTCAGAAAGTAGCATGGCATGAGTTCGGGTATTTAAGTGCGAGTCCAAGCTTAACGGTTGGACTTAACTTACCTACTTACCTTAGTAGGGATGTTTCGGGTTATCAAGTGAGATCACGTTTCTCACCCGACAACTTGTAACCACAACTAGGCTTCCAAGCCTCTAGCCAACTCAGGCTTATTTCCCAATTCTCGAGTCCTCAGCCAACTCTGGCTAGACTCTCAAGTTTCCCATGATTGTTGGGGTTTCACATTAATTATTTCTCCATATTCGACTGGACTGACTCATAGCGTGACTTGACCCAAACATCGTCCTATAACCTGGGGACAAGGCTAGATTCTAGATTTACACTCTCGAGAGGTTGCAACTTTTATCCACACGCTGAAGTCTAGGCTTGTACCGCCGGTACCGAAGTACTAGAACCGATCATGGCGGCAGCACAAACCCACACTTCCACAACCGCTTATCCTACCCGGACACTCCCTGTGTAGCCACCGACACGTCCAAGGGACCAAGTCTTATGACGAAGTGAATCCGGCACGCCCCCAACAGATGAGCGACGCCTAGCTCCGGAACCTTCGCAAGACTAGCCCCGACCACAAAGGTAACCGACTAGACTTGCCAAATGGGTGGCGTCAAAGGAGGCTAGATAAAATACTCGGCCATGGTCCGCCCATGTGAACGACGCATGGTTGTGCTGGTGGTGCTTGGTGAGTGGCACTATGTGACACAATCTCGTCGAGGGAGGTGGTTATCTTCTTAGTCAAATTTTAATTTCAATCTCCAACATGATCCAAGCAACACATGATATACACATATAATTTCAGCAGTAAATAAATCATATCAACCTGCGTGTACCAAAGTCCAAGCATAGCAAAATAAAACGTTAACCGGAAGACTACGGCGGCGAACCCGCCGACCAGCGCCTTCTCGTTCGACAAAAGAAAAGAAATGTCAACCGGATGACTACGGCGGCGAACCCGCCGACCAGCGCCTTCTCGTTCGACAAAAGAAAAGAAACGTCAACCGGATGACTACGGCGGCGAACCCGCCGACCAGCGCCTTCTCGTTCGACAAAAGAAAAGAAACGTCAACCGGATGACTACGGCGGCGAACCCGCCGTCCAGCGCCTTCTCGTTCGACAAAGAAAAGAAACGTCAACCGGATGACTACGGCGGCGAACTCGCCGACCATCGCCTTCTCGTTTGACACAAGAAAGGGTGTTGCGATGATCCACAGATATATATAAGTCCGGCAATATTAAAATGCAACATGGCATATGAGATGCAACAGATATCAATTCAGACAGTCAAGCAAATTTTCTAAAGTTCGACCGAGCTTGAGATCGGGTTAACGGCTTGCCTTCGGGTTCAGAAACAACTCCTACTCCGTCGGAGAGGTTTGAATCTATCAAAACAATATAAACATGCATCAAAAATCCCTCCTAGGTCATTTAAATAAATGCCAAAATAAATAAATTCCAAATAAATCTTTTCTGGTTCCATTGGAAAGAGAAAATTCAAACAAAGCCAACAAAATTGGTCTCACATTTTTCTGACCATTTTTGAGGGAGATATTGCATCCCAAAGGTTGGTTTAAATTCTGCCAGATTTTTAAACAGAAAAATAAACAGAAAACGTTTCAGGGAAATGTTTAAAAACCTGAGCAGTGGGACCCACTGGTCAGTGACAGAGGGGGCCGAAAGGTTTTCTTTTTAAAATGCGGGAAACAGAGGAAACACGGCGGCCGTCTCCGGCGACTCACCGGCGACGATTTGCGGCGGCTGGGGCGAGGGAGAGGGGTGGGAGAGGATGCAGGGAGGCTCAGGGAGGTCCTGCGCAGCTCGTCTGCGCACTCGAGCTTGGCGGCGAGCTCGGGAGGCACCAGAGCTTCTTCTCCGACGGCGGTGGCGTTCTGTCGAGGAAGAACACGACGATTCCGACCACCGTTCACCCAGGGGAGCACGACATCGGCATCGTGGTGATCAGAGGAGTCTGTGGGTGGAAGGAATCGACGGGGGAGAGGCTCTAGGTGAGGAAATCGAGCAGGGCAGTGCGGCAGTGGAGGGTTCGGCTCCGGCGAAATGGTGCTCTTACTGGACTCGAGGCTGAGGGGGAGGAAGCTAGGAAGAGTGGGAGTGGTGGTGCGGTGCTCAGGAGGTCGAGGGAAGGGCTCTTTATAGCGTTTCCACGCGGTGGCCGCAGTAATGGCGCGGCGAGGTGTCGCGCACGGCGTGGTGGCTGCGGTTGACGGTGTGTCGCGCGAGCGTTGCCACAGAAATGCACGCGGCACAGGGGAGGAGGGGTGGATAGGCTTGGCGGCGGTGGAGAGACTGACGAAGGGGCCCGGCGAGCGCAGGGCTTGGACGGCGCGTCGGGACTCATCGGTGGCGAGGGGGGATGGCCTTCTCCGGCGACGCGTGGCTACTGAACGGTGGAGAGGGGAGAGGGGGTTCCGTTGGGCACGGTCTAGAGAGCGGAGAGGCAGAACGGCGTCGACCCAGAACGGGCGGCGCCGCCTGGCACGGCCACGTCGGCGGTGACCACGGTGCTGTTCATGTCAGAGGCGGCATCAGCACGTTTATCCCAGCTCCTAGCTCCAAATGAGATGAGGTTTGAACCACTGTGCGCCAAATTCAAATTCCTTCAACTTTGCTGACTCAGGTTTTTGTAAATTCGAAAGTTGGTCCGACTAGAATTTGTGAAAAACAATACTGGTCAAAAAGGGATTTAATGATTTGGAGTGGTAGATGGAGTTAGATGGAAGGGCCCTTTTGTCCTGAGGTAGTAGTGATGATGGGGAGTCTATCCATGCCTTGGTTTCATCCAGGAGAATTATTTTTGATAGACTTAAAAATGTTTTGAGAAAATAGGCAGAATGCAAAAGGAAATGTGGAGGGAAATTTTCTTAAGTCATGGCACTATATTTTTTTATAAATGAGGTCCACATCCACTAGGGAAGGTTCCCTAATTTTTGCAGAATTTTTGGGGATATAAAAATAGGGTTCCTTTGGAAGGCCAAATAAAAGGCTGAATTTTAAAAGAGAAAAGGAATTTCTCAAATTAATATTTGTCCAAGGTAAAATCACAGATTCAAGTACCAAGTGGGAGGGAAATGGAAAGCACAAGATCCCAACTTGATTTATTAGATTAAAAAGGTTTAAGATTTAAAATGATTTTCCTGGGGTTTAAATCCAACTGCAATGAAATAAATAGAAATAATGCATTTTGGATTTTTAAAAGGCCAAAAATCCAGGGTGTTACAAACCTTCCCCCCTTAAGATGAATCTCGTCCTCGAGATTCCTGTTGCTCGCTGAATAGATACGGATATTCTGTCCTTAGCAAATCCTCTCGTTCCCATGTAGCTTCATCCTCCGTGTGCTTGTCCCATTGTACCTTGTAAACTTTGTGACCTTGCTGCGAGTGCGGCGTTCTGACTCATCCAAGATTCTGATGGGGTGTTCCTCGTAAGTCAGTTCGCTGCTCAATTCCAGTTCCTTAAAGTCAGCCTGCTTGGTTGGGGGTGAAATGCACTTCCTTAGCTGGGATACGTGGAAGACGTCGTGCACTCCAGTCAATTCCTCTGGTAGTTCCAGCTGGTAGGCTACTGACCCTTTTCTTGCCAGGATCTTGAAGGGTCCAATGAATCTCGGGGCCAGCTTTCCTTTCATATGAAATCTTTTCAGGCCCTTGAGGGGTGTTACCCGAAGATAGACATAGTCGTTCTCTTCGAAGTGGATCTGACGGTGTCGCCGGTCGTAATAACTTTTCTGACGGGACTGCGCTGCCTTGAGCCGGTCTCGAATCAGACGTACTTGCTTTTCTGCCTCCAACAAATCATCGGGCCTAAAGATCTTGCGGTCTCCAACTTCGGACCAGTTGAGTGGGGTTCGACATTTTCTCCCATACAGTGCTTCAAAGGGTGACATTTTCAGGCTGCCTTGGTAGCTGTTGTTGTATGAGAACTCTGCATATGGTAAACTATCTTCCCACCTGCTCCATAGGCGAGCACACACGAGCGGAGCATGTCTTCTAGTACTTGATTGACTCGCTCGGTTTGACCGTCTGTCTGCGGGTGATAGGCTGTGCTGAAGGATAACTTCGTCCCCATGGCCTGATGCAGGCTCGTCCAAAATCTGGAGGTAAATTGCGTACCTCTATCTGACACAATGGTCTTCGGGACTCCATGGAGTTTGACAATCCTGTTTACACAAAGTTGTGCCAGCTGGTCCGAGCGGTACGTTGTCTTGACGGGAATAAAGTGAGATACCTTCGTCAAACGGTCGACAATGACCCAGATAGAATCATTCCCTCGGCTGGACTTGGGAAGTCCGACAATGAAATCCATACTTATGTTGTCCCACTTCCACTCGGGCACTTTAAGAGGTTGGAGAAATCCCGCGGGTTTTTGGTGCTCGGCCTTCACTAGATTGCATACGTTGCAACACGCGACATAGTAGGCGATATCCTTCTTCATACCAGCCCACCAGAATATTGTTTCAAATCCTGGTACATCTTGGTGCTTCCCGGGTGAATAGAATAAGCTGACTCGTGGGCTTCCCTGAGGATCTGCTGCTTTAGCGCGGCCTTGTCGGGTACACAAAGGCGGTTACCGTAGCGGAGCACTTCTTGGCTGTCCAAGGAAAATTCCTTGGCCTCCCAGTGGTATTTTGGTCTTGATCCTTTTTATGCCGGGGTCGTTGGCCTGCTCGTCTTTATCTCTTCCTCCAGGTTTGGTTTCACCTCCAAGGTGCTCAAATAGGCCCTACTTCCCACGCACAAATTTAGCTTTGCGAACTCCTTCTCTAAGCTTGGTCGCACCTTTGGGGGCTTCCTGCTTAGGGCATCAGCAACCACGTTGGCCTTTCCTGGATGATAATGAATTCCAAGGTCGTAGTCCTTGATCACCTCTAGCCATCTCCTTTGCCTTAGGTTGAGGTCAGGCTGGGTGAAGATGTACTTCAAGCTTTTGTGATCAGTGTAGATCTCGCATCTTCGACCAATAAGGTGATGTCGCCAAGTCTTCAGGGCGAGATGACGGCGGCCAATTCCAAGTCGTGTGTGGGGTAATTGAGCTCGTGGGTCTTGAGTTGCCTTGACACATATGCGATGACCTTCCCTTCTTGCATGAGTACGGCCCCTAGTCCATTTCTGCATGCATCACAGTATACGGTAAAATCTTGGCATCATCAGGCAATACCAGAATTGGGGCTGTGGTTAGCCGAGTCTTCAACTCGATGAAGCTTTCTTCACACTCGTCTGTCCAGGCATACTTGCGATTCTTCTTTAACAAATCCGTCATAGGCTTGGCTATCTTGGAAAAGTTCTCAATGAATCTGCGGTAGTAACCAGCCAATCCTAGAAAGCTCCTGATTTCTGACACATTGGTGGGTGTTTCCAGTTCAGCACATCAGGATTTGTTGGGGTTTACGGCCACACCGGCTCCAGACAATACATGTCCTAGGAATTCCACTTCCTTTAACCAGAACTGGCATTTGCTGTACTTGGCATAAAGTTGTTGCTCACGTAGTCTTCCGAGAACCAACCTGAGGTGCTTGGCGTGCTCCTCCTCATTCTTGGAGTAGATGAGGATGTCGTCGATGAACACCACAACAAACTTGTCGAGATACTCCATGAATACCTTGTTCATCATGCCCATGAAGTAGGCAGGGGCATTTGTTAGGCCGAAGGACATAACAGTGCACTCATACAGTCCATATCTGGTGGTAAAGGCGGTCTTGGGAATATCACTCTCTCGAATCTTCAGCTGGTAGTAACCCGTACGGAGATCAATCTTGGAGAATACTCGGGCACCACGGAGTTGGTCAAATAGATCATTGATCCTTGGGAGTGGGTACTTGTTCTTGATGGTGACATCATTGAGTGCACGATAGTCGATACATAATCGGAGTGTACCATCGCTCTTCTTTGCAAATAAAACTGGTGATCCCCAAGGTGAAATGCTCGGGCGAATGAACTTCTTTCGAATTAACTCGTCAAGCTGCTTCTTCAATTCCACTAGCTCGGGACTTGTCATACGGTAATGTTTCTTGAATATTGGGTTTGTTCCCGGTACAACTTCAATGGCAAATTCGATGTCACGGTCAGGGGGCATTCCGGGTAGTTCATCTGGAAACACATCTGGATATTCACTGACCACATACACTTCCCCTATCTCCGGGGCTTGAGCAAGAAACATCTTTGCATTTATCTGGTGGGGTTTATTTGGCAGTAGGTGGTACGTATGCCTTCTGGGTTGGTGAGAGTAACTGCTAGTTGCACAGTCAATCTGAGCTGCATGCTGGACTAACCAATCCATACCCAGGATGGCGTCGAGGCCGGGCACATTGAGAGTGTTGAGATGAGCGGGAATTTCACTTGGTTGATGCTGACTGTCAGGTCTTGACAAATGGTATTTGTTTTCATCTCAGAGGCAGGGGTTTGTATCACCAAAAGATGGCCCAAAGGGGAAACGGAAAAACGGTGTTTGGCAACAAAATCCTTCGAGATGAAAGAGTGGGAAGCTCCAGAATCGAATAAAATCAGCGCGGGTTTAGTGTTGATAGTACACGTACCAAGCACTACATCTGAAGCTTCATATGCTTCCTCCGCAGACATGTGGTGGACACGGGCAACTTGAGGTGGCTTGATCACACCAGCAGGGTGGTTGTTGTTGGAGTTGTTGTTGTTGCCGTTGTGAAGGGGGCAATCCTTGATGTAGTGTCCTGTCTTGCCACACTTGAAGCAGGAGTTCTCCCTCTTGCAATCATCCACTAGGGGCGCTTGTGGTAGAATCCTTCACGGGGATATCCCTCCTTCCTGGGTTGATTCCAAGTATTCTGTGGCGTTGAGGTACGGTTGTTGGGCTGCCATGGTGTCGTTTGAAGTAGCCCTTCATGCTGGTTCTTACGTGGCTCGAACTTCCTTTTGTGGGAGTCATAAATCGTGTGGTGCTTTTTTTGAGATTAGTGCCGTATTGATCATGGCCTGAAAATCTGGAAACTGCAACACTGAGCTGAGTCTTTATGGTCTGATGCATCCCATGAAGGAACCTGTCTTTCTTCTTCTCCTCTGTGTTGGTGTCCTCAGGTGCATAGCGAGCAAGGTTGTTGAACTTGGTCAGGTATTCGCTGATGGATTTGCTGCCCTGAGTGAGTGCCAGAAATTCCTGCTGTTTCATCTTTATGAGGCTTGAGGGAATGTAGGCTCTGCGGTAGGCTTCCTGAAATTCTGTCCAAGTGACAGCGGGTCCATCGCCCCTGTCCTTCTGATTGTCCCACCAAACGCTGGCGGGGCCCTCAAGGTAGTGGGTGGCGAAGGGCACCTTGTCCTGCTCGTCCACGCGAGCGAGCTCCAGTTTCTTTCCCATAGTACGGAGCCAATCGTCAGCCTCAAGTGGGTCGTCAGCATATGAGAACTTTGGGGTTGAGTACGCTGGAAGTCTTGCAGCTTTGAGCGGCCAGCGTGCGGGGCACCTTGGGCTTGCATGTACGTGCCAAACTCTCTCATGATCTGAGTCAGATGCTGGTTGTGACGTTCATCCATCATCATCATGAACTGACTTGGGCTTGGTTCCTGAGCTGGGGGAGGAGGTGGTGGTTGTGGGGGCACGGGATCCTCGCCCGCTTGTCGTGCGGAACGACGAACCGGGGTCCTTGGCTGCCACTTGCACCGCTATTGGGCCTCATCCTGAACGGTTGAACGGGGTGACGCGTATCATGAGCATCCATATGGGGAAAGTGTAACATCCAAGGAAAAACCAAATGGAAACACGGTTTGCAAGAACAACAAGCATGGTGTTATACAATGGTGTTACAAGATTCAGCACTCGCTATTTTACAAGAGATGCAAGATAAAAGATACAAGCCACTCGATACAAGATACACCATACAAGGTACATGATACAAGATGCAGGATACAACCCTACCACTACATTATTCGGCGAGCGATACAACGGAAAGGTATAATACACTAAACGATACTGTCTCCGTGCGTCTAGAACTCCATCTCGAGGGGTGTCGCCGGTGGGATGAGGTCGATGCCCTCCTCCGCGGGGCTGTAGTCGGGTGAAGCGCGGCCGTCTCGGGAGTCTCCGGAGTAGGAGGGTGGGTCGGCACGGACGCGGCGACGCTGAGACCGACGGGGTGGAGCGCGAGTAGTAGTGAGTGGCGCTGCTACGGGTGTGGGGAGGTGGCGACGGAACGTGGGGTGCGGAAAACGGGCGATTCCCCTCCTGATCTGCTCGAGGGAGCTGTGGGTAAAGGTGGGAGACGAGGTGGGAGGCGAGAAGTACCAGCTCCAGAGGCTCGCGTCATATCGGCCAAGGCCACGTTGGCGCGAAGCGAGGCAAGCTGGAGAAGAGTGACGTGGAGATACTGGTGGAGGAGGGTGGTGTACTGAAGGATAGCGGAGAGGGGTGAGCTAGGGTCACCGGGGTTGGGAAAAAGGATGTCCCCGTTGTCTAAGTCTAACCTCGGAAAGTAGGCGTAGCGGGTGCACTGCTTCATGACGGGTCGAAGGTGCGAAGGAAGAGGATGGCATCTCCTGCAGCCTCCTGTATGGCTCGAGTCGCCTGAGTAGAGACACCGGAAGTGAGGGAGTGGGAGATCCCAGCGGCTGCTGGCTCCGGGCGCAAGTGAACGGTGGCGGTGAACACCGAGGTGGACCTGTCGAGGCGGTTGTAGAACACGCGGTAGGTCGGGGGAGGTGCGCCTGGGTAGAGGTGGTCCCAGACCTCACGGAGAAACTGTGGAAAGCCGGGAATGTTTACGGCGGTAGTCTCAGCGAACAACTCGCCATCTGTACCAGGGACAGAATTAAAAGGTGAGCGTTAAAGTTAAAGGCACAAACAGACAGAGAAACAGTGAAGAAGTTGGCAACACATCGAGTTCTTTCTTACGTCGCCCAATGAACTAGGGTATCCTACAGGCAGTTAGGCTCTGATACCAAGCTCTGTGGCACCCCGATCCAGATGATCGAGCTACCCCATATACCAGTCCCAGAAACACTGGATATATGACAACTTGATAAACAAAGACATAACCAAATATATTCATATGGCTTCGAGTTCGGACAGATACAATATTACAACACGGGGTGAGGCTCCAGCTCTTGCGCAACAGGCGCACACAACAGTATGTACATTATTTTTCTAACATCAAGCCTCTAGCGGAAGTCGTAGCGGAAACGTAGATGGTAGCGTGGCGACATCGGGCCTTATTCCACGGGGTCCTGCCTAGGATACGGGTTCCTAGTTCTCGTACAGCGGGTACTCGGCGACGGGTGCAGCGGGGTCTGGCCACATGAAAAGCCAGGTGAGTACATTGAATGTACTCGCAAGACATTAGCCTAAAATCAAACAAGGCCTATCTATATGGCATGGCATAAGTTCAGAAAGTAGCATGGCATGAGTTCGGGTATTTAAGTGCGAGTCCAAGCTTAACGGTTGGACTTAACTTACCTACTTACCTTAGTAGGGATGTTTCGGGTTATCAAGTGAGATCACGTTTCTCACCCGACAACTTGTAACCACAACTAGGCTTCCAAGCCTCTAGCCAACTCTGGCTTATTTCCCAATTCTCGAGTCCTCAGCCAACTTTGGCTAGACTCTCAAGTTTCCCATGATTGTTGGTGTTTCACATTAATTATTTCTCCATATTCGACTGGACTGACTCATAGCGTGACTTGACCCAAACATCGTCCCGTAACCTGGGGACAAGGCTAGATTCTAGATTTACACTCTCGAGAGGTTGCAACTTTTATCTACACGCTGAAGTCTAGGCTTGTACCGCCGGTACCGAAGTACTAGAACCGATCATGGCGGCATCACAAACCCACACTTCCACAACCGCTTATCCTACCCGGACACTCCCTGTGTAGCCACCGACACGTCCAAGGGACCAAGTCTTATGACGAAGTGAATCCGGCACGCCCCCAACAGATGAGCGACGCCTAGCTCCGGAACCTTCGCAAGACTAGCCCCGACCACAAAGGTAACCGACTAGACTTGCCAAATGGGTGGCGTCAAAGGAGGCTAGATAAAATACTCGGCCATGGTCCGCCCATGTGAACGACGCATGGTTGTGCTGGTGGTGCTTGGTGAGTGGCACTATGTGACACAATCTAGTCGAGGGAGGTGGTTATCTTCTTAGTCAAATTTTAATTTCAATCTCCAACATGATCCAAGCAACACATGATATACACATAATAATTTCAGCAGTAAATAAATCATTTCAACCTGCGTGTACCAAAGTCCAAGCATAGCAAAATAAAACGTCAACCAGAAGACTACGGCGGCGAACCCGCTGACCGACGCCTTCTCGTTCGACAAAAGAAAAGAAACGTCAACCGGATGACTACGGCGGCGAACCCGCCGACCAGCGCCTTCTCGTTCGACAAAAGAAAAGAAACGTCAACCGGATGACTACGGCGGCGAACCCGCCGACCAGCGCCTTCTCGTTCGACAAAAGAAAGAAACGTCAACCGGATGACTACGGCGGCGAACCCGCCGACCAGCGCCTTCTCGTTCGACAAAAGAAAAGAAACGTCAACCGGATGACTACGGCGGCGAACCCGCCGACCAGCGCCTTCTCGTTCGACAAAAGAAAAGAAACGTCAACCGGATGACTACGGCGGTGAACCCGCCGTCAAGCGCCTTCTCGTTCGACAAAAGAAAAGAAACGTCAACCGGATGACTACGGCGGCGAACCCGCCGACCAGCGCCTTCTCGTTTGACAAAAGAAAGGGTGTTGCGATGATCCACAGATATATATAAGTGCGGCAATATTAAAATGTGACATGGCATATGAGATGCAACAGATATCAATTCAGACTGTCAAGCAAATTTTCTAAAGTTAAAATTCCTCCTAGGTCATTTAAATAAATGCCAAAAAAAATTCCGAATAAATCTTTTCTGGTTCCATTAGAAAGAGAAAATTCAAACAAAGCCAACAAAATTGGTCTCACATTTTTCTGACCATTTTTGAGGGAGATATTGCATCCCAAAGTTTGGTTTAAATTCTGCCAGATTTTTAAACAGAAAAATAAACAGAAAACGTTTCAGGGAAATGTTTAAAAACCTGACCTGTGGGACCCACTGGTCAGTGACAGAGGGGCCGAAAGGTTTTCTTTTTAAAACGCGGGAAACAGAGGAAACACGGCGGCCGTCTCCGGCGACTCACCGGCGACGATTTGCGGCGGCTGGGGCAAGGGAGAGGGGTGGGAGAGGATGCAGGGAGGCTCAGGGAGGTCCTGCGCAGCTCGTCTGTGCACTCGAGCTTGGCGGCAGCTCGGGAGGCACCGGAGCTTCTTCTCCGGCGGCGGTGGCGTTCTGTCGAGAAAGAACACGACGATTCCGACCACCGTTCACCCAGGGGAGCACGGCATCGGCATCGTGGTGATCAGAGGAGTCTGTGGGTGGAAGGAATCGACGGGGGAGAGGCTCTAGGTGAGGAAATCGAGCAGGGCAGTGTGGCAGTGGAGGGTTCGGCTCCGGCGAAATGGTGCTCTTACTGGACTCGAGGCTGAGGGGGAGGAAGCTAGGGAGAGTGGGAGTGGTGGTGCGGTGCTCAGGAGGTCGAGGGAAGGGCTCTTTATAGCGTTTCCACGCGGTGGCCGCAGTAATGGCGCGGCGAGGTGTCGCACACGGCGTGGTGGCTGCGGTGGACGGTGTGTCGCGCGAGCATTGCCACAGAAACGCATGCGGCACAGGGGAGGAGGGGTGGATAGGCTTGGCGGCGGTGGAGAGACTGACGAAGGGGCCCGGCGAGCGCAGGGCTTGGACGGCGCGTCGGGACTCGTCGGTGGCGAGGGGGGACGGCCTTCTCCGGCGACGCGTGGCTACTGGACGGTGAACAGGGGAGAGGGGGTTCCGTTGGGCACGGTCTGGAGAGGGGAGAGGCAGAACGGCGTCGACCCAGAACGGGCGGCGCCGCCTGGCACGGCCACGTCGGCGGTGACCACGGTGCTGTTCATGTCAGAGGCGGCATCAGCCCGTTTCTCCCAGCTCCTAGCTCCAAATGAGATGAGGTTTGAACCACTGTGCGCCAAATTCAAATTCCTCCAACTTTGCTGACTAAGGTTTTTGCAAATTCGAAAGTTGGTCCGACTAGAATTTGTGACAAACAATACTGGTCAAAAAGGGATTTAATGATTTGGAGTGGTAGATGGAGTTAGATGGAAGTGCCCTTTTGTCCTGTGGTAGGAGTGATGATGGGGAGTCTATCCATGCCTTGGTTTCACCCAGGAGAATTATTTTTGATAGACTTAAAAATGTTTTGAGAAAACAGGCGGAATGCAAAAGGAAATGTGGAGGGAAATTTTCTTAAGTCATGGCACTATATTTTTTTATAAATGAGGTCCACATCCACTAGGGAAGGTTCCCTAATTTTTGCAAAAATTTTGGGGATATAAAAATAGGGGTTCCTTTGGAAGGCCAAATAAAAGGCTGAATTTTAAAAGAGAAAAGGAATTTCTCAAATTAATATTTGTCCAAGGTAAAATCACAGATTCAAGTACCAAGTGGGAGGGAAATGGAAAGCACAAGATCCCAACTTGATTTATTAGATTAAAAAGGTTTAAGATTTAAAATGATTTTCCTGGGGTTTAAATCCAACTGCAATGAAATAAATAGAAATAATGCATTTTGGATTTTTTTTTAAAACGGCCAAAAACCCAGGGTGTTACAATGGCTCGGGTGTCTAGGGTTTTCCCGTGAAGATGAATAAATAGGCGAAAGGGCGGCGGCTGGAGACGCCCGTGGGGCCCACACCACCCGACAGCGCGGCAGGGGTGGGGCCCGCGCCGCCCCATTGTGTGGCTGGCTCGTGGCTCCCCTCCGTCTCTCCTTTGGACTCCGTGTACGTGTTGGAAAAATAGGAGGTTCTGTCCAAGTTTCGTCCAATTCCGAGAATATTTCCAGACTAGCTTTTCTGGAATACAAAAACAACAGAAAACAGGAACTGGCACTGTGGCATCTTGTTAATAGGTTAGTCCCAGAAAATGCATAAAAATGTTATGAAGTGTATATAAAACATGTAACAATTGGTATAATGTCAACATGGAATATCAGAAATTATAGATACGTTTGAGACGTATCAAGCATCCCCAAGCTTAGTTCTACTCGTCCTCGAGTAGGTAAAACGATAAAAACAAAATAATTTCTGAGGTGACATGCTACAATCATAATCTTGATCAAATAGTATTGTAATGCACATGTTATGAATGAAGTGATCCAGGTCAATGGTCTATAGTTTGCTAGCAAGTAGATAATGAGCAAACAACTGAATCATATAAGCAAAAACTTTTCATGAATAGTACTTTCGAGACAAGCATCAAAGAGTTTTGCATAAGAGTTAACTCATAAAGCAATAGGTTCTAAGTAAAAGGTATTTAACCAACACAAAGGAAGATTTAAGCTTCCGCAATTGCTTTCAACTTTCAACATATATATCTCATGGATATTTGTCGACACAAAGCAATATAATAAGTGCAATATACAAGCATATAAAAATTGTTGCACCAAAGTTGACACTAGTGTTTGCTTCTGAGATAGAAAGAAGTAGGAAAACTGACTCAACATAAAAGTAAAAGAAAGGCCCTTCGCAGAGGGAAGCAGGGATTAAATCATGTGCTAGAGCTTTTTAAGTTTTTTAAATCATAAAGAGAGTAAAAATAAGTTTTGAGAGGTGTTTGTTAATTGTCAACGAATCAGAAAATGGAAAGTACAATATGACCCCTGCCAACCAGACTTTTAAGAGCGGCTCCATGAAGGACGTTATTTCTACCAGCAAGGCAGATCATCGCTCTTCTCTTTTGTTTACACATGCAGATATTTCACTGTTTGTCATTGCTTGACTGATAAATCAGGGCAAAAATGTGAAGAGAATTAAGCGGTTAAAGTTGTAATTAATTGGGACTGGGCACCCCATTTGCCAGCTCTTTTTGCAAAATTAATGGATAAGCGGATGTATATGCCGCTAGTCCGGTGCTAAAGTTTGTTTGACAGTTGACATAAAGACATCCACCCCGTCCTCATGAGCTTGGTAAACATTGACACAAAATAGTGATGCATGTAAAATGCATACATGAACTTTGCATTGTATTACTTATATTTCAATCATATTTGCATCATATAAGGGTTATATCATTGTTTTATATTGATTTTGGGAATATTTCATAGTTTCCCTATTTTTCTGGAATTAACCCTGCACAGGCAGAAAACCCTATTTTCTATATTTTGATGTTTCAGGGACTCAAATGACGTCCAAATGACCTGGAAATTTACGAGCATCAGTTTTTGGAAGGAACGAAGCGTGGGGGCGAAGGAAGCGAACAAACGGAGGCCCGAGGGCCAAGATAGGGTGGCCCACGCGGCCAGATTCCTTGGCCGCGTGGGAACCACCATCTTGGGCCTCGAGGCTCCGTTGCCGTCGACCTTTTTTCCCGAGCCTCCGTCTTGGCCTAAAAACGAGTATAAAAATAGTCCCCCAACGGCTTTCGGAAAGGAGGCGCCGCAGAAACACAAAACCACGAAACAGAAGACCTGGAGCTGCAGATTGGAGGGGGAAAACTCCGGCGGGGCGCTGCCGGGGTGGTCTCCATCTTCTCCAACATCTCCACCATCATCACCATGATGAAGGGGGAGTAGTCCACCCCCTGGACTTTGGGTTTGTGGTGGTAACTTGATCCAATCTCTCTATGTATGATCATTGTTGAAGTCCATATGATGTGCCTTGCATGATTATGGAACTATCTTTGTAATTCCTATGGTGGATATTGTGGTGTGATATGATATTATGTTATGCATTTACTGTCATGTTGGGATTTTATGGTTTGTCATACTTTGGAATACATCTATGTTACATGCAATGGATTTATCTATTCTTAATGCCTTGTTTATCCGCGCTAACGGGGTGGTTGACAACCATCTCGGTGGGTAGATGAGAGTGATGTGGATGCACGTACATTAATAAATCACTGCACTAGTTCTTAGAATATGTTTTCCTTTAAGAGTATGATGTATGTAGATAGAGAGTGGCCTAGTGACAGAAGGCATAGGCATTAAGTGACAATAATGTCGCCCAACATTCTTTATCTGGGGGTAAAAAGGAAAAAGTATGATGTGGAGTGACAACAAACCACGCTAGCCTTACGAGGGTGACCCTAGTAACACAAATGATTATTTTCTTTCAACTATGTGTCTTATGACATGTAGCCGTCATAGAAGTTTACCATTAAAGCATGACAATTGTGTGTACTTTTTATCTATAACATGATAATCACCATAGATGGGAGAGAGGATTGAGTGAACCCATGAACCCATGTCCATTGTTCCTATAAGAGAAAACCTTTGTCTTGTCCTCTTGCATTGAAGAGGATTGGGACACTTTTACATTCTTGTTTTGTTACATTAAACTTCCAACCATTAAATCAACCATCCTGTTCTTTAAACTTGTTTAGTGCATAATCAACTAAAACTTGTGACACTTTAGTTGTAGGGAATAGATAATTTTTCCTTCTTGCTCCTGCGGATCGATACCCTACATCCACATTGAGAGGTGCTACAGTGATCCCCTGCTCTTGGGGGTTATCAAATAGGAGTAATAAAGTTTTGAATAGTTTAAAGGTAGCACATGAAAAATTTACTTAGAATGGCAAGGAAATACCACATATAGGTAGTTATTTGAATGCACGAGAAGCATTCCCTCTCAGTATAGAGTTTATGCTAGCAAGGTTATTTGAAGCAAACACAGGATATCAACCGACACAGCGTGACTTATATGAAAACATATTGCAAGCATTATAAGACTCTAAACTGTCTTCCTTGTTAACCAAACCCTTTTACTAGAAAATATCTAGACCTTAGAGATACCAATCATGCAAACCAAATTTCAACGAGCTTTACGGTAGTTCTTCATTAATAGGTTTTAACTACATGATACAAAAGCTTAAACATGAACTACTTGATAACTCAAAACAATTGACAAGTATCAAATTATCCAATACAGTGATCTACAAGAATATGTAAGCTTTTTCCATTATACCATCTACCACATGCTACATTTTCTGTTCCAACCAAACACCAATCAATTTATTTCAACATAAACTCTCCAAATAATTATAAGTGAAGCAAGAGAGTACTTTCTTTAAAAGAACTAACAGCTCTGAATACGAGATGCATGCAAAACAGGAGCTAAAAGCATAACAATAGCTAGATAAGAATACTCAACAAGTATAAGTGAAGAATAGGAGTATTCATATGAAAAAGCGGAGCGTGTCTCTCTTCCAATCAAGAATGCTAGGGTCCAATCAAGTTGACCATAAGAAAAATAAAATACTGAAAATAAAAGCACACAGACGCTCCAAGTAAAGCACATATGATGTGAAAGAATTAAAATATAGTTTCACTAGAGATGACCTGATAAGTTGCTGATGAAGAAGGGGATGCCTTAGGCATCCCCAAGCTTAGACGCTTGAGTCTTCTTGAAATATGTTGGGGTGATCCATGGGAGCATCCCCAAGCTTAAGCTCTTCACTCTTCTTGATCACATTATATCATCCTTCTCTCTTGACCCTTGAAAACTTCCGCCACACCAAACTCAGAGTAATTCTCATTAGAGGGTTAGTGCACAATCAAAAACTCACATGTTCTATAAGGACACAAACATGACCGTTACTTTTAACATTAACTACTGCCACTGATGTTATGCGAAGCTCTTCACCCTAAAAAAGAATTCCACTCAACACTAGTAAAAGAGAGAATGCGAAAATAAAAGACAGAATCTGTCTAAACAGAACAGTCCGTAAAGACGAATTTTTTTGAGGCACTTACGTTGCTCAGATCGAAAAACTTTAAACTAACGAAAGATGCGTACATATCTGAGGATCACGCACAAAAAATTGCAGATTTAAATAATTTTTCTGTGATTTTACAGAAGTAAAACGGTGAACAGAAGAAATCTGTTCCTGCGCAGAAATCCAAATCTAGCATCATCTTCCTATTAGAGGCAATACTTGGCACAACAATGCGATAAAATAAAGATACAAAGGAATTGTTACAGAAGTAAACAACTCCTTGACTCAAAAAGAAAAGAAAAATTGCAGAAATAAAATAATGGGTTGTCTCCCATAAGCGCTTTTCTTTAACGTCTTTCAGCTAGGCGCAGAAAGTAAGAATCAAGTGTTTCCAAGTGATGAAGCATCAACGGAATAATTTGCTCTAACAATAGAATCAAAAGGTAACTTCATCTTCTTTCTAGGGAAGTGTTCCATACCTTTCTTGAGTGGGAATTGATATTTAATATTCCCCTCTCTCATATCAATAATAGCACCAACAGTTCTAAGAAAAGGTCTTCCCAAAACAATAGGACAAGAAGCATTGCATTCAATATCCAAAACAACAAAATCAACGGGGACAAGGTTATTGTTAACCATTATAAAAACATCATCAACTCTCCCCAAAGGTTTCTTTATAGTATTATCAGCAAGGTGAACATCCAAATAACAGTGTTCCAAATGTGCTAAATCAAGCATATCATATAGTTTCTTAGGCATAACAGAAATACTAGCACCAAGATCACATAAAGCATTGCAATCAAAATCATTCACCTTCATCTTAATGATGGGCTCCCAACCATCTTCTAACTTCCTAGGGATAGAAGCTTCATGTTTTAATTTCTCTTCCCTAACTTGCATGAGAGCATTAGTAATATGTTTAGTAAAAGCCATGTTTATAGCACTAGCATTAGGACTTCTAGCTAGCTTTTGCAAGAACTTAATTACTTCAGAAATATTGCAACCATCAAAATCAAAATCATTATTATCAAAGGTAATGGGACCATTGTCTCCCCATCTCGAAAAATTTCAGCACTTTTATCAGGAACAGTTTCAGTGTTTTCAGGCAATTTTAAACATTTTGCAACAGAAGTAGAGACATTGCCAACACCAATTACTTTACCATTGATAGTAGGAGGTTTGTTAACACTTGAGTTTACAGCATTTTCAGTAGTAGTAATAGTATAAACTCTAGCAATACTATTCTTTTTAGCAATTTCATCCTCTCTTGCCCACCTAGCATGTAAATCAGCTAACATCCTCACATTATTATCAATTTTAACTTGAATGGCATTGAGAGTTTTGCTCTCTTTAACATCATGAGGCATAGTTTTAATTTTTAACAAATCAACATCAAGAGCAAGACTATCAACTTTAGAGGCAAGAACATCAATTTTCCCAAACTTTTCCTCAACAGATTTATTGAAAACAGTTTGTGTACTAATAAAATCCTTAAGCATGACTTCAAGATCAGAGGGTACACTCTTATTATTTTTGTAGGAATTACCATAAGAATTAACATAACCATTGCCACTATTAAAAGGATAGGGCTTATAATTGCTATTACCAAAATTATTCCTATAAGCATTGTTGTTGAAGTTATTATTTTTAATGAAGTTCACATCAACATGCTCTTCTTGAGCAACCAAAGAAGCTAAAGGAACATTATTTGGATCAACATGCATTTTTCCATTTGTAAGCATAGACATAATAGTATCAATCTTATCACTCAAGGAAGAGATTTCTTCAACAGAATTTACCTTCTTACCTTGTGGAGCTCTTTCGGTGTGCCATTCAGAATAATTTATCATCATATCATCAAGAAGCTTTGTTGCAGCACCCAAAGTGATGGACATAAAGGTACCTCCAGAGACCGAATCCAATAGGTTTCTTGAAGAAAAATTTAGTCCTGCATAAAAGGTTTGGATGATCATCCAAGCAGTCAGTCCATGGGTGGGACAATTCTTTACCAATGATTTCATTCTCTGCCAAGCTTGAGCAACATGCTCATTATCAAATTGTTTGAAATTCATAATGCTACTTCTCAAAGATATGATCTTAGCAGGAGGATAATATTTTCCTATGAAAGCATCTTTGCATTTAGTCCATGAATCAATACTATTTCTAGTCAAAGATAGCAACCATTCTTTAGCACATCCTCTCAAAGAGAAAGGAAAAAGTTTCAGTTTAATAATATCACCATCTACTTCCTTATACTTTTGCATCTCACAAAGTTCAACAAAATTATTAAGGTGAGCAGCGGCATCATCAGTACTAACACCACATAATTGCTCTTTCATAACAAGATTTAAAAGTGCAGGTTTAATTTCATAGAATTCTGCGTTAGAAGCAGGTGGAGCAATAGGTGTACTAATGAAATCATTGTTGTTCGTGCTAGTGAAATCACACAACTTAGTGTTCTCAGGGGTACTCATTTTAGCAAAATTAAAACAAAACAGAAAGATAACAACTTGAAAATAAAAGTAACTATTTTTTTTGTGTTTTTGATAAATAAAGCAAACAAGACTAGATAAAAATAAACTAAGCAAGACAATAACAAAGTAAAGAGATTGGACGTGGATCGACGTGGATCGCACGTTCGTTGGGAGACCCCAAGAGGAAGGTATGAAGCAGTGTAGCAGCAGTTTCCCTCAGTATGAAACCAAGGTTTAATCGAACCAGTAGGAGCAAGAAATCACTTCTGAAGGTTTTGGTGGCGCCGTTTACTCGATCACCAATGTGGAATCTGCACACAACACAATCAAACTACTTTGCCCCAATGAAACAGTGAGGTTGTCAATCTCACCGGCTTGCTGAAAACAAAGGATTAAACGTATGGTGTGGAAAACAGTAGTAAATTGCAGAGAATGAAAAGGAACAATGTTTGCAGTTGGTTGTATTATCAGTGTAAAAGAATGGACCGGGGTCCACAGTTCACTAGTGGTGTCTCTCCATAAAAGATAACTAACATGCTGGGTGAACAAATTACAGCTGGGCAATTGACAAAATATTGAGCGCATGACAATGCATATATATGACATGATGATTACTATGATATTCATGTGGGCATTACGACAAAATACATAGACAGTTAACCAACAGCGTCTATGACTAATAATCCACCGCCAGGTTGTCATCCGAGTTCCCCGTTGGTATTAAGTTGCAAGCAACGGATAATCGCATTAAGTAATGTGCGTAATGTAAACAAATGCATTAGACCTAACGGCGCACCCTTAAGCTAAGCATCGGTTATTTTATCCCTAGTGGCAACAGCACATCCACAATCTTAGAAGTTGTTGTCACTCTCCCAGATTACCGGAGGCATGAACCCACTATCTAGCATAAATACTAACTCTTGGACTTACAAGCATCTACTTGGCCAAAGCATCTACTAGTAACGGAAAGCATGCAAGATCATAAATAACATATAAGATAGATTGATAATCAACTTGACATAGTATTCGATATTCATCGGATCCCAGCAACCACAACATGTAGCATTACAATAAGATGATCTTGATCATGATAGGCAGCTCACAAGATCTAAACATGATAGCATAAAGTGGAGAGACAACCATCTAGCTACTGCTATGGACCCGTAGTCCAAGGATGAACTACTCACGCATCACTCCGGAGGCAGGCATGGTGATGTAGAGCCCTCTGGTGATGATTCCCCTCTCCGGCAGAGTGCCGGGAAGAGCTTCTGAACCCTCCCGAGCTAGGGTTGACGGCGGCGGCGTCTCTGGAACTTTTCGTGGATAATTGCTCGGGTGTCTAGGGTTTTCCCGTGAAGATGAATAAATAGGCGAAAGGGCGGCGGCTGGAGACGCCCGTGGGGCCCACACCACCCCACGGTGCGGCAGGGGTGGGGCCCGCGCCGCCCCATGGTGTGGCTGGCTCGTGGCTCCCCTCCGTCTCTCCTTTGGACTCCGTGTACGTGTTGAAAAAATAGGAGGTTCTGTCCAAGTTTCGTCCAATTCCGAGAATATTTCCATACTAGCTTTTCTGGAATACAAAAACAGCAGAAAACATGAACTGGCACTGTGGCATCTTGTTAATAGGTTAGTCCCAGAAAATGCATAAAAATGCTATGAAGTGTATATAAAACATGTAACAATTTGTATAATATCAACATGGAACATCAGAAATTATAGATACGTTTGAGACGTATCAGCTACCACCTGCAGAGAGAGATAGAGCAGTAGGAAGCAAGAGGGTAAGCACTCGTGTCCAAGGAACAAACAAACGTAGCACGAGAAGATTCATTGCTGGAAACAGAGTGAGCATGACCGAAAATTCCGGTCCGCTGACCGGAAATATCCGGGCCAGGGGCTGGAAATATCCGGTGCGTACTGCAGCGGCCGGAATTTGCTTCTTGCTCAAAGAATTTCCAACAAAAATCAAATCGGTGCTAACACACAGAAGGGCAGGCCTAAATGATCATTTCTACCAAAGGAATCATGGTACAAATCTCTAGAATTACTAGGTAAAACGAAAATAACTTCGTCCTAGATCTGAAAAAGAGATGATTACCGGACTCCATGGAGAAAATGAGATGGATGAGAAGGATCCCCTAGGCGTGGGGATGCAGATCCGGCACGGAACCGGAAGAATCCGAGGTCGGATGACCCCGGTGAGACCACCGGCGTCGAGCGTGCTCCGGGCAGGAGAGAGAAAGAGGGAGGTGCGGGGGTGGACCAACTGTTCGAAGAAGAAGCAGTTGACCCCGCGCCTCCTTGTATATGCCCAGATTCACTTAGGACGGAATAATCCGGTCCAAAGGCTGGATATATCCGGAGCCCCGGAAATTTCCGGAACTATTTCCGGGCAAATTTCCACCAACTCCAGTACTGAAATTGGTTAGGTCCTTAGCTGCAAAATAGCAACGAAAAAATGGGCACCGGAAATATCCGGGGCTGGACCCAGAAATATCCGGTCTACCGACGCCAAAAGTCTCCTCCAAGATAAAACACAAGGACACGAGTGATAGAAAAGCATGGTCTTTGAGATAAGAATTCTTAGGAAGAGATCAAGTTGCTGGAAATGGTACTTCACACTCAAACATGTTTAAAAGCAAATGACAAACCATAAAAAACAACATTTGAGTGTGTTCTCCATAAAAACAACGGATAGGCAATAAAATCCAAATAAGCTCCAATAAGATCAACTCTTCACAAAGAAGAGGGCGGTGGTGATGCACCTAAAATGCATCTACTTTTCCAAGCACTTTGCTTCATAATTTGTTCCGGAATCTTCCCATATTTGATTAAAACTGCTGAATCTGACGCTGTTTTTAGCAAAGTCTCCTTTCTGGCTATTTTTGCAGGAAATTAAATCGGGGAAAAATACCACGTCAATATTTATGGAAAAGGAGGACATTGGGCAAAGCATGGACACGAGGAAGCGCTCGAGGGCCAAAAGAGGGGGCCCCACGCGGCCCCTGTACCTGGCCGCGTGGGTCCACCCCCAATTGGGCCTCGGGCACCGTGTCTCCTTCGGCTTTTTGCGTACCCCCTCATATATACGAAAAGGTGGGTGCCCTAGAAGGAAGAGAGCTTTCGCGAAACACACCGCCGCCACCACCACGATCTTCGTTTTCGGGGACAGATTGATCCAGGATTTCTCCTCCGGTGGAGGGATCCAGAGACCGTCTTCACCGCCATCTTCACCGCCTTCATCTCCATCGACCATGAGCTCCCTCTCCATCACCATGTGTGAGTAGTCCGCTGTAGGCATGTGAGGTGGATGGGGATTGGATGAGATTGATCATGTAATGATACCCGTTGTCAGAGATCTTAGGGGTTTATCTTGAGGATATTTTTGTATTGTGTTGATGTACTTATGCTATGTTTAATGCTTGCTACTAGGGCCCGAGTGGCATGATTTCAGTACTGAACTTATTTTGCTTCATCATATAATTGAGTTTGGTATCTATCTGCAAAGTGTATCACCTCCTATTATGTTGAACCTGCGAACCCTAAAAGTGATAGTATAGGGAAAACAAGGGGGAGATGTTTTAGTTTGAGGATTCTATGTGTTCATGAAGTGTTAATGCGTTGTTCCGGGCTATTCGAAAGGGTAGACCGTAATTACCTGTAGTTCCAAGTTGGCCCCGGTGAAATGGGCAGGTAGGACAATAGATGTTGTGCAAATTCTCTTGGTTAGTACGCACAACTAATTATGGAACGCATACCTACATATATCGGAGTTAGAGATAAGTCCCATTGCTACTTATATCTTATTATATGATCAATCTTATTCATGCAACACCCCGCTATCACCTCATGTCTATGTTTTAAATCTCTGAGTTACACTTTCACTTTTCCGGTGAAAACTGGGAAACCCTTGTTCACTACTGCTGTTCTATTTGCTACTTGAATCATACTACTGCCATCACTATCACTGCTGCAAGTTTATTGATATACAGGTGTGGTTGAGAGTGACGCCTCAATTGCCAAAGTCTTATTGGTATTCTTGTGTTCCCATCGTGTCGAACTATAAATTTGGGTAATACTTCCCAACGAAGATTTCAGCGATCCCCTATACTTGTGGGCATCAGGTGGCCAAGGCCACCATGTATGAGTGTATGTGGTGTGACACCGCGAAGATATATCTTGGGTTCATCGCCACTACTCGTCATTTAAGCTCACAATTCATGAAATGAAAATATAGAGACAAAATGAGTTCTTACTATCGGCATAATGGGGGGAGGGATAGTCCAATGGATTACGACTGCACTCCCCCTATGTCCATGCCTACACCTAAACACAATAGATAGTCAAGACATAGGTGTGTATGCAAGATAGTCAAGCCAAGCTCCTTGAATCCACGATATTTAGCTCATTCCTCAAATAAGTGAACCTTGCTTCATCAAGAGGCTTCGTGAAAATATCGGCAAGTTGGTCTTTTGTGGGAACATGGCATATCTCAATATCACCTCGGGCAACATGGTCTCGAATGAAATGATGACGAATCTCAATATGCTTGGTTCTTGAATGTTGCACCGGGTTGTGGGTAATCTTGATAGCACTTGTATTGTTACATAAAAGAGGCACTTTGTCACAATTGACTCCATATTCCTTTAAAGTTTGCCTCGTCCATAACAATTGGGTGCATGCACTTGCGGCCGCCACATACTCGGCTTCGGCGGTGGAGAGATATACAATTTTCTTCTTGGAAGACCAACTCACCAAGGAACCACCAAGAAATTGGCAAGCCCCGGAAGTTGACTTCCTATCATCTTGATCACCGGCCCAATCCGAGTCCGTGTACCTACAAAGAGATAAAACCTTGTCCTTAGGGTACCACAAACCAAACTTTGGGGTATGAATCAAATATCGAAGGATTCTTTTGACCGCCACCATGTGACTTTCTTTAGGAGCGGCTTGGTACCTTGCACACACCCCTACACTCAACACAATATCGGGTCTAGATGCACAAAGATAGAGCAAAGAACCAATCATGGAACGGTATACCTTTTGATCGACATCTATACCCTTTGGGTTAAGTTGTAGATGAACCTTTGTGTCCATTGGTGTGTGCTTCTCCTTGACACTAATCATATCAAACTTCTTGAGCATGTCTTGGATATATTTAGTTTGAGAGATGAAAGTCCCTCCCCTCAATTGCTTGATCTCAAAACCAAGGAAGAACTTCAACTCTCCCATCATGGACATCTCAAACCTATCGGTCATAAGCTTTGAAAATTCATCATTGAAAGCTTTGTTAGTTGAGTCAAAGATAATATCGTCCACATAGACTTGGCATATGAAAAGCTCCCCTTTTACTCTCTTGGTAAAGAGAGTGGGATCGATTTGCCCAACCTCAAATCCACGGTCTACTAGAAGTTCTCTAAGGTACTCATACCACGCACGTGGAGCTTGTTTATGACCATAGAGCGCCTTATCCAGCTTGTAGACATGGTTAGGGAGTTTGGGATCCTCAAAACCCGGTGGTTGCTTAACATATACTAATTCTTTAAGTGGACCATTTAGAAAATCACTTTTCACATCCATTTGTTGCAAGATAAAATTATGATGAGATGCATATGCAAGAAGGATACGGATGGACGCAAGGCGAGCCACGGGAGCATAGGTCTCTCCAAAATCAATGCCTTCAACTTGAGAGTACCCTTGAGCCACCAATCTTGCCTTGTTCCTCACCACCATGCCATGTTCATCTTGCTTGTTCTTGAATATACATTTAATGCCTATAACATTGCGGCACTCCTTTGGCTTCTCAACTAGCTTCCACACCTTGTTGCGCTTGAAGTTATTGAGCTCTTCATGCATTGCATTCAACCAATCCGGATCTTCAATAGCTTCAAAAAAATTCTTTGGTTCCACCATGGATATGTGCGCTTGATGTTCACTAAAGTTTGCACATTGTCTTCTAGTCACAACCTTGCTCTTCAAGTCACCAATAATATTTTCGAAAAAGTGTTGTCTTCTTTCCATGGTCTTGACATTTCTTGCATGACGACGGGTGTCGATTTGCTCACGAGAGGTTGGAGGAATCTCTTGATCATCTTGATCATTTGTGTCCCCGCCTTGACCGGAATGATGACTGATACGTCTCAAACGTATCTATAATTTTTGATGTTCCATACTTGTTTTATACATATTGCTACATGTTTTACATACACTTCATATCATCATTATGCATTTTCTGGAACTAACCTATTAACAAGATGCCACAGTGCCAGTTCCTGTTTATTATGTCTGTGCATTGCAGAAAAGGTCCAAAAACCAAATTTCTCGGAATTGGACGAAAATCAAAGTGCGTGCCTATTTTACCAGAAGACTCCGTGAGCCAAAAGGGGGGGGTCGAGATGGGCCATGAGGAGCCCACGCCAACCCTCGGCGCGGCCTGGAGGGGGTGGTGCCCACCCCTGGCGTGGCCACCTCGAGAACCTTCCGACGCCGCCCTTTCGCCTATTTATTGCCTCCGCGGAGAAAACCCTAAAACAATCGACGATACTCCCGAATACATCTCCATGCTCTGCCGCCATCTGAAACCCTAATTTGGGGGACAACAGTCTCTGTTCCGGCACCCTGCCGGGACGAGGAAGTGCCCCTGGAGCCATCTTCATCGCCCCGGAGCCATCTTCATCGCCGTTGCTGGCTCCCATGATGAGGAGGGAGTAGTTCTCCATCGAGGCTGAGGGCTCTATTGGTAGCTATGTGGTTCATCTCTCTCTCCCATGGTGTGATCTTTATGTGATCATGAGCATTGTAATCTAATTGAATTCATAGATGTTTCCCCTTCATTGTTATAGTTATGCTACTTAAGTGGTTTTATCATTATGATCTTCTGAGTCATGTGACAACACAATACCAAGGTGACAGTGTGGGTGGCGTGTATGGCTCCATTAATAAGATTAGAGGGATATTTACCATGAGTTGTTCTTATGTTGGATGTCACTATAAAATTGTGGAGTTTGTGGACCATTTAGGATGCTCATAGTGACAGCGTGGGGTGTCCTAGATGTGGAATACATACTTTAAGGTGTGCTTTTATAGCCCTACGTGATGGTCTTGGTGTTCTATGATATTGTTGTGTTTGTTTACTCAGACTTTAAGGTGTGCCCTTTGTAGCCCTACGCAGTAGATTGGTATTTCTATCCAACGGGAGAATAGTTCAGAGTAGCATAGTGAAGAAAGTATTTATGTGTTCAATTATGTTATTATTGTTGAGAGTGTCCACTAGTGAAAGTATGATCCCTAAGCCTTATTTCCAAGCATTGAAACACCGTTTACAACCAGTTCTGCTACATGTTTGCTCGCTGCCATTTTTATTTCAGATTGCAATTACCACTTATAATCATCCATATCACTTGTATTTTAATATCTCTACGCCGAACTAGTGCACCTATACACCTGACAAGTGTATTGGGTGTGTTGGGGACACAAGAGACTTCTTGTATCTTAATTGCAAGGTTGCTTGAGAGGGATATCTTTGACCTCTACCTCCCTGAGTTCGATAAACCTTGGGTTGTTCACTTAAGGGAAACTTGCTGCTGTTCTACAAACCTCTGCACTTGGAGGCCCAACACTGTCTACAGGAATAGAAGCGTTCGTAGACATCAATGACCTTGGTCTTCAATGTGCACAACTTCATCACTAGAAGGAGAGGATGGACCTTGGTCTTGATCATGGCTAGCATCAATAATGGGAGAACTTGGTTCTTGCGTAGCAACTTGATCAACTTGAGGAGGGTCTTGAACTTGTTCTTGGCATGGTGCATCATTTGCTCCACCGGATGGTGCGGTATCCACTTGTGATGATGAATGCTCCACTTGGGTGGAGCTTGGTCCTTCTTGAGGCGCCTCATGATGGATCTCGATTGGGTGAAAGAATCCCACGCCCATTCGCCTTATAGCATCTTGAGGTTCCTCATCATCTACATCACGAACATGAAATTGCGCCACTTGGGAGCCGTCATTCTCATCGAACTCCACACTACAAGATTCTACAATGGTCCCAAAGGACTTGTCGTAGATTCTATAAGTGTGGGATTCGGCACCGTAACCAACAAAAGTACCCTCTAAAGCCTTAGACTCAAATTTAGATAAACGATAACCTTTGATCTTATAGAAACACTTACAACCGAACACCCGGTAGTAGGAAATATTGGGCTTGTTGCCGGTAAGCATTTCATATGGAGTGAACTTTTTTCCCGTGCGGAAGTAGAGCCGGTTAGATGAGTGACATGCCGTGGAGATGGCCTCGGCCCACAAGAAAAGTGGAGTCTTGAACTCCGCCAACATAGACCTTGCCATATCCATAAGGGTCCGGTTCTTCCTCTCGGCTACACTATTTTGTTGAGGGGTATACGCAGCAGAATATTGATGACGAATTCCCTCTTCACTAAGAAACTCATTTAGGGTGTAGTTCTTGAACTCGGGGCCATTGTCGCTTCTAATGGCCAATATAGGGACATTGTGTTGACGTTGAACTTCATTGGAGAAGTCGATGACGGCTTGTTGGGTCTCACTCTTCGACTTGAAGAAGTAAACCCATATGAATCTTGAATAGTCATCAACAATCACCAAACAATACTTCTTCCCACCAAGACTAGGTTGCAGCACGGCACCAAAGAGATCAACATGAAGAAGTTCCAATATCCTTGTTTATGAAATGATGGTCTTGCTTGGGTGGGGAGAATCATGCATCTTTCCTTCAACACAAGCCCTACAAAGACGATCTCTAGAAAAAGAAACATTCTCTTTAAGTCCAAGAATGTGGCCACCCTTGTGAAGACTTTGCAAAGTTCTCATATTGACATGGGACAAGTGGCGATGCCACAACCACCCCACGTCGGCCTTTCCGAAAAGGCACATTGCTTGAGTGTTGGTAGACTCCGAAAAGTCCACCACAAACAACTCATGTTCAACATACCCAACGAAAGCGACCTTTAGAGTCTTGCTCCACATGAGTACCACAATATCAAGATCAAAATGGACGGCAAAGCCCATCTTGTTAAGTGCACGAACGGACATTAAATTGTAACCTAGGGACTCGACAAGCATGACGTTCACAAGGGTGATATCCCTTGCTACTACCACCTTGCCGAGGCCCGATACCTTAGATTTAGACTTGTCTCCATATGTGACGGTTGCATGATTATCATTTGGTCTCATCTCCGTCATAAGCTCCTTGCTTCCGGTCATATGACTTGTACATCCACTATCAATCATCCATTTCGACCCACCGGAAGCATAGTCCTACAAGAAATCATTGCTTGGTTTTAGGTACCCATCTTGCAATGGGTCCTCTTTTGTTAGCTACAAGGGTCTTAGGAACCCAAATAGAGTAAGCAATGAAACCATCATAAGGACCAACATATTTAGCACAAACATCCCCATAATAATCAACATAAAGAATATAGTTGGGGTTAGCATGTCCCGTAAAGTCACTACGAGGAGCGTTGCCCCTTGTGGCATCACCACTCGCAATGGTAGTCTTGTTTGCTTGTGCGGGCTTGGCCTTCTTCTTGTTCTTCTTCTTCTTCTTGGCAACATAACCAAGACCCTCTTTCCCAATGTGTGGCATTTGCATTTGCAAAAGGTCATCAAGAGGCTTGCTTTGGAAAATAGAGGCCTTGGCAAGTTTGACCTTCAACCTAGCATTTTCCTCAATGACATTTGCATGATCACAAGAAGAAGTAGTGGAACTAGGAACATTAGTTTTAGATGATTGAATTTGAAGTTGTTCAAAGACTTGGTGAGAATAGAGTGTTCACTCTCCAAGGCCTTGTGAGCCTAGGTGACCTCCTCTAGTTTCTCGGTTAGTCTATCATGACCAACACCAAATTCAACCTTTTCTTTCTTTAATGATTTGAGAAAATATTGCATTTTGTGACTCATCAAGATTTTCAAGTTTCTCTTCAAGAGAAACACGAAGCTCATGCTCTTCCTCAAGAGCCACGGTGAGAGCGGCAATATCATTAGCACACTCTTTTTCAAGTCTCTCCTTTTCATCAAGCTCCTCTTGAATCCGCCCATAATCGCTCATAAGAGCTTCAAAGCGTTTCTTGGCTTCACCTTGCAAGTTAGTCATGAAACGATCCAAAGCAACATTTTCTTCCTTTACTCTAAGACTCATAAGATCATCCATTTCATTTATAATCTTGGAGTAGGAAGGAGATGATACCTCGGTGGCTTTAGCCATGAGACACTTGGCGAATTGGATGGGGATGTTCTAATTGGGGGATTCAAAGAGAAAAGGTGATGTTGATGAAGTAATAGTAATAGTGGCAGCTTCACTTGTGGTTTCCTCTTCATCGCTCTCACCCCCGGACATGTACTCCTCTCTTGTCACCAATACCATTCTTGAAGGAGGCTTCTTGTTGGGAAGGTTCTTCTTGAAGAAAGGTTTCTTGCTAGGGGACTTTGAGGCATTCTTGAGAACAAGCCTTCCTCCATATTCTTCACGGTTCTCATAGGGACACTCGGCAACATAGTGATATCTATCTTGGCAATTGAAGAAGTCTTCATTTTTGGGTTGCCCTCCTTGTAACCACTCGATTTGAACTTTTGCTCCACTTGAGCCTTAGCTTTGGATGGGTTCTTCCAAAAGGTCCTTCCCGCAAGAGCCACATAGTCCCTATGAGCAATCTTGAGTTCTTCGGGGTCCATGGAGGACAAATCTTCACAATCTTGATCTTCATTGTGTTCAACCGCCTTGGCCTTCAAAGCAAGTGAAGCTCCTTGTTGCATTCCAATAGCTCGGTGATGCATGTAAAATGCATACATGAACTTTGCACTATATTACTTGTATTCCAATCATATTTGCATCATATAAGGGTTATATCAATGTTTTATAATGATTTTTGAGAATATTATATTTATTTCCTATTTTTATGGAATTAACCCTGCGTAGGCAGAAAAGCCTATTTCTTTATTTTAATGTTTCAGGGACCCAAACGACGTCCAAATGACCTGCAAATTTACGGGCGTCAATATTTGGAAGGAAGAAGACTTGGGGGCGAAGGAAGCAAACAAGCGGAGACCCGAGGGCCAAGTTAGGTGGGCCCACGCGGCCAGGTACATGGGCCGCGTGGGACCCCTCCTTTTGGGCCTCGGAGCTCCGTTGCCGTCGATCTTTACTCCACCGACTCCGTTTTGACCTAAAACCGCCTATAAAAATAATCCCCCGACGTTCTCTGGAAGGAGCGCCGCAGAAACACAGAAACACCGAAACAGAGACCTGGAGTTGCAGATTGGAGGGGGAAAACTCTGGCAAGGCGCTGCCGGCGTGGTCTCCATCTTCTCCAACGACTTCTCCACCGTCTCCATGATGAAGAGGGAGTAGTCCACCTCTGGACTATGGGTTTGTGGAAGTAACTTATGTATCTCTCTCTCTCTTGAGCTTCACTAATTAGTACTGTATGAGCTGCTGAACATGATTACGGTCATCTATGTAATACCTTTGTGGTGGATCTTTTTATGAGTTAATATATGTTTGAGATTGCAATGGTTTTGTTTCAGTTATGAAAGTAGATGCATATTATGTACCCCGTTCTTATTTACTTGTCATGATCAAGCATGTTTATGAGAGCGTGTGAGGGGGAACGTGTGCATTAGTTGGAGTAACGGGGGGGTGGCTAGTGCAGTGAACGTGAGAGAAAGTTCTGCGATCCACTTGGGTATCTCTACCTTACTTTGTTGCCTCACTAGGGATAAAAAGAAATACCATGCTACCGGAGATGTGGGTGTGACCATTGCCACTTCCTCCATGACTAGATCTAGCATGTTCTTATTTTAACTTCATGTCATGATACTTATTGCTATACTCTGAGTTATCTTAATTACTGAGGTGTTATGATTTAGTTCGCATATTGGTGGAGTATAAGAGAGACTAATAACCAAAAGGTCTCTATGTTAGGACGTGATGCCCATATAATTATAACTTGTCATTAAACTATTGTGTTGCAATCTCATATGTCAACTCTAGTGTTCCATTGTCTACCACTTTATTACAGAGAGAGTGCATTTGTGAAACCATGAACCCCGGTCCATTTTTAATCATAAGAAACACCTTTCCAACAACTTTTACCACTTTTCCATTTTCTGCCATTTAAAAATCCGAAAATACAAAAACACTTTTACATCTTGCATTCATCATATAAAACCCAAAAATATCATTTATCATTGCTACCACCAACCTTGCATATTTATTTACCACCATTGCATATTTATTTCTTGTTTGCATTGCATATTATCTTGATATCATTCTCACACCTTGTGCTTAACAACCACTAGGTGAGGTTTTGTGGGTTAACACTGCAGATGTTACCATAGGGTAACTTGTATGTTGGGGCAAGGCGCCTTGGTCCTTCAGGAGATTGTCACGCTCATTGGGGAAAAAGGGTTTACCCAGGTTCAGCCTCTCCATTGGAGATAAAGACCTACTTCCTGCTTCTATGTTATTGATCTCGAGGTCTCGATAACTCGGCTACGACAACAGAGCCGGGTTACGAGACAGGTTACAAGGGTTTCGCTTGATAGCGGTGATATCGAACTAGGGTTGAAACTTATGACTTGAGACTTAGAACTTATCTATCTATGTTCTGGGAGCCCGTTTATATAGACGCCGGGTCTCCCGAACTTACAATGAATACCGAGTTACATACGAGCACGGAGTCCTACTCTAGGTTCTTCTAGACCTTCCGTAGCCTCCAAGTCACCCGGTTTCTTCCTTCACTCGGACTCCAGTTCTTCTAGGTCCTTCCTTCCAGGGACGAGTCATGTTAGGCCTATTGGCCCAACTATAACCCGGCCCATATCTTGTACACTTCACTCGGACCAGACCTTGGGCCGTCCGACTGATTATTCCTTGGTCATAAGTATACCGGGTTATTATCCCCCCAACAGTAGTCCCCAAGTTTGACTTGCATAAGCTCATCTGTTGCTTCACTTGATACTCTTGATCTTGATTCAATTACTCGAGGGTAGCTGCTGATGAGATTATCCGAGTTAAACTCCTGAAAACAAAATAAAAAGCATTAACACTGAATGGCCGGGTTATGTTTCAGACCAGCTCCTTTTGGCGGTTCTCTTTATAACCCGGCATTTCTCTCGTTCTCAACTCTCTCCAGTCAACGACCAAGAGACATTCTCTGACAGATTCTCTCGTATCTTTGACCTATAGTCAACCAGAACCTTATCTCCTCGTTTTTCACGCTCCTAGGGTTTCACCCTGGGCTATAAATAGTGGACCACGGTAAAAGGGTTTCACTTTCCCCATTCACCGCGCCCTTCATCTTCAACCTCCCGTTTTCTCTCTCCCGAGCTAGGGTTAGGGTTCCTCCAAGCTCACCGCGCCGCCGCCGGCCATCGGAGCCCCGCATTGCCGCAGCTAATCACCGGGAAATCAGCTCCGCACCAGATCTCCACAAGCTCCGGTAAGTTTTCATTCCTGCATTTGGTTTCCATCTAGATCTTGTTTTGTTCATCCTTGGCTGTTCTTGAGCTCGTTTTTTCTTTCTTTTCTTGCTATTTTCTAGATCTTTAGATCTCATGGCACCCAAAGATCCGAGGAAGCTGAAGGCCAAGGCCAAGGCCGGTGATGGCGCCACCGCATCGGCATCAAAGAAGATCAAAAAGACCACCAAGCGCAAATCTGGGATTACGGCCAACTGGGCCAAATCCATGGCTACACAGACCAAGCTGGAAGAACTGGCAGAGGCCGGCGTTCTTCCTCTTCAGTCGGAGATCGAGTGGAGAGGGACTGAAGAGGAGACTCGGCCTTCCCCCAAGGAAGGTGAAGTTATCTGCTTTCTTGAGCATGTCACCCGGGGTTTTCGTCCCCCGGGTCATCCTTTCTTTAGGGATCTTCTTCGTCACTACGGCCTCCGGGTCTTCGATCTCGGACCCAATTCCATCTTGAACATTAGTAATTACATAGTTCTTTGTGAATCATACTTATGCACTCCTCCCAGCTTAGCTCTTTTTCTGGAGCTATTCTTGTGCAAACCTCAGCGTGAGCACAAGAATGGCCCCCTCTTGGTCTGTGGCGGTGTTTCTATTCAACGCCGCAAAGGTTCTGCCATGCCTTCTCTAGAACTTCATACCCACGTGAAACATTGGCAAAAATCATACTTTTACTGTAAAGCCAAGATACCTCGGTGAACACCCTTTACCGGGTTATTCGGTCGAACCCCTCATTCTCAACAACAACATGAAATCCTTTGCCTCTGACACCGAGAGAGAAGCTATCCAGCCTCTTCTCAAGAAGATCTCGGTTCTTGTTACGCACGGTCTCCGTGGAACTGATCTGATCAAAACGTGGATGGGTTGGCGAATTCAGCCCAACAGTATTCGCAAGAAGCTTCTTTGCGATTACTCGGGCCATCTGACTGATTCCCTCCGTTACTCGGAAAGTCCTACCCAAACACTGCTCTGAACAAGGCTATCAAGGCCTTCCTTGCTGAAAAGGTTGAGACGATCAAGAAAATGGCCTTCTGCCATTCAGTAAGAATAACCCGGCACCACCAGTAAGTACCGACTGATAAAAATCTCAATAACATATTCTTTTCTCAATTGTATACTGATTACTTTGCTTCTACTTTTTCACTAGGAATCTGATGACTGGTGGCAAGTTGAAACTCCCCCTGCCACTCCTGAGGCAGACGATGATGAAGATGATGATGACGAGGCTCAGTCCTCGAGTGAAGAAGAAGAAGAAGAAGAAAAGAAAAGGAAGAAGAAGAAGGTGAACTTGACTCCCTTGGCCACTTCTTCATAAGCTTAATTGAGAACGAAACTCAACCCAATTTATCCACTGATGCCCACTTTATAATACCAGAACCGGCTGAAAAGGCAGCCACCCTTCACCCGGCCATAGCTCTGAAGCTACTGAATCTGCTGCTACCGGGAAAAGGAAGGCTCGCACCATCTGTGCCAAGGTGCCATATTCTCGCATATCCATAGAACCATATTCTTATCCTGCTATGCTAAAACTCAACCAAACTCTTCTTCAAAAATCTTCGCAGAATTCTGCTGAACCCTCTCAAGAGGAGAGCTACTCGGACCTCCCCTGGTGAGGATCCTCTTAACCCGGGAATCCCAAACATTCCCTCTCCACGCCGTCCTGGTACTTCCTTTTCCAACTTTGAACCACAAAAACATCCCTCTGATAGTTATCCTTTAGCTGGTCAAATCCGAGTTTCTAAGTCATACTCCCTTACAGCTTCTTCAGGCTCCAGCAATGACCTCCCCCGTGACTTTCAAGTCAATACCGGGTAATACATATAACCTTCTATTACTTGTACTTATCAACTTTGCTTTCTTTTACTCTTTCTTATATTACTTTCATACTTGCAATTTCAGGGCAAAAGCTACTCTTAGCGGCGATCCAAGCCCTCCCATTGCTGAAGAGGATAACTTGGAGAATACCCCTGAAAAACATGCTGAGCCGACTGATAAGGAGCAGACAACTGACCAAGGAATGTTTCTCCTCCTCCTGCTGAAAAACCGACTGATCCAGAAGTCGTGATCACAGGAGCTTGCTTTACTGAGAAGTCTCTCCCCTCAAAACTGCAACCAAGTTTGTTGCCCCTGAAGAAAGTCGAAGCCGACTGATAAAGGCGAAGGCTCCACTGTGCCACAATATGGCCATACAAACTTTGAAAATCTGTTGACTGAGTACAACACATACAAACTTGCTGAGGGCAAACTTGTGGATTCTCTTGTCCAAGAACATCAGGTACATATCTTTCCTCTTCATATCTTATATACCAAACCCAGTCCCCAAGTATCGAGTAAACTGTCCTCAGTCACTCGGTACTTGAAAATATATATCTCTCTGCCATCATTTTGAAAACTTCAGAATATCCCAGTCCCCAAGTTCCGAGTTATCAGTCTACGATAACATGGAACTTGTTTTACTTTCTGATTTCAAATCCTCATTAATTCTGCCTTTCACCATAACAATACTTTCAAATCCTCATAACCCCCAAGTTCCGGGTAATATGTTCACATTTATCTGGAACTTTGAAATGTTACTGAATAACTTGTAAAACTTTAAAAGACATACCAGTCCCCAAGTGCCGAGTGATCTGCTCTTCGTCACTCGGAACTTGTATAAATACTCTGCCTGCATATAATTTCACTGTCAACTTACTATTTCTTTCAATTGCCGACTGAAATATATTCAGTCCCCATGTTTCTAACTTGCTATTCTTTTTTCAGAGATATGTGTCCCAAATGACCAAATACTTGCCAAGACCAACCAACTCCTTGAAGTTGAAACCAAGCTGCGCAAGGAAACTGAAGTTCATGCTTCAGACTTGGAGAAAACAATTGAATCTCTAACTGCAGAGAACACCAAACTGAAGAAGGAGTTGGAAGAGGCTGGAGATAAGTACAAGGTCTGCTATGACAAGATGATCAGTGTCCAGAAATATTGGACACCCTGAAAGACCATATCAAGGATATCCTCAATCCACTCATTGGTAAGCACCACTTCTTTTCACTTTTTCTTCTTTACTCGGCTTTCACATACTAACCCACATCATACTTTTCAGGCGAACAGAATGCTGCCATCAGGAGATCATATCCAGAGAAGTTGAACTGCTTGAACACCATCATCCGGCAATTCCAGTTTGGCACTGCTGAGATCATGAAGCGTGTTAAGAGCAACTGTGCTCCTCCCCAAGTGATATATGATCCCTGCATCAGCTTTCCACGATCCCCGAGTGGTTAGACCTCTGGACGCGCTCAGCATGCCGGGTTGGCGCAATGCGCAGCTTAGCTCTTGCCAAAGCTTACAACCCACGCCTTAACCCGGCTCCTTTTGTCAAAGGATTCCCTCAGTACAACGCTGATGGCACCAAGTTTGGAGGAAAAGATTTCAAGGAAATTTCTGCCCAAACCCGGCCTATTGCTTGCAAAATAGCTGAGGGCCTCAATCTGTCGGTTTTCCAAGATGCAGTGGATGAGAACAACACTCCAATCCCCACTCCTGAACCCAAGCATTTTGATCTACTGGCCAAGCTGAGAGACTCCATTGCAAAGATGAAGAAAGCTGCAGCGCCAAGTACCTCTACTCCAGTTGTCCCTGCACCCAGCCGTGCCCCCACTACGCCAATCATGGAAAAGCCGGCTGATGTTGCTAAGGAACTGCAGAAGATCAAGGCACTGCACCGACTGATTCCCAGGCCAAAGCTCCTGAAGATAACCCGGCTTCTGCCGAAGCTGAAGCTGCCAAGGGAACCTCAACCGATAACCCGGCTATCTGAGCCAGCTTTCCTGCTTCACCTTTTCCTGCAAAACAATTATTCGGCCAATGGGCATTGTAATATGCTCTGAAATACTTTGCCTTTTATTTGATGGTGCGTCTGTGCACTATATGAAATACTCAATATTTTGTAATAACTTATACTTTTTATGGTTTAGATGACCCTTTTGGTTTATCTTTAGCTTCTTATCAGTCGGTTTTCACATGACTTTCTCAGTTGCTACTTTTTCCTTTGCTAAAACAGGGTCAAACTAAGTCCCAGCATGGGCATCATAGTTGATTGAATTAACAAGTAAGCAATCTGGTCATAAAATTGTGAGTAACATCAAACTGATAGGCAAGTTTAACCAAGAACAAAATTAAGGCTTAAAAGCCGGTCTTAGGATTAAAACTTATGAACTTATAATTCATAAGTCCCCAAGCCCTGGATCAATGTTTACAAGTAAAGGCTTAAACTATGCATCATTACCCCATTGACCTCAAAACATCTCTATGCGTGCTCTCTTGGGCAACAGCTATAGGACTTTTTGCTAAGCACTCCTTTGGGCAAAGCTTTGTAAACATAATCTATGCATAAAAAGTAAAACAGTGAAAAAGATTTCTTCTCAATACTCTTCTTTATTAAAGATACACCAGCAAGCCGCCTCATTAAAAACCTTCCAGTCCCCTTAGGTACCCTGGTAAGGAAAAGAGCGCGTCTGAAACCTGCTGGGGGTTACATCGTTGTTACATAACTCGGCCTAGGTTCATGTTCACTAGGTATAATATGGGCGAAGATGAGCAATGTTCCACGGCCGCTTCGTCTCTTCCATAGGAAGGATAGCATGGTCCGTGTTGTTCTCTTCACCTTTCTCTCTCACATCTATCAGATAATATGAACCATTGTGCAATTTCCGACTGATAAGGAACGGCCCTTCCCATGGAGGAGTTAGCTTGTGCATCCCTGACTGATTCTGTCTGAGCCGTAAAACTAAATCTCCTTCCTGGAAAGTTCTTGATCTTACTCGGCGACTATGATAACGCCGCAAATCCTGCTGATAAACTGCGGACCGTTCCAATGCTAACTCACGCTCCTCTTCAAGGGCATCAATCGAATCCTCCCTTGCAATTGCATTGCTTGACTCCACATACGCCGCCACTCTTGGCGAGTCATGGACTATATCACTCGGTAACACTGCTTCTGCTCCATACACCAGAAAGAACGGTGTACGTTTGGTTGATCTATTCGGGGTTGTATTGATCCCCCAAACCACTGCGGGTAACTCTTTCACCCAAGCTCCATACGCCTTTTCAATCGGAACTCGAAGTCTTGGTTTGATTCCTTTCAATATTTCCTGATTACTCCTTTCTACCTGCCCGTTGGCCTGTGGATGTGCCACCGAAGCAAGGTCTAATCTGATTCCCTTCTCTTTGCAAATATCTCTGTTTCACCGAGTGACATGTTGGTCCCATTATCTGTGATGATACTGTGAGGATAACCAAACCGACTGATAATTTTCTTCAGAAACGTGACAACTTTGGAAGCATCACAACTTGTAACTGGCTCCACTTCAACCCACTTAGTGAACTTATCAACAGCCACCAAGAGATGAGTTTTCTTGCACGATGTCATCTGAAAGGGCCCCATCATATCAAGACCCCAAACTGCAAACGGCCAAGTGATTGGTATTGTCCTCAATTCTGAGCTGGCACATGCTCCTGTCTTGCATATCTTTGACATCCATCACATGCCCTAACAATCTGCTCTGCATCCTTGAAAGCTGTAAGCCAAAAGAATCCATGCCTAAATGCCTTGGCCACCAGAGACCTAGATGAAGCATGTGACCACAGTCCCCAGCATGTATCTCTTGCAAAATTTGCCTTCCTTCGACTGATGAAACACATCGCTGATAAACTCCAGAAACACTGCGCTTGTACAACTCACCATCAATTACTGCATAGCCGAGTGATCTTCTAACAATTTGTCGCGCCATAACTTCATTACTCGGCAAAATCTTCCTTATCATATAATCCAGATATGGTTCAGTCCACTCAGGAATCTCATGCAACGCTGCTACTAACTCGGAATCTTGATCTGGACTTTCATCTTCCTCTTCACCCGGAAGTTGGACTGATGGCTTCCATAACTCGTCCAGGAACACATTTGGTGGAACTGGCTCTCTACGTGATCCCAATCTTGACAAAGCATCTGCTGCCTCGTTTTTCCTTCTATCAATATGATCCACCTGGAATCCTGAAAAGAATCCAGCTGCTTCATCAACAGCCCTTCTGTAAGCCGCCATCTTCTCATCTTTCCTGTCCCAAGTCCCAGAAACTTGCTGCGCTACAAGATCCGAGTCACCGAAACACATAATCCTTTTGATGTTCATCTCCTTGGCAATGCGCAAACCATGTAACAAAGCTTCATACTCAGCAATATTATTGGTGCAATCGAAGTGAATCTGAAGAACATAACTCATCTTATCCCCTTTGGGTGAAGTGAGAACCACTCCTGCTCCTGATCCCTCATACTGCTTGGATCCATCAAAATGCATAACCCATGACTTATAACTCGGCGCCTTGGGTGGTGCCGTGCTTAACTCGGTCCAATCATTGACAAAATCAATCAAGGCTTGTGACTTAATCGCTGTGCGAGGCTCATACTTGATGTGATAATCACCCATCTCAATCGCCCACTTGGCAATTCTTCCAGTAGCTTCAGTATTGCACACAATGTCTGCCAATGGTGCTCCACTTACCACTGTAATGGGGTGTTCTTGAAAGTAATGCTTCAACTTCCGACTGGCCATGAAAACGCCAAAAACTAACTTCTGCCACTGGGGATACCTCTGTTTAGCCGGAGTCAAAACCTCACTGACATAATAAACCGGCCTTTGAACCAATGCTCCTTTCCTTCTTCCTTTCGCTCTACCACAATAACTACACTAACTGCTCGGGAATTCGCAGCTATGTACAACAGCATGGGCTCCTTTGGAGCTGGAGCAGCTAAGATTGGTGCTTTCGATAATGTTTCCTTCAATGCCTCCAGGGCTTTATCAGCTTCCTCATCCCAAACAAATTTATCTGACTTCCTCAAGAGTCGGTATAAGGGAATTGCTTTCTCTCCCAGTCGGATATGAACCTACTCAACGCAGCCACACAGCCGTGATCTTCTGGACTCCTTCAATTCAGTCGGCTTTCCCAACCTATTGATTGCTGCTATCTTTTCCGGGTTTGCTTCAATCCCACGCTCGGACACAATAAAGCCGAGTAATTTCCTGATGGAACTCCAAACACACACTTTTTTGGGTTAAGCTTCATCTGAAACCTCCTTAAGTTAGCAAAAGTTTCTCTCAAATCATCGATAAATGTCTCAGCTTCTTTGTCTTGATCACCACATCATCAACATACGCATGCACGTTCCGATCTATCTGCTTCTCAAAACAACTCTGGATGCACCTTGATAAGTTGCTCCAGCATTTTCAGTCCAAATGTCATGTTCTTGTAACAAAAAGCTCCAAATGGGGTGATAAATGATGTCTTCTCCCAATCCTCCTCTGCAAGCTTGATTTGATGGTATCCTGAATATGCATCCAGGAAACACAAAAGATCACTACCTGCCACAGCATCTATGATTTGATCAATCCTTGGTAACGCAAACGGATCCTTCGGACAATGCTTGTTCAAACTTGTGAAATCAATACACATCCTCCACTCATTGTTCTTTTTCAACACTAAAACCGGGTTAGCCAACCACTTTGGATGTAACACTCCATAATGAATCCTGCGGCGAGTAAACGAGCTATCTCTTCTCCTACAATCCTTCTTCTTTCCTCATTCAATCTGCGCAATCCCTGTTTAATCGGTCTTGCTTTAGGATCAACATGTAAGCGGTGCTCAGCGAATTCAGTCGGTATGCCTGGCATGTCACTAGGTTTCCATGCAAAGACATCCCGATTCTCACGGATGAATTCGATGAGCGCGCTTTCCTATTTGTCAGTCAGATTTGACCCGATAGAGAACTGCTTGGACGAATCACCCGGCACGAAGTCAATCATCTTGGTATCCTGAGCCGCTTTGAATTTCGCCCTCTCTTCGGTCATTGGTTTCTTCAAAATTGTCCCATCATCCGGATTTGTGGTAGCTTTGTAGTAATTCAACTCCTCTTCCGCACAGGCTTGTTCTGCCATAACAGCATCACCTTGCTCACATTGTAACGCCAACTCACGACTGCCATTGACTGTGATAATACCTTTTGGACCTGGCATCTTCATCTTTAAGTACACATAACACGGCCTCGCCATGAATCTAGCAAAAACGTTACGGCCAAAGAGAGCATGATAGGGCTCTTCAATTTGACCACCTCAAAACAAATCATCTCAGACCTGAAATTATCCTTTGATTCTCCAAATGCGACCTCCAATGTTATTGTTCCCTCTGGTCTTGCTGACTTTCCAGGACAATACCATGAAAGATAGTACCAGAAGGGTGAAGCTGCTTGGCTGTGAAACCCATCCGGATGAATGTATCCCAATACAGAATGTTGATGCTACTACCTCCATCCATAAGAACCTTGTGTAAAATATAACCCGAAACCTGAGGTGCAACAACTAAAGCCAACGCTCCAGGTGCATCCACTCGGTCCGGGTGATCCTCTCTAGACCAAGTGATCGGATACTCGGACCACTTCAAATATCTCGGAACCGCGGGAAGAACGGCGTTGACAGCCTCTTCTTTAATTTCTGATCTCTCCGACAAGTGCTGGAAACTGTAATATGATACTGTCCTCGATTTAACTCTTTGGGGTTTTGCTGGAAACCTAACCCGGCTGGTCCATTATCCGGGCCGGGTGGTCCTCCATTATTTCCTCCAGCTTGTGGTCCGTGGGCCGGGTTATTTCCATTACCCGGCCTCGGCCGTTTCCTCCCATGTTCATCCTGGCAAACTCCTCGTTCTTCCATCTCTGAAGATCAACACACTGGGCCAAAGAGTGATTTGCCGGTTTACCGTTCCTACTATGACGTGGACACGGCATGTTGAATGCTTCCTGGGGGTTAGCCGGTCCTCGGAAATTTCCCCTGTAATTGCCATTGTTGTTATTGCCTCGATAATTGTCATCTCGCCGCTGAAACTTGTTATACCCGGTGTTTGTGTTTGCCACCAAGTCTGAACCACCATCATGCTGCCTTTTGGAGTTATTCCCATTGTTACCATTGTGATTATTGTTCCCATTGTTGTTGTTACCGTTGTTGTTGTGGTTCTTTCCTCCGTTGTTGACGTTTCCTTTTCCCTTATCTTCATCATCATCCCGGGTCTTGTCTGTGGATGCGTGCTTATGAGCCGCTTCCATCAGCTGTCCCATGGTGATGGTTTCTGCTTCGCCAGTGGCCCTCAGTCGACCCATCTTCTGAATTACCGGGTCATATCTGCAGGTTTTCTCCATCGACGACACGGCCGCAGCTGGTGTAATTCCCTTTGATGAGTGAATGATGGCTGTGACCCGGCGCATCCAGTGACGCGCTGACTCGCCTTTCTTCTGGAAACATCGCTCCAAATCTTCTATAGTGAACAACTTCTCACACGTGCCCTTGAAATTCTTGACAAATAATGCCTTCAACTCATCCCAAGAATTGATAGATTTCTCGGGTAATCCATTGAACCATAACTTTGCTGCTCCTTCACTCATCATCAGGTACATGTATCTCGCGCACAAGTTGGCGGTGGCATTGCGAATACTCATCGCCATCTCGTAACTGCTGAGCCATGTTTCTGGATCCATGCTGGGGTCATAATTTGTCACCTTGCTTGGCTCTTTAAACTTCTCGGAAAAGGTTCGCTCTTAATAGCATCTGAAAGACATTTAGTTCCAACCGGGTTAAGTAATGAAGAAACTAACGGCAAACCTGACCCGGTATTTGGTGCGTGGCCCATCACTCCTGCTTCAGGTTGTCCTCCGGCTCCTCCGGCGACACCTAAAGCCGGGTTTGCGCTCGCCGCACGCCGTGCTCTTGAACTGTTGACAATTGCTTGGGCCACAGACTGGGCCGGGGCCGGCTGATGCGGCCTCGGCACCGGTTGATTCTGGGCTGGCCTCTGCTGATGTCCCGAACGCTGAGGCTGCGGCGCCGGGTGACCTTGATTCTGCTGTCCGTTCCTGACGCCTGATCCGGCTGGCCTTGGTGTTTCTCCGTGATGACTCCGGTTAGCTCGGCTATTGTATGGTGTTGAATGTAACGCTCCACTCTTATCCGGCATGTTTCCCTGCTGCGTGATCGCAGTTTTCAACATCTCAATTGCCCTGCGTGCTTCGTCTCCCTGTGGTGATTGATCAATCGGCATGCGGCATAATGCTAATGTTGCTGCGTACACGTTATCAGCCGGATTTGAGTAGTGACCCTGGGCGTGTGGAACCGATCTGCTGGTGGTGGCATATCACCCGCAGCCGCTGTGTTCTGATTTTGCTGAGCTCCGGCCCGAGTGTTGGGTGGCACCCCGTTTCCTCCCTGATTTGCTCTAACCATGATTCCATGCCCAATTCCAACCGGCTCTGGCTCAGGCCGAGTGACATTGGGAGCTCCGTTTGGTGATGCAAAGTTCAATCTCGTTGGATCTAAAGTCATGCCTGGCATCACCCGGGTTTCGTGCCTCCTCCGATGTACTGCTGTAAGATCTTCATGGCGATTCTGCACTGTTATCCTTTCTTGCTCCACACGGGCTCGATCCCGTTCTATCTCTTGTTGCTCATCGTACATGCGCTGCTGCTCCGCCAATAAAGCCTTCTGTTGATTCTCCAGCGTGATTCGTAACGTATCCAATTGCTGCGCCCGGGTTGCTGCGTTATCTGGTGTGATTGGGGTTGTAACTATTGCTGCGTCAAAGTCCAAGGGCCTAAAAACTGGTGGGATTTCCATCACAACCGGCTGTCCCGAGCCTTCACCCGGTTGAAACGTTGTGAGACGCTGAATTCTTTCTCTGTTTTCTCTGGCCGCTCGCGTGGCATCGTCCTCGCTTACTGAAGTTTCTGTTCCATCATTGTGATTCCTCAGAGTATACACCATCGCATGCTTCATGGTCCTTGGCTCCGACTCATAATCTTCCTCATCAGCCACATACCCAAATCTCTCGTCAAACAACGGTAAAATCGATTCAGTATCTGTATCCAAATCTTCCTCACGTCGGTACTCCGGCTCGCAAGCCCGGATGTCCGACTGATGTTCGAAACCTCCTGTTCCGACTGATTCTTCTCCATCAGATTGGACGATGGTGGCTGCCCCTGAAACGGAGTCGCACATAACCTCGTCATCAAATTGCTGAATTGCATTAACCATACCTACGAAGACGTGGATCCGACCGAACGGGATCACCCGGCCGGTATCCAGCAGATCTGCTTCTTCCTTCCAGCCGGAATCGTCGACGATGCGATTTCCGCGCTGATCCATCCTGACCTCGCCGATCGCGAGGTTCTCCATCCCTCGCAGAGCTTCTCCCTTGATGAGGACAGCTTTGGTCGCAGGCCCCACGGTGGGCGCCAACTGTCGTGGGGTTAACACGGCAGATGTTACCATAGGGTAACTTGTATGTTGGGGCAAGGCGCCTTGGTCCTTCAGGAGATTGTCACGCTCGTTGGGGAAAAAGGGTTTACCCAGGTTCAGCCTCTCCATTGGAGATAAAGACCTACTTCCTGCTTCTATGTTATTGATCTCGAGGTCTCGATAACTCGGCTACGACAACAGAGCCGGGTTACGAGACAGGTTACAAGGGTTTCGCTTGATAGCGGTGATATCGAACTAGGGTTGAAACTTATGACTTGAGACTTAGAACTTCTATCTATGTTCTGGGAGCCCGTTTATATAGACGCCGGGTCTCCCGAACTTACAATGAATACCGAGTTACATACGAGCACGGAGTCCTACTCTAGGTTCTTCTAGACCTTCCGTAGCCTCCAAGTCACCCGGTTTCTTCCTTCACTCGGACTCCAGTTCTTCTAGGTCCTTCCTTCCAGGGACGAGTCATGTTAGGCCTATTGGCCCAACTATAACCCGGCCCATATCTTGTACACTTCACTCGGACCAGACCTTGGGCCGTCCGACTGATTATTCCTTGGTCATAAGTATACCGGGTTATTATCCCCCAACAGAGGTTGAGGACCAAAACATTACTTTGTTTTGTAGGTAACCAAAAGATGGATAGGAAAGATAAATCTCCACTACTGATTCCCCGAGAGTTCGATATTAAACCCTCGAGTCACCCCTCGTGGGGAAAACACGTCTTCCACTTACTACACACTATGCACTTGGAGTCTCAACCTAACCCATTTACTTTTCACGCAGGTAACTACGTGAAGGGCCATCAAGACTGTTTTCTGGCGCCGTTGCCGGGGAATCATTGCTGAAAGGTTTATCCAAGGATATCTCACCAAGTCAACTTCATCACCAACTTGTGCTAACACCTAAGCTTGGGGAGGTTGCACCTACGTGAGCATCATCTTATCCATCTTTACCTTCAAAGCAATTTATCTTGTTTTGTCATTGTCTTGCATTTTTAAGTTCGGTTTGCATATTTATTTTCAGTTTTGCATAAAAAATTAAAAAACACATAAAAACTTTATTAAAATGGCTTCTAGTGTTGAAATGAACAATTTTGGTCAATACTATGGAGAGTCGTTAATGGATGCTTGGTATAGAATTGAGGGCATTAGTAAAAATGGTGTCAACAAATATACCCCTGCTACTTTGATAAGAAACTTTTATAATGGTCTAGATGGGTGGTCAAAATGTTTTCTAGACTCATTGACTAGTGGAAGATTTGCCTCTGGAAATCCCTCACATGCTAATAATCTAATGGAAAATCTATTTGGGAATTCTATAGAATCAAAGATGAAATTATGATCAAACAACTAAAAGTTTCTATGGATAGGTCAATATTATGTCTACAAACTTATATGGAAAATTATCCTACTAAAAATGAGATGCATTTATTTATCCTTCATACAAAATCTATTATGAAGAAGACAAACAACACTATTTCAGGAATTTCTTTGAAAATGGAAACTATATTGAATTATGCCAAGTCTAAAAAGAAGTTGACTAGGGAATTAAATGAAAGAATATCTTCTATGTTAGGACCTTTAGACAAGGATATTAAGAATTATGTTGAAAAGGAGGATGATCTCCAAATAGCCTTGAATGCTGCTTTAAAGAAAAGAAATGAGAATTTTGTTTGCATTGAGGAAGTTAAAATGCTTAGTGAAGTCAAGGAACAATTGCTTGACTTAGGGAATTGTAGCTTGCATGAATTAATATCTATCTTACAAAAATTTGCAAGTGATCCTTCCATCAACTATAACCAAGCTGGTTTTGGTTCTTATATTGCTAATCATGTCTTGAAAGAAAAGATTGCTAGGTACAACCAAGAGGCTATGATACCACCTAAGCTTGGGGATATATGGATTCCCAAAGTCCTAGTAACCATTGGAAAAGAGACACACCATGCTATACTTGATCTAGGATCTAGTGTCTCTGTTTTATCTAAAGAACTATATGATATACTTGAATTGAAAAATCTTGAAAAATGCTCTATTGAACTTGCACTTGCTGATGATTCCATTAAACATGCTTTAGGAAAGTAAGTGATGTTATGGTAGAGTTACATATGACATTTGTACCTGTTGATTTTCTAATCATGGGTATGGGGAATAAAACCTCTAGTCCAATTATTCTTGGAAGACCTTTTCTTCGTACTACAGGTGCTATCATTGATTCAAAAGAAGGGAATGTGAAGTTTAAGTTTCCACACAAGAAGTGCATGGAACACTTCCCAAGGAAGAGGGACACACCAAAGTTCAAGCTCCCTCATGAGCTTCGTCCACAATAAACATCAAATAAGAAGTCTAGCTATATGGCTATAAAGAAAGCGCTTTACGGGAGGCAACCCGGTTGTTTTTATATATGATTTTCTTTGTGTCCTCTTGCTGTAACAAGAGAATTGTGTTTAGTTTAGTTTCTGGAATTTTTAATAAAGTGCCAAGTTTTACTCATTTTGGTTTGAAGAAGTTGCTTATAGCGTTCGGAGATTTTATTCCCGCACGAATCTGTGCACGGTATGATTTTTAATTCTTATTCTGTAACTCCGAATGAGCTCATATTTGAACTGTAATTTCAAATTGTCATCCTATGTATGCATGAAGTTTTTCGGAATTTTCCGACAAAGTTAAGTAGGGTAGAAAAATATGTTTTGCTGCTGCTGTTTTTCTGGACAGATTCTGTCCCATTTTGTTTGATGCATGCTTAGAACTTTTAACTTGAACATTTTTTATCCAATTGAGTTTATGAGTAGGCATACAACATTATACACTTTCTGGACATTCATATGAATTTTTGTTCAAGGATTATATGCAGCAAGAAATCTATTTGTTTATCACTACTAATGCACCCCACAGAAAAGAAATGGGAGAAACGGTGTTTTGAAGTTTTTTCACAGGGATTAGAGGAGATGCACCAAGAGCTATCCAAGGATGGTGAAGACCATAAGCTTGGGGATGTGAAGACAACCCCACTGGACCTACACACTCTCGGTTTGCACATGTCTAACTTCTGTTTTTCGATCGAAACACTTTATCGCATAAACTTGGAGCGTCCTTTTGTTTGTTTTGGTTTGATTTTTATTTTGTGAGACCACCACACTATCATTTATATATGAGAGAGCTACTGGAAATTTGGGTTGAATTATGTTGGTTGCTATTATTAGATTGGGAAAAGGGATGTTTGAGTTGACTTTAAAAGATACATATAGTTGCATAATTCATGAGCTTGTTAATGAGTAATAATTTGCAAGTATTTTATCAAGAGCTATCTTTTATTCATGTTTTGATGCTGAATGTTATTTTACCTTGTTTTAACATGGATTAGTTAGTTCTATGGACACTCATGCATGCATTTAGATGGTCAACTTTCTCCCTCTTGCTAGCCCAAAAATTCCAACAAGCAAAAACTTGTTTCCAACACCTTCAACTAAAGTTTTTCCAGTGAGTCCACCATATCTACCTATTAGATTTATGCTATTTCGAGTATGTTTATCATGATATTTGTGTTATCTATACCTCTGAATGAAAATGCTTATGTTGTTGATTGTTATGGGAAAAGTTGGTTATAGAGCTCTCTCGAACTTGATGCACACTTTACTTTTATTGCATAAATAAAATATGACCCATTGTGATTAAAATTGTGATGTTGTGGGCTTGACAAATGTCTTTGGTTGAGAGTTAGCTCATATGTGCTGTCACATGGCAAGCTTTCAACATGCACTTCATTCATTTAGTTGATATCATGTACTTTTGTTTATGGATGCTTACCATGGGTGAAATAAATGTGGAAATGAAGTAGGTTTAAATGAGTTTGTATAAATGGTTAGAGAGACGCCTGGGCCGCTAATCTAAGCCATGCATCATTCATGGTGGAAATTTACTTACATGCTATGGTGAACCTTCTGTGATACACCTTACAATAAAAAACTATCTAATGGTAAATAAAAAGGGTGTTGAGATTGTTCATTGTGTTTGTTTGTCTTGTCATTTTGATATGGGCTTGTTCCATATCCTAGGACAAGAGGTACCCCAGTTGACGCTCTTAATTATACTATTATTACTTACAATGATATTTAACTTGAACTTGCTTTATTTTCCAAGTTGAGTAACACATGGGGTAGGTACTTGTATTCAAGGGGCATGAGACTTTCAACCTGTACTTTGTCAAGCACACTACTCGTATTTGCTTTCACTTTAAACTTAATCATTCAAGATGCTATGATAGGGGAATGAGAGCTTGACACCAAGGATTACCACATTACAATCATTAACTTAAGTAGAGAAGTTCAGAAGTTAGATGAAATTTATTCATGCTTTACCTCTACTCATATATATATCTTTCCAAAGTGTCCACCTTTTATATTCAGATTTTCATCAATACTCTATGACCATTGTAGGATGTTCTTACTTATCATTATGCATACATGTGGTCCATAGTACCTTTTCTTATGTTACACTTTGTGAATTATCATTGAACATCCTTGCATTGAATACTTGATATCACTTCGTAAACTATCTTGCATATTGCTACTCCTTTTAAGAATGAATCATTTGACTCTTTGTAGTAATAGTAATCATCTTTGATATCCATTGTTAGTATTAAAATGCAAAGTCCATGTTAGTTTTATCACCTTCATACTCGAGGATGAGTATTGGTTAAGCTTGGGGATGTTGATGCATGTAAAATGCATACATGAACTTTGCATTATATTACTTGTATTCCAATCATATTTGCATCATATAAGGGTTATATCAATGTTTTATAATGATTTTTGGGAATATTATATTTTTCCTATTTTTATGGAATTAACCCTGCGCAGGCAGAAAACCCTATTTTTTATTTTAATGTTTCAGGGACCCAAACGACGTCCAAATGACCTGCAAATTTACGGGCGTCAATATTTGGAAGGAAGAAGACTTGGGGGCGAAGGAAGCAAACAAGCGGAGCCCGAGGGCCAAGAGGTGGGCCCACGCGGCCAGGTACATGGCCGCGTGGGACCCCCCTTTTGGGCCTCGGAGCTCCGTTGCCGTCGATCTTTCCTCCACTGACTCCGTTTTGACCTAAAACCGCCTATAAAAATAGTCCCCCGACGTTCTCTGGAAGGAGCGCCGCAGAAACACAGAAACACCGAAATAGAGACCTGGAGTTGCAGATTGGAGGGGGAAACTCCGGCAAGGCGCTGCCGGCGTGGTCTCCATCTTCTCCAACGACTTCTCCACCGTCTCCATGATGAAGAGGGAGTAGTCCACCTCTGGACTATGGGTTTGTGGAAGTAACTTATGTATCTCTCTCTCTTGAGCTTCACTAATTAGTACCGTATGAGCTGCTGAACATGATTACGGTCATCTATGTAATACCTTTGTGGTGGATCTTTTATGAGTTAATATATGTTTGAGATTGCAATGGTTTTGTTTCAGTTATGAAAGTAGATGCATATTATGTACCCCGTTCTTATTTACTTGTCATGATCAAGCATGTTTATGAGAGCGTGTGAGGGGGAACGTGTGCATTAGTTGGAGTAACGGGGGGTGGCTAGTGCAGTGAACGTGAGAGAAAGTTCTGCGATCCACTTGGGTATCTCTACCTTACTTTGTTGCCTCAGTAGGGATAAAAAGAAATACCATGCTACCGGAGATGTGGGTGTGACCATTGCCACTTCCTCCATGACTAGATCTAGCATGTTCTTATTTTAACTTCATGTCATGATACTTATTGCTATACTCTGAGTTATCTTAATTACTGAGGTGTTATGATTTAGTTCGCATCTTGGTGGAGTATAAGAGAGACTAATAACCAAAAGGTCTCTATGTTAGGACGTGATGCCCATATAATTATAACTTGTCATTAAACTGTTGTGTTGCAATCTCATATGTCAACTCTAGTGTTCCATTGTCTACCACTTTATTAAAGAGAGAGTGCATTTGTGAAACCATGAACCCCGGTCCATTTTTAATCATAAGAAACACCTTTCCAACACTTTTACCACTTTTCCATTTTCCGCCATTTAAAAATCCGAAAATACAAAAACACTTTTACATCTTGCATTCATCATATAAAACCCAAAAATATCATTTATCATTGCTACCACCAACCTTGCATATTTATTTACCACCATTGCATATTTATTTCTTGTTTGCATTGCATATTATCTTGATATCATTCTCAAACCTTGTGCTTGACAACCACTAGGTGAGGTTGAGGACCAAAACATTTACTTTGTTTTGTAGGTAACCAAAAAAGGATAGGAAAGATAAATCTTCACTACTGATTCCCCGAGAGTTCGATATTAAACCCTCGAGTCACCCCTCGTGGGGAAAACACGTCTTCCACTTACTACACACTCTGCACTTGGAGTCTCAACCTAACCCATTTACTTTTCACGCAGGTAACTACGTGAAGGGCCATCACTCGGGCACGAGAGTCTTGTGCAATTTTGGCTTGGACTTTGAAAGATTGCATCTCTTGCATGACTTCATTGGAGCTCAATTGTGGATAGTTGTGCCTTCCTTGGAGACTCTTCAGGTCGGCCGATTCAAAGGGCAAGAGAGCATTCACATACTTCCTCTTGATCCAATCATCATTCACATGGGTCCCACCAAGAGCTTTATAGGCATTGGCAAGGGACTTGAGTCTTCGATACATTGCTCATGGTCTTCTCCATTTTCCATGAAGAAACCTTTGGCCTTGTTGCTCATTTCCTCAAACCGGTTTCTCTTCATGCTTTTATTTCCAAAGAACACCTCAACAAGACAAGCCCAAGCTTGTTTGGCGGTGGTGCAATGCTCGATGTGAGACATATCATCATCTCCCACGGCATCTCGGATCAAATCAAGAGCGGTGCCATTTAGTTGACAATCAACCACCTCTCTTCTTGTCTTGTTGGACTCATCCACGGCTTGATATCCTTGCTCAGTGATCCTCCAAAGCTCGATAGATGCACTGTTCACATAAGATCTCATAGAAGATTGCCATTTAGTAAACAAAGATGCATTTAGCTTAGGTGGGTTTCCCCTTAGGTGAATTGGAGGATGAGAGATAGGTAGGTCGGGCGAGTATGGGAAAGGAACGGCACCATATACTCCCGAACCATTAGGTTGTTTAGTTGGGGTGTCAATTTTATCTTGTTCAACCCCCTTCTTCTTCCCACCAACTCTTCATTCTCGGGTTTGTCAACCTCCGAAGAAAGAGCGGTGGGTGGAGGTGAGATATCCTTAGCTTCCATGAGTTTCAAGATCATCTCTTGCAACTTGTCCATATTAGTTTCCATAGAGGACTTCAAGGTATTGAAGTCCTCCACGGAAACCGAAGTGGACTCGGTGGGAAGCTCATGAATCTCAACTCCATGCTCATCGATGGACATACTTCTCTTAGGCGGTTAAGCCCGAATAAAGAGCCGAGGCTCTGATACCAATTGAAAGGATCGGTATGGCCACCTAGAGGGGGGGGTGAATAGGTGCTACTCAATTTTTAGCTCTTTTTCGAATTTAGGCTTGACACAAAGATAAATTCTCTAGATATGCAACTATGGTGAATTTACCTATATGACAAGACAACACTAGACTAAGCACAAAACAAGTAAGAACTAGCGAGAAAGGAGTAACTGAACGGGAAGCACGCGGAGACAAGGATGTATTCCCGAGTTCCTCCTTTTTGGGGGAGTACGTCTCGTTGGAGGGGTGTGAGTTTCAAACTCAAACGCCACAAATGGCCTCACCCTATTCTTCGATGAACCTTGCCAAAAAGCTCGGTTCACCATCCACTATCGGAATCCTTCAAGGCGGAATCCGGAGCCCTTACAACAAACTTGAGACTCAACCCACAAAAGGATTGGGGGCTCCCAAGCACCACAGCATCTGCTCACAAAAGTAACAAGCAAGTAAGTACAACAAGATGCCTAGGTTTTCCTAGTGGAAACCCTAAGCTCAAATCCCTCAAGTGAATGAGGGGGAAATGAAAAACGCTTTGGTGACGATGTAGATCGGGGCCTTCTCCTTCAATCCTCCGAAGATCAACAAGTTTGGTTGGAGGGATTGGGAGATCTAGGTTGGTGAAGCTTTCACTAATGGAAGAGAGAGAGTCTTTGAATGCTTGCTGCTGGAGGTAGGTGGAGGGGTATTTATACCCCTCCAGAAAATCTGTCCGTTGCAGTCTTCAGGGGGCCGGATATCTCCGGGCTAAGTTCCGGAAATTTCCGACGGGGCGGATATTTCCGGTCCGCGCACCAGAAATCTCTGGGCTGGCCGGAAATCTCCGGCTATATTTCCGGCCTGCTGCTGAGGGACTCTAGTACCAAAACTCGCTAACGACTTAGCCGTTTTCTTGCGCCCCGGATATTTCCGGCCACCACGCCGGAAATTCCGGCCACCGGAATTTCTGGCCTTGATCCGGATATCTCCGGTCTACTCAGAAATGAAGCTTACTCTCTTCCTTCTTATTGATGAAACCGGACAAGCTAAACCTGACAACATATAACAGCTTATTAGGACTCTATTCATGTTATCTTTATTCACCAAAAGTAAGATGAAAGATATACTCTTTCAGGTGATGGCACTGTCAGTGGAGGCTTCGAAGTGCACTCTAGTGGCCGTAAACACAAGATTTATTATCAATCATGTCGAGGCACATCTTCGTCGTACCCTTGTTAAAGGCGGTGGATCGAAGCTTACATTTGGAGATGAGAATCCCGAGATCTCATAGGTTTGAAATTATCATCATCGGTGCATGGGCGACAATCCCTTGTTGAAGGTTTACCCGACCCGTGTACTTTTTTGTTTGTTTTGGTCATTTTTTATAGGGTGAGCAGTAATTTGGTAGAGTTACGGTTATGAGGCTTTTGGCTTTGGATTTTTGAGTCGACTTGTTCGGCATCATTGTATAACTTTACCTGGTTTTAAATAATATATAATATTTGATTCTATGCAGCAACCAATCGGCATTCCTCCTTTAAAAAAAATGTAACAAAACAACTAGCAACTACGGAGTAGTATGTAGCTAGGTACAATGCACGTTTACACACGACCGTTCTTTCTGAACTACAAAATGGGCCAAACGACTGTTGTGGATTGTCTGGCAGTTAGTTGCGGAAAATTAAGGATGTCAATGGGTAGGATATGGCGCGGGTAGAGCAATACCATACCCATACCGTGTAGTCAATGGGTATAAAACTCTACTCATACCCGTACCCATGGGTATGAAACTTTACCCGTATCCATACCCGATGGGTACCAACAGTAGATCAAATAGTCGCATGTTACGCATAATTTTACATTCATCGATAACACATTGATAAAATAAAAACATTTATCTCAACTCAATAACATATATTTGATTACATGACAATTATCTCAACACAAATTGACAATTGATGATAACTTTACCATAGGTTCACAAACTCAAGAGAACGAATGTTGGACCTCAACGAGTACGGTATATAAACGGGCAAGGTATGGGTATACCCACGGGTACCAGATTATATCCGTGTTCTACCCGCGACTTAACGGGTAGGGTACGGATACTACCCATGGGTATAAAATTGTGTCCATACCCTACTCATACCCGTGGGTACCCGTACCCATGTGTAAAATTGCCTTCCTTACGGAAAATACTAGCAGGACAGCAGGTCAGTTATAAGTTGTATCTTCATAGACGAAAATGTTAAGTTACTTCATTAGAATTTCTAGGTTTTTCAAGGTTCAGCAAGATTAACAGATCCGGAATGACGCTTTTAAAACAGTTACTCCCTCCTTTTTAATATAAGACGTTTTGAGATTTGTCCACATTCGCATGCACACAAATGTATATAGACCCACTTTACTTTATATGTTTACTCATTTTACTATGTATATAGACAACATGTGTAACACCTAAAACATCTTATATTAAAAAACGGAGGAAGTATATTGCAAGACGGCAAGAGTTGTGTGCGTTGGAGCTTGCACAACGTGATTTTAATAATCATCAACCGGGAGAGAGCTGTATATCACACGAAATGTATACTGACATATTATCGACATCTAAGTGACCTATCGAGCACAGAGTGCGCAAGAGGATATATTGTACTACTAAAATTCGACATGGAGAATGTAATGGGAAAACACGTACTTGTGGATGCTTGTAGCGGATTAATATAGTGCTTCGTCCGTTCCAATATATATAAGACGCTTTAGCTCTTCAACATGTTGTCTAGGTGCATACTAAAATAAGTGTGCATACACACTAAAATATATCTATATACATCTACATATATGTGAATGTGGACAAATGCTAAAACATCTTATATTTAGGAACGGAGGGAGTATCATCGAACAATCAGAGTAAGATTAGTGAGCCCGTTCATATACGTGGGGAGAGGTCTCTGTCATGGCGTGGCGTGTGCATGCAAAACAATAAATGCAGATATGGAAAGATACTGATGGTTGCAACTACCAAGTATAGAAAAAAATCCATATGGCTAGCTATGTCACGTTTTGTTTTTGTATCTTACATCTCATTTTTGTGCAAGGAACTAATTGTGTGCACCTAATTTCATTATTTTGGCAAATTTATAAGATTTTTTAATATGGTACCTTGACTGGACATAAATTCATTTTTAGAACATGTATAATTTATAGTATATCTTGATCGATGATAAAACTAGCAGGTCTAGCCAGTATTGTCGACAATTTGACAAAGCAGTAGAGTCGGTGCATCAAACTATGGATAGCCACATAAAGTGGAAGAAATCCGGAATTCTATATTACTAAGTACATCATGCCGTGGTTTTAAGTCTCAAGTTGCAAATGCGGCTGCTGCTTCTTATTTAGCTCAAGTCTTTACTTTCGGGGCCTTTCAGAAACATATATACTCCTGCTCAAAGGGACTATCAGTAATATTTTGAAATCAAGTGAAGTACTACTATATTACTTTTACTTTTTCAGTACTCAATATTCTTTTGTATCCTATGCATAGGTGGTGACCACAACACGATCGTATGAAATTATAAAATGACCCAGAGTAGTTCGTGCACCGGCATTCTTGATAAGATCCACTTGGTTTATATTATGTCATTAGTACCGGTAAACTAGCTTCTACATATGTACTTTTTATTCGACTTGAGATTTATACTTGTACTTTTCGTGGTGAAATTATTAGAGTTGTTAGTTTACTTAGTTGATGGTACGCTCGTTGACAATATGGCACTAGATCCCATCAAGTAATACACGTTCTTGCTTACTAAGAAACCGGTGCTACTTGACTCTTCTTCCCATGGGGTCTGTATATGCAGGGGTTAGGTTTACATGGACATATTATTTCTTAATCGCCTTTTGTAATTTTCAGTAATATAGTATATATTTTGTCAAGATTTTTTTTACTTCTATTAATTATTATTATAAACGTCCCTTGATTTGTAAAGTGTGTTATTATCTTTCTGTTTCAGCAAATGCTGCAAAATGATTTTACATCAGTTCTGCAAAATGGTTAGTAACCTCTTGTTGGTCCAACACAAAGACATTTACATTTAGTGCTTTTTTGCCCTGGGCCGCGGACTGACCCAAATGATAAGTACAACTCATGGCCCACAGAAACAGGCCAGCCCACGGAGTCCATGTTTAATTTTTCACACTCTTTTTTTTTTGAAATGGGGGTGCGGATCCCAGTCCTCTGCATCAAAACAATACACAAAGCCTCCGCATTTTATCTTTTTTTCACACGCATTTTCTCCCCTGTTAATAAAAGGGTTGGATTGAACGTCCTATTCCTCTGTTCGTCTCCTCCCCTCACGGCGGCATGGTCACCTATCCGCCGAACACGGATCCAGGCCTCTCTCCATCGCAAATGGATATTGATGCATCTGCAATCTTCAAGGGCCTCCATCATGCTCCATACCAGTTGATGCCCGCGGGTGGCTCTCCCGACGGTCTATCCGGCGTATGCACTCGAGGCTTAGGAAGACTGAGCTGAAGATTTTGAAGAACCATCACCGAGCTCAATCTCAGCGGGTCCTCGCCGTTGAATCTGGGGAAACAACAGAGATATTGTCGTCCATCTCTGGTGACACAGCCCAAACAGCAAGAGGACGATATCTTCTACAAAGCGATCATCTGGCAAGTAAAACATTGTGCCTTTTGAACTCATGGAGAATCTATCCTGCACCTCTATAGCATTGCCACCGTTGATAATCTTGCAAGCATGTAGGCAATGAAAAGTTCTTTTCTGCCCATGAATCCCATTTGTTGTATGTGAGCATAACTGATGATTTTTGCTGCCCCTGTAACTCCTTTGTTGCGTGTGAACAAAATTGTCTAGTAAAGCTGGAGCAGCTAAATTAACTTGGCTCCATAAGTTCACACTGAGCAACCTATTCCCAAACTGAAATTTCTAGCATTGAGCAGCAAAGTTGTGAAGATTGTGCATATCATACCAGCCGCTGGAGATCATCAAATGATTGTTGGCGACACCGGAAGATTGGACAAGAGCATGCACAGAGAAGTCGCAACAAATGAAGGCCTCCCATCCAAATATCAAAATCTGGGCAAATTCATCAACACCACACCGGCTTGCTTCTCGTGTAGCAACAGCAAACTGAGCAGAAAAACAAGGGATAGGAGCAGCCTCTCCTTTCCTCGTGTACAGGTTCTTCACCTGCAACATCATGCTCACATCCTGAATATTGCATGCCGGCCGCCCACTGATGGACAGCCTCATGGTGCAGAACGAACGCAGGAGCTTCAAGTTGTCTTCAGAAGAGATGACCACCATCAAGACGGCACGCTCAGCGAAGGCAAGGATGGAGATCCCGCAGTTGCCGCTCCTTGCAAACTTGGGGAGACACATAAATTCCACGATTTGAGGCTGCTGCATCTTCAAATAAAACCTCCACAAGCAGCACCAGGTCGAGATTTCCAGCGAACTATCCCCCAGATCAAAGTCCAGCAGGGGAGCACCTGCCACAAAATTATTGGAGAATGAAGTGACGAAGTCGTGAAGCGACCACCGCCGAAGCAACGTGGCGCCATGGGTTTGGCTGAGAGGTGCCGGCATAAGATACACCACCTACCCTACTCCACCCCTTCGCCTCGCTGCCATCACCATGAGCTTGAGGGAGAGGAGGAAGGAGGACAGGGGCGGACCTGGATCCGGCCGCCTGGTTATTTGCCGGGGAGAATCTACTGAAGAGAAAAACTAAAACTACTAGGAGCCAGACCCCCCACCCACGCAGCGCCGGCCACCGTGGCCACCGACGACGTGGGGGAGAGAGGCCGGCGATGGGATCTGGGGAAAGGCTCAAGGAAGGAGAAGACCACTGTCGTCCTCGAAGTCACGAACACCGGAGGTCGCGAGACCCCTTTTAGAGATTCGGCGAGGGGCGCAAGGAGGATCTAGGCGAGTGAGCGATGCGGAAAGTAGAACACACAAGCGGTTTACCCAGGTTCAGGCCGCTCGGAAGCGTAACACCCTATTCCTGCTTGTCTGGATATATGGTGGCGATATGCGTATCCGGGCTACAAGGATGTGTTCCCGGGCACTCTTTCTAGAATGTGCTCTCTTGATCTGATCTACCTAGCTAGCTTGTGTTCTAAGATGATCCCTTTCTCCTGACCCGGTCCTCCTTTTATCTCAAGGGATACCACAATGGTCTGACCTTTCTGCCCTGGTCTTGAGCTACTTTTTTGAAGGGAATACCCCAACTACCACTTTTAGCCCGGAACATGCCAAACTGGGACTGCACTGGCACGGCTTTACTTTGCAGACTCGCACATGGCTTGTTCCCCTGTGTTTCCCCGGATACACCTACCCCAATTTTGACCTGGGAAGGTGTCTTGAGGGTTTCGTGAGATCCTTGTGTCAAGGAGTTATCCTTCTATGGGCCACGCGCGGAGACTTCACTGGCACCCCCAGTTCCGGGATGCGACAGTAGCCCCCGGGTACTGCCTCAACTAGTCAACAGGAGTTGGGGCGGTACCCAATTTGCGTGGCCTTACGTGTACCGTTACCGGGATGCTTCTTCGTTCACGGGCCTCTCGCGGAGTTAGTGGTTTGAATAGTTTCTCCAAGGTTCGGTCGGTATGGCATCCGTCCTATTGGGTCCCGCGCCCTGGTTGCTCTTTATGGTGGGTGGTGGGCCTTCCACCACCTGGGGACCTTCGCCAGTTGACCCCCGGAACGACGTACAGATCCAGGACTTTCCGGGAATCTCCCTCTTCCTCCTTCATCCATTCTCCACATCTGAGGTCTCGAAGCTTCGCCCGTCTCCGGGACCATGGCGCCTAAGCGGAAGGAGGTTCAGGAGCAGCAGGCAGAGAAGCCCTCCTGGAAGGCGAGGATGGCCGCGCGAAACAAGGTGGATGCGCTCTTCGACAGCAAGTTCCGAACCGAAGAGCATCTGCGCAGAGTTCAAGCGGTCGTAGCCAGCGACCATTGCAGCTCAGGTCCTACGCAGGTCAGTGCTCTAGCGCTTGGGTCTCCGGGTGAGAACTATATCCCCATCATCTGGTTCTTCCTGGCCATGGGCCTCGTGCCCCCGTTTTCCCCTTTCTTTCATGCTGTTTTGGATGCGTACGGGTTGAGTCTCCTACAACTGCATCCCACAGCTGTCCTTTCATTGGCTGTCTTCGCACATCTCTGCGAATGCTTTGTGGGCATAGTTCCCTCCGTGGCGCTGTTTTGCCATTATTATGCTCCTCGCCTTACCCCGAAGGAGCCGATCTCTGCTAGTGTTACGTTTCAACTTCGAGATGGCATGGCGGAGCAGTACCCTCATTATGCCATTCCTGTCACCAAAGCTTCTCATATTGCCAATTCGAACGAGTTCAGCCCCCGTGACGAGGAGTTCGGAGAGGCGTTCAAACACATCAAAGAGCTCAAGCATCGAAAACTGTCCGGTTTGATGGTGGCTGCCCACTTCCTTCAGCACCGTTTGGCCCCACTGTAGGAGAGAGCCAAGTTCATCTGGGATTACTCCGGGGAGGGTTCAAACAGGGTGGGCCTCTAGGAGGCAGATATGCCTTCTTCTGAGATAGCCAGATGGATCAAGAAGTTCTTTCATTCCAGCAAGTCCTGTGCTCTTCCTGTTAATGTCGTGCCTCTGTACCGTCCGAAGAATAAGACCCAGCTTCTTCAGTTAGTTCCGGCTTGCGGTCCCGTAGGAATCCAGGGGACAGAGGATCAGGAACCCAACTCGCGAACTGATGAAGTACACCAGGAAGAAGTTGCTCGACGTACTCGCCGCCAAAGGTCGAAGAGGGTGGTCGTGCAATCTGATCAAGAGGAAACTCGCAGGGGAGGTGCAGACTCGAGTTCCAATCATGCATCCCCCTCTGAGTCCCAGGAAGTAGAGGATGACCTTCCGCTGCCTCCTTTGAGCGAGGTCCCCACTTCAGGCCCTCGTGGCGAAGCAAAGAAACGCAAAAGGTGCTGATCTTCTCAAGATTTCACTTCTCATAGAAACGGTACCCATTCCCGGGAACGTTCGTTTGGAGCTGATATCTTATCTTTCTTTTGCAGGGTCTTAAGAGGTAAGACCAGCAAGAAGCCCAAGAGAACGCCCAAGGTAGTCACTCCGGATAGCTCCGAAACCGAAGATGACTCCAATCTGCCTAGGGGTGGCAATTTTGGGTCTGGTGAAGAGTGGCCTGACGTGCTTAGGGCCTCGACTCACTCTACCCGGGAGGATTCTCCTTCGACTGGTATGCACTCTTAAATATTCTCAACCCCAATAGCCTTGGCAATAGTAGTGCAGATGCTCGCGCTAATCACGTATCTCGTACAACCCTAATGCAGGCGTCAATCAAAGTTCTCAGGCTCCGGTGTCCTCAGCCCCCAGTTCGGCTGAAAAGTTGGCAGTCCCAGTTCCCACCGTGGAACAAGACCTCCGAGACGAGGTTGTTGCCCGAGAATCTGAATCGTATTCAAGGACAAAGAGATTGCCACTTTGAAGAAGGAGCTGCAGGAACTCAAGACTTCCAAGATCAAGGCTGATGAGGACCACGAAGCAGCTCTTTCCCGGGAACGAGAGGCCTCGTCGAGGGTGAAAGTTCTAGATGAAGAGGTTACTGCTCTACTGTCCGTGATTGAAAACTTTGAACCATCGGGAGGAAACCAACACTTGGACTCTGCACCTAATCTGTGCGAGTTTCATGGAGCTGCTGTTAAGATGACTGAGGAAATGGAGCTCCTTGGGATCCATATTTCCCGTGAAGATCTAAGTACTGAAGGCTCGTCATTGGGGGATTACGTGCAATTCTTCAAGACTTTGGCAAGCAAGCTCGGGACGGCTGTTCAGGAGGTTGATATCAATCGCCAGCTAGAATGCAAGACCTTGGTTCGGGATGTCGCGACAGAGATTCTGTTCGTGGTCCCTCTTCTGGACCCGAATTTTTCTGTAGAAGATGTCCTTAAGGAATTCGACGAGGAAGCTAAGGCTGCAGATGAGAAGAAGATAGCTCCGTGGTCGATCAGCTGGTGCACCAATTCATGAGAACGGAAGAAACTATTGATGAAGACCCACAATCCTGAGTGTCTGTCTGTCTTGTACGCAACTTGTAATCACTGTGTCCCAGACCGCCCATGAATAATAACCTTTTCCCTTTACTTCACCCAGCAATCTGGGTAGGACATTTCTTCCGGTGAGACTACTAGAGTTACCTGCTCATAAGACACAAGCATTTCATGACATTGATCGATTAGCGTTAGAATCAGTAAACCGTCATGCATAGTAAAACCCGATGCCAATGTCACAAGTATGGGGGGACGGACCCGTTCCCATTTCCTCATTCGCGGGGGGCCGGACCCTTCCCGCTTAACATAAGTGTGGGGGGACGGACCCTTCCCGCTTCTCATACGTGTAACATACGTGGCGGAACGGATCCAGGCCCACTATCACACCTGCGGACGGACGAACCCTTCCCGCTTAACATAGGTGCAGAGGGACGGACCCTTCCTGCTTCTCATACGTGTAACATGCGTGGCAGAACGGATCCAGACCCACTATAACACATGTGGAGGGACGGACCCTTCCCGCTTAACATACGTGCGGAGGGACGGACCCTTCCCGCTTCTCATACGTGTAACATACGTGGCGGAACGGATCCAGGCCCACTATCACACCTGCGGAGGGACGGACCCTTCCCGCTTAACATACGTGAGGAGGGAAGGACCCTTCCCGCTTCTCATACGTGTAACATACGTGGCGGAACGGATCCAGGCCCACTATCACACCTGCAGAGGGACGGACCCTTCCCGCTTAACATACATGGTGGAACGGATCCAGGCCCACTATCACATGCAAGGTTCACGGGAGCGACCCGGATACATAAACTTTATTCCTTATCATCAGCGAGGGCCCTGTGGTGCACCACACTCTTTTCCTGAAACACTTGAACAAACACGGTTACCCAGACTAGAGAATACGAAACAAGCTTCAACCTAGCTTATACGAAGGCTAAACCTTAGAGCTTACGTAACTTGATACTACTAAAAGAGACTCTAGGAACGAAAAGTAAACCAACCCAACTCAACCTGTCACAACTTGCCCTGACTTGCTTTGGCGCCTTCCCGGGAACGGTTTCCTGATCAAGTACTTCACATGCTCGATTCCTTGGGAAGAGGATCCGCCACTGGAGGGCTCACGGGTAGTAGCGTTCTTCCTTCTCAATGCACTTGTCAACCAGCTGCCATAACTCTTCCTTAGTATCAACGGTATGAGAGCTAAGCCTGATCCTCATCTTGCTGTTACCAACGTTGGTGTGAAAGGAGGAGAGGACGGTCATGCTTCGGACGTTGGGGATCCGATCAGCAGCCGACCGGAAACGCTTGACGTATTCCCTTAGGCACACCCCAGGCCACTGAGTCAAGCAGAAAAGGTCACAGTATGTGCACGGTTGCTTGATTCCGTCACGGAATGCATTCACGAACAGCATCTTCATCTCAGTCCACGATCCGACAGACCCTCCGGGAAGGTTCTCCATCCATGATTCGGCACGGCCGCTTAAGGCTAGCGGGAGGTAGTTCGCCATCATAATCTCGTTGATGGCCCTTCACGTAGTTATCTGCGTGAAAAGTAAATGGGTTAGGTTGAGACTCCAAGTGCAGAGTGTGTAGTAAGTGGAAGACGTGTTTTTCCCACGAGGGGAGACTTGAGGGTTTAATATCGAACTCTCGGGGAATCAGTAGTGAAGATTTATCTTTCCTATCCTTCTTTTGGTTACCTAAAAAACAAAGTAAATGTTTTGGTCCTCAACCTCACCTAGTGGTTGTCAAGCACAAGGTGTGAGAATGATATTAAGATAATATGCAATGCAAACAAGAAATAAATGCAATGGTGGTAAATAAATATGCAATGGCGGTAAATAAATATGCAAGGTTGGTGATAACAATGATAAATGATATTTTTGGGTTTTATATGATGAATGCAAGATGTAAAAGTGTTTTTGTATTTTCGGATTTTTAAATGGCAGAAAATGGAAAAGTAGTAAAAGTTGTTGGAAAGGTGTTTCTTATGATTAAAAATGGACCGGGGTTCATGGTTTCACAAATGCACTCTCTCTTTAATAAAGTGGTAGACAATGGAACACTAGAGTTGACATATGAGATTGCAACACAACAGTTTAATGACAAGTTATAATTATATGGGCATCACGTCCTAACTTAGAGACCTTTTGGTTATTAGTCTCTCTTATACTCCACCAAGATGCGAACTAAATCATAACACCTCAGTAATTAAGATAACTCAGAGTATAGCAATAAGTATCATGACATGAAGTTAAAATAAGAACATGCTAGATCTCGTCATGGAGGAAGTGGCAATGGTCACACCCACATCTCTGGTAGCATGGTATTTCTATTTATCCCTAGTGAGGCAACAAAGTAAGGTAGAGATACCCAAGTGGATCGCAGAACTTTCTCTCACGTTCACTGCACTAGCCACCCCCCGTTACTCCAACTAATGCACACGTTCCCCCTCAAACGTTCTCGTAAACATGCTTGATCATGACAAGTAAATAAGAACGGGTTACATAATATGCATCTACTTTCATAACTGAAACAAAACCATTGCAATCTCAAACATATATTAACTCATAAAAAGATCCAGCACAAAGGTATTACATAGATGACCGTAATCATTTTCAGCAGCTCATATGGTACTAATTAGTGAAGCTCAAGAGAGAGAGATACATAAGTTACTTCCACAAACCCATAGTCCAGAGGTGGACTACTCCCTCTTCATCATGGAGACGGTGGAGAAGTCGTTGGAGAAGATGGAGACCACGCCGGCAGCGGCCCGCCGGAGTTTTCCCCCTCCAATCTGCAACTCCAGGTCTTTGTTTCGGTGTTTCTGTGTTTCTGCGGCGCTCCTTCTAGAGAACGTCGGGGGACTATTTTTATAGGCGGTTTTAGGTCAAAACGGAGTCGGTGGAGGAAAGATCGACGGCAACGGAGCTCCGAGGCCCAAAAGGGGAGTCCCACGCGGCCCATGTACCTGGCCGCGTGGGCCCACCTAACTTGGCCCTCGGGCCTCCGCTTGTTTGCTTCCTTCGCTCCCACGCTTTGTTCCTTCCAAAAACTGATGCTCGTAAATTTCCAGATCATTTGGACGTCATTTGGGTCCCTGAAACATTAAAATATGGAAAATAGGGTTTTCTGCCTGCGCAGGGTTAATTCCATAAAAATAGGAAACATATCAAATATTCACAAAATCTTTATAAAACAGTGATATAACCCTTATATGATGCAAATATGACTGGAATATAAGTAATATAGTGCAAAGTTCATGTATGCATTTTACATGCATCAACATCCCCAAGCTTAACCAATACTCGTCCTCGAGTATGAAGGTGATAAAACTAACATGGACTTTGCAATTTAATACTAACAATGGATATCAAAGATGATTACTATTGCTACATAGAGTCAAATGATTCATTCTTAAAAGGAGTAGCAATATGCGAGATAGATTATGAAGTGATATCAAGTATTCAATGCAAGGATGTTCAATGATAATTCACAAGGTGTAACATAAGAGAAAGTAATATGGACCACATGTATGCATAATGATAAGTAAGAACATCATACAATGGTCATAGAGTATTGATGAAAATCTGAATATAAAAGGTGGACACTTTGGAAAGATATATATATGAGTAGAGGTAAAGCATGAATAAATTTCATCTAACTTCTGAACTTCTCAACTTAAGTTAATGATTGTAATGTGGCAATCCTTGGTGTCAATCTCTCATTCCCCTATCACAGCATCTTGAATGATTAAGTTTAAAGTGAAACCAAATATGAGTAGTGTGCTTGACAAAGTACAGGTTGAAAGTCTCATGCCACTTGAATACAAGTACCTACTCCATGTGTTACTCATCTTGGTAAACAAAGCAAGTTCAAGTTAAATATCATTTTAAGTAATAATAGTATCATTAAGAGCGTCAACTGGGGCACCTCTTGTCCCAGGATATTGAACAAGCCCATATCAAAATGACAAGACAAACAAACACAATGAACAATCTCAACATCCTTTTTATTTACCATTAGATAGCTTTTTATTGTAAGGTGTATCACAGAAGGTTCACCATAGACTGTAATACCCCAGCGTTTGGGAGCTAACGAAGGGTAGAAATAGGAATTTGTGCATCTGCATGCATGCATCTGAAAATCTGAATAAATTTTTCGCAAACCAAAAACCCTGGTGTGATTGAAAGTTGATCACTATTATGATTTAAGCTTTTGATCATTTCAGGTGAATTCGATAATTTTCGACATGACTTATAGAAATTTGCTTGTAGAGGGAATTTGAATTCAAATAATTGAATTTGTAAAGTAAATTCAAATGCAAACATTAAAGTAACTAAAACAATAATTATGTAAATGATTTAATAGAGATTTGAATAATTCAAATCTTTACTATAAGTATTACAAATTATGAATTTTTTGAAGACAAACAAATCATTTTATTAATTAAATACAACAATACAATATCCTTACAATTGTTGTTACAACAATTTTGAATTACAAGAAAGGAAAATTACAATTATTTCCTAAACTAAATGCCTTGTATTCATTTCTTCTTTTTGATCTTTAATCCATCTTCATCATGTACCTGCAAAACAAAAAGAGAAGAAGAACAATAGAAAATACAGAGAAGGGGTTAGGGTTAGATTATCCTCAGTTAGGCAGTGTGATGCACTGCTAAACACATCACAGGATCTTGTTTAGGGACTAAGTGTAGCATCTGTTCGACATCAGAAAAATTTAGCCTCAGTACAACATCATGGGCTAAAATAGCAACAAAATCCACTTGGCAAGTGAAAATAATGCACCATATAGGGATAAGATCAACCAGCCGAAGCACCAGATTGCCTGAACATGGAGGCACACAAGCAAGCAGGCAGCACAGTCACAAAGGTAGTCACCCTGCTGCTTACAGCGCAGCAACCCCACTGCAGAGGGATAAGAGCAAGGAAACAGCCGTAGGAGCTAGCCAAATAGCACCACTTCTCTCACACTAGCTCCAGTTCGTGTTCATCCACCTCAGCCACAGCTTATCACTCAAATTTCACATCCATCCAAATATTCACCACTGAATCCTTGCCAAAAGCAAGAGCAAGATGGGATAGAAGAAGCAAGGAGCATAGGAGCAAGGAGGGGAGGCCAGAAGCTCAAGTGAAGCATCTGGAGCTGGAGGAGCAGGCCAGCAAGGAGATCCAGGAAGAAGTCCACAAGATCTGTTGATCAAGAAAGCCACAAGATCCACAAGCACACCACACAGCCATCACCACACCTGAGCACAGGTTGCTACTTTATTTCTAGCAAAACTAGCTGGGTGGCCCGCGCAATTGCGCGGCTAGAAATGCGCTCTGCTCATAAATCGTAAAAAATCATGAGCAATCTACAAAATTCCATGATAATCGAACAAAGAAACTTTTTCATCCACGACAGATGTGAAGCAACAAACATAGCAAAACACGTCTCTACAATTAAAGATCTGTACATCATAACACAAAAAACAACACATGCTTATCAGACCGATCTTATAATTCCAGATCGAAACACACATGTACGTATACAACTCCCTATCAATTTTAATATTTACACGTGCGTATACAACTTCGTCTATCAATCAATTAGACATATACGGTGTGGCCCCGGCATTTGCGCGGCTAGATTTATTAAAAAATCATTTGGTAGAGTTTTCTTCATCACTTTACAAAAAATATAGTGTCTCATGAGTGCCGTGGCGAAATGTTTTTCAGTTTGAAAACTTTAGGTACATTAACACATACATGTCATTCAGACTATATAAAGTATCATACTATCTACATGTAGTTGCCAAAGACCTTTATTGGTTCACGATGACCAAATGTATCTACCTTTTCTCCTCTAATGATGTCTATTTTGGCAAAACAAAATATCTGCTATTTTTGCACCTATTATAAAAATTGAACAACTTATTACATGTGTATATAATTGTGAGCTTTTCCTCAACCCATTTGTCAACTACACATGATTCAAAATTGGTAACAGAACACCTAGTTTGACTAAACCTGCAAAAGGCCCAATAAAAAATTTGGCCAAAAGATAACGTGAGTACTCTGATTCTTAAGCTTTAAGTAAGGAGATGTAATTTATATTATATTAATCAACACACTTCATTCTTTTGGTGTAAAAAACCATTGTAGGTATCAGATTAATTCTGCAATGACAGTTCTGCAAGAGAACAATGAATAATTGTCTAACTCTTTATAACCAATGTGTTCGGTACACAAAGTGGACGATTATTTGGATCTTAAAAGTGATACATATGTGCTAATTACAAATGTTGTCTCGCCTTCTGTAATATTCTAGAGATACTAATTAATATTCCCATGAACCAAACAAACATTGTCTAAGCCGTGGGATCTTGGCATGAGCAAAAAAATCATGTTTTTCTCCCGCAACTGAATGAAATAAATGGTCTTAGGTTTATTTTTCTCTGTCAATTATTTCTGGTCTTATGCAGCTAAATCATTACTGACCTAACCATAAGAAATTATAGACAATCCAAAAGTTTAGCCTAGCTAATCTAGAGAGGATAATGACTTTGAGTGAAGATAATCTGTGTGGAGAACAATACATGTTACATAATATACCATTCCTGTGAACCTGAAGATCATATATTTATCTATGATAGTGTCTTCTACCTTTATGAGCAAGATAAATAGCAGCTTCGTGAGATGGCCGAACCCTGGAAATTACATCCAAGTGAAGCATCAACATAATCTGGATCAATCAGCCATTCCATGTGCGTGGGTGTCACCTTCTGCGAGCATGATCTGACGGTTAGATGGTCTACAAAAATCCTTGTAGATGTCATATTAATTTTGCATTGGCAGTTCTGCAAGAGAGCAATGAAGAGGTGTGACTCTTTACAATCAATGTGTTGTCCACACAAAGTAGACTGTTACTTGAATCTCAAAAATGAAACAATACGTCTGTGCTGATTACCAATGTTGTGCCACCTTCTGTAATGTTCTTGAGATAATATTCCTATAAACCTGACAAAACATTCTCTCACCTGCAAGATCTTAAAAAAAAACTAATCAAATATGCTAAATATATGAAGAGCTAGCAAGTGCCCATTGATATTACCAGAAGCTCACGGTAGTATTTTTTGTTCCTTTTATTTGTTGAACGACTCTGCGTGGCTTTGACCGTCGCCGTCAGTGTCGTGCCTCCTAATTGCGGAGTGATATGGACCCTCCTATAAGAGAACACATATTCTATTGGAAAAAAATGTAGTGTCTCGCGGAGGCTGTTGCAGCTGTACAACCATGCTACAAAAAGGCGTCACCCCCAGCACAGGGATGGCGATCATGGAGGAGCAGGAGGTTATGTCAATGCTCCACATACATGCAGCTTGCAGTGTTCGATCATATCACGAAGGAGCAGCATTCGTGAGACACTATATTTTTTTAAGCACCGTATGTCTCTTCTTTTCGCTTCATATGTCAAGTTGTATCTTGGTTTCCTATTCGACATGCGCATTTGTGCCTAGATTTACTATGCAATTATATTAATTTATTTGTTTGCACGGTGACTAATTGATGTTTGATCTTATTTAACTCTACATTAGCATTAATGTATCAGTTAGAGAAAAAATAAGACAAACTTTTTCTTTTGAAAGAAAAACTAAGACAAATTTTATTTGTTTTTGTGTGTGTGAAAAATAGTAAGCGAATTTCTCCAACTCAATCACTAAGCTATTGTTCATTTTTACATGTCCATGTTAGTTTCCAGCTTACATATATTTCTATAGAACAGAAAAGCTCATTTGCAACAAAAAGCTCATTAACGATTGTGTGTTCATAGTTTGTCTACCAATATTTCTCCATATACTTAATTATCAGTGTAAATTTAGACATGAGAAAAGAGATTTATTACCTCGCTTTGATGTTTCCTCGTGCATTGTGCACTTCAATTAAAGGTGTAGCACAGTATATATCGGATGAAGATTAACTGATCCACTAATAAGCATACTGTAGCTTGAAGATCCGCAACATCCATATATACTGAGTCCAATCATTAATGGCAACAAATTCGGACTGGACAACAAAAAAGACTATGCATGCATGCGACGGTGGTGCAGCTTGTAGCATCAATTAGCGTGAGAACGGCACTTCCATCTTGTGAGGCCAATCGCCATGACGCATAGAAACACAGTTAAACCTGTCTTACGAACTGAATTTCTGTAGCAAGCATGCTACTTATGATTTATTTATAAGAAATAAGTGTTCTAACTAATCATTAAATTTATATGAAGGCAGTTTTTTGTTAAAAAAATTGCATGTTGGAAGGGAAAGATCGAATCCACTTGAAGATTGCAGCTCTTACCTGAAAGTTGGAGCTATCACTCAAAGTTGCTGGCGTGCCTTTGATCCGCTGACCTCCTGCTGCCTTGTTCTGCGATGTTGTTGACGTGCCTTCGATTTGCCGATGCGACTTGTATTGATCGATTTTCGATGTGCTGGTGTTCAGGATTGTGTTTCGATTTGCTGGTGTCCAGTCGTCTGGTCTTTTAGTCCTGTGGTCACGTACGGGGCTAATATTAACCAAGCGATATGAATGATGGCCTTAGCATTCACTACTCCAGGAAATAATTTTATGTGAGTGCATTGATTTAAAGATTTTGGAAAGCCCATTATTTTTCCTATATCCTAGACTGATGTTATACTTAACATATTTGGAACAAAATTAATAATTCAATTTTTTGTTCCAACCTGTGTGGCCAAGCACCTCCCTAGCTTATTGTGGCCTGAAAAACCAATTTAAAGAATAAATCCAGTTAATCATAGTGTCAATGCACCGAAAAAAAATACTTGCTTGTAAGCTCACATTTACCTAAAATCTGAACTAAAGATATACTTCCAATCAACGTTGCTTCATACTTATTTGTCACAAAACTAATACGTAGTATGTCCATGGCTGACATTTCAATCTTTTATGTACAGTTCAAAAGAAGAAGAAAAAAATACCGCGATCCTTTTCTTCATGGTCCAAATATTGCCTCATGATCACTCCGCAATAATAACTGTGTGGAGCTTTGTCCTGAGCCTCAATACCTGCTGCTCGTATGTGTATACATTTGTCAAATTAATTTCATACGATGGAAATAAAGACAAAAGATCTGAACAACACAAGGTAGAACGTGAAAGATAAATACGTTGAAGTTTCAATCCATAAAAAAATTATACAACGAATTCAAACATCTTGAGATACTTCCAATCAACGTTGCTTCATACTTATTTGTCAAAAAACTAATACGTAGTATGTCCATGGCTGACACTTCAATCTTTTATGTACAGTTCAAAAGAAGAAGAAAAAAATACCGCGATCCTTTTCTTCATGGTCCAAATATTGCCTCATGATCACTCCGCAATAATAACTGTGTGGACCTTTGTCCTGAGCCTCAATACCTGCTGCTCGTATGTGTATACATTTGTCAAATTAATTTCATACGATGTAAATAAAAGACAAAAGATCTGAACAACACAAGGTAGAACGTGAAAGATAAATACGTTGAAGTTTCAATCCATCAAAAAATTATACAACGAATTCAAACATCTTGAGATACTTCCAATCAACGTTGCTTCATACTTATTTGTCACAAAACTAATACGTAGTATGTCCATGGCTGACACTTCAATCTTTTATGTACAGTTCAAAAGAAGAAGAAAAAAAATACCGCGATCCTTTTCTTCATGGTCCAAATATTGCCTCATGATCACTCCGCAATAATAACTGTGTGGACCTTTGTCCTGAGCCTCAATACCTGCTGCTCGTATGTGTATACATTTGTCAAATTAATTTCATACGATGTAAATAAAAGACAAAAGATCTGAACAACACAAGGTAGAACGTGAAAGATAAATACGTTGAAGTTTCAATCCATCAAAAAATTATACAACGAATTCAAACATCTTGAGCACCACTACCTTTAATTAATAGAGCCCTGGAACAGACGCCTTCGTTGCGTCCGCCCGCTACCCAAGCAAGCAGCTGATCACTCGTGCCTTTGTGGCCTGTATACATTGCCATGTCCATTGCTCCATGCCGATGGCCTACTCTCTAAATCTCTGATGCCTGCCCCAAGTCCAGCAGCAGAGAGACTCGCGTGGGCATACCAGAGATTGTCTCATCCATCATCTTCAGTCACCAATGATATGCATGACCTATGCACAACAAAAGTCACAATCAAGCAAACCAATTTGGCCCAGGCAGTTCAATCCAAAATCCTCATGTATGCTGCCGCTTCCGCCGCAATCAATCAGTTTTAGTTGCGCCTCATATATACGAACATGCATGCAGGCCTGAAAATTGATCGATGGATTGAGCAATCCTTTCTGCTTGCATGCATGTCCGCATGTAGCATTGCAAGAGATGGATCGATCAAGTAGTACATGCATGGCCTGACGCATACGTACGCAGCCGCCGGCCGTATTCCGATGTTGCTCATCCATCATCGTCGTCTCGTCTAGTTGAGATCGGGAAACCGAGAGATCGTAGCGCTCCGCCTCGTTGATAAAAGCATTGCGGCGAGATATTAGGTCACGTAGGGATAGAATTCCAGATTTTTTATTTCCTGTCAAATAAGAGTTTGCTTCTATCACGTTTGACTTTCCGATCGGGACAACTTAGGTTTTTTTTTTCATGGACTTCAATCTGAACCGTTTCTTATTTGTTGTCTAATCTGAGCCATTGGTTGTCCTGTGTTTTAATTATATAATAGATTACCTGCTAGATACACAGGAGTGGGTGTAGTGAATTTTCCCTCAGTCTAGCATAGTGATGCTATGCTAAGATCATCACAGGGGAGTAAAGAATCGAGCACATCATCTGTTCTTAATTAAATCATGGAGCCTCAGCCTATGCATCATGGGCAAGGGACAAATCCACTAAATTTAGCAAAGGCATGCAAGTGTTTCTTGCATAAAAATCAAGCTATGGGATCACAAAGCCAGCACTGGTGTTGGGCACAAAACCCACATAGGGGAGGAGCACCTCAACACATAAATGCACTAATAACACCACTGGTAGTATAAATGATTTGCCTAAGCTAAAATCATCAGAATGCTTCTGTGTAACTCGAAGGAGGCATCACAGCAAGCAAAGCTAAATTATTTAGCTCAAGCAAATGCATTACACTAACACAGAGCACTATTAGAACATCAGAACACATCTTGTGATCATCACAGTACCAACAGAGCACCATCAGATCAATGCAACCATTGCACCTACAGGGGTAGAACCCTAGAATCACTGCATGCTACACATCACAGAGCAGGACCATAGGCCAGGAGAGGGAAGGAGAAGAAGAGAGGAGAGGAGAGAGAGCTTACCAGCGTCCCCGGCCGTAACGCCATGATGACGGGGCAGTGCCCGTGTGGTCAATGGAGGAGGGCCAGGGGTGAAGCAAGCAACATCACCACCACCACGGCGGCACAGGGGTGAACCCTGCACCGAGCCATGGCAGGACACCGGAGCACCCGAGCACGGCAAGAACACCGAAACCCTAGTTTGGGATGGGGTTGTGCACGGCCGCGTCAGGCAAGGAGAAGTAAATCGCCGGGGTAGGATTGAAGAGGGCGGTGAGGCGCGTCGTTTGCATCATGACTCGGCGGCGGAGGTGGCCGGACCTCGCCGGAATCGAGAGGCGACGGCGTCGGCGACGGGAATCGCCAGAGCGAGCTCGAGTCAAGAGAGAGGGAGAGAGAGGGCAAAGATTGATCTGGCTCGGTCGGTTGACCGGGTCGAGTCCGACCCTGGATTTGGGTTGGGTTCAACCCACTCGAGCCAGGGGTAAAATGGTAATTTACCAAATAAAGATAGATAAAAAATTAAAATAACACACTAATTCAAAACTAAATACAAATTTAAATTACAAATTAGATAATCTATCTAAAATATATTTTAATGTTACAACAAATTAAACTTAAATTAAAAATTCATTAAAAATATTGTATTTTCAAAATTGGTTAATATTTTGAAATATAACCTTTACAAATTTGTAAATTTTGAATAACATCAAACAAAAAGTAAAAATTTACTTATTTGTGTTTATCACCTATTAACACAAATTCTTCTATTTTTAAAAACAAATAATGGACTATTATTTAGTAATAAAGAATTCTTTTAATGTTTTATTTAATTCAAAAAGGCAAATATTACTAAAAAACCTCCAAATTCCATAATTTACAAAGAGTGATATAACACACTAAAGAAACTCAATGCATAGCATTCTTATGCATAATAGCATCATTTGCTTCTTTAAACATTGTCCTTACCAGACAATGATGGTATTTTGTAGAGCAAGGAAGTCAAGAGCCACGCCCGACATCAGACTCCACTACCTTTCAGTCTCAAGGCAAGTTCATTACTTGCTCATTTCCGTTGAAGTATCTGTTAAGAAACTATTTGCGAAATCCTTATATACTATCATCTCTACTCGAAGGAAAAAGCATAAAACCCTATCTTCACAATAATATGACTTTTTGGTTGTCTACTTAAGTGTGGATATCCTATTATGGTTGGCAGATGGAACCATGGAATGATGTGGTTGGTGGAGGTTCCATTTGCACGGGAAAGTATTATCTAGGATTTAATAACCAATGCCGTCAGCGTTCTTGCGCCGTATATTACGCGTTAACCATAAGACTTGGAATGGGACGGGAAAATCATCTGTGACCTTCTTCCGTTCACATGTCAACGGGCAGCCAGAGCCGTACGCTGTAGATCTAGTGCGACTACATGCACATGGGTGGGACCCCTTAATGCCCACGGACTCTGGTGTCTATGATGGTCTGCAAGAGGATGCCTAGGTACCTATCGTGAGGGGTAGTGTATCAGGGGTGATTCTGCTATGCATGAATTGGGTGGGCATGTGGGGTGGTGGAGAAGCACGGTGAATGGTTTGGATCAACAGCCGGGCCCCACACCAAAGAGAGTGTGGACAGGAACATATGCCTGGTTGTGCAACAAGGTCTTGATCTCTTATGGGTAAAGCAACGCACCTCTGCAGAGTGTATAAATGTGACATGTTACTCCCCGTTCCAGGAAGGAACGACGAACGCTGCAGGAAAGGAGGCTCCTCAAGGCCCTAGCACCTGTGAATCGATGACGGGCATAGTTTTCAGAATAAAAGAAACCTCTTAAAGAAATGTTTTCAAAACACTTTGCATTAGCTTGAGACTCTTTAGAGTCTAAAGCTGTAGATAGTGCATAAAACTTTCCACCATATACAGTGAACTTGTTGAGTAACGCTGGTTACTCATTCCTTCCCTTTTGACCTCCTGCTTAGACTGTGAAGAACTGGAAGACACAACGCTGAATCTCATAGGAGGCCAGGAGGACATCTACTATGAAGAACCAGATCTTTCAGACGGAATAGAAGGAGTGGATTATATTATCCGCTATGGAGCCGGCAACGAGGAGGAGTCCGAGTAGAGTAGCTTGGACTAGTAACCATTACATAAGCACGGTTGAATCGAGCAGCTGAAACTTATACTATAAGCTGTTGAGTTCCCGTGTATGCACTAATTTGCTTTTGTTCGTTGTTGTAAAACTTTAAGTATGGGGTGACCTCATGTTGGGATCATCTCCACGTTTGGACCACTTTGTTTTGTAATAAATGGTTGTATGATATTTGGACCCGCAATGTTTCTGTTGTACCACTCTGAGGGATGTAATATTTGCGGAACGGTGTTCTGTAAGTGTTATGTCAACGACTTGCGTACTACAACATGCAGTGGTATGCTGGGTCACCGCAGCTGGTATCAGAGCATTGCTTTGACCTTAGGTTGGAAACCTAGTAAAGGGATAGAACCTGTTGGTATATGGGGCAACGGTAAAGAGTTCGCTGGAAGTATGATGAATATTCACTTGAGAATAACATTGTCATATCTTTAGTGTTGTAATTCTTTATTATGATGCAATATTAACGTATATATTTATTATGAACAGTTGCGATGGCGCACGGGGATCCTGAAAGGACGGTTTGGGCGGAGCATGAGAGACTGGATAACTATGTTGGGACGTTGACTGAGCAGTTGCGAGGGCTACTTCGAGCTTTTGACCGTGATACAAATATTCCAGTCCATACCTATACTTACAAGGATGGAGAGGTTGTAGCGAAGTATCGGGTGCTTATCCTGATACCGAGGGACTTGACGCCACATTTAACGATGCCTCGGGGTGAGGGTCGTAGCCAGACAGCCGCATACCATGAGGCCTTGGTGGAAGCTATCGCTACCATCAGAGAGTACAAGGCAGACCAGCTGTCAGGTACCAGCTTTATTGCTATTCCTCATGATAGCTTGACTTCGGAGTTGCCATTAGATTACCCAGTCTTAGTCAAGAATAAGCCGGATTGGCTTCTAGGTTGTTGGATCGTTACCGCAAGTTGGTAGGAGCACTGTACACCACACACAGAGTCATCCTAGAGGATAAGGATGAGATGCTTGAGGAACTCACGGATCCTCATAGGGCCAAGAAGCTAGGAAAGAAGGTAGTTCAGGAGGCAGGTGGAGTACCTAGGTCACCAGGAGAGGGCACTTCTAGGCAGCCACAGAATTCTAGACCATCTAGATACTCACCGACTCCAGAGCCTATACACTATCCTATCATAGAGCCTAGCGAGCCTGAGTCACACCCTTCACATGGATTCTCGGATTCGGAGATGCCGATAGAGAACTCTGATGGATGGAGATATGACTGGAATCCTAGTACTAGACAGTATGCGATTCCATGTTATGACACAGCTGATGATGAGTCTGAGTCCAATCCAATTGGAGTAGCAGGATTCGCATCTGACGGTATGGACCATGAGGTCTTTAACATATCTTCAGATGAGGAGGAGCCGATGGAGGCACAGGATGATGGGTTCCCTAACATATTGTCCGATGAGGAGGAGCCGATGGAGGAGGAACCGATTGAGGCACCGCCAGCACAGGAGGTACATTTTGATCACTCTCAGTGTACCACCACTACTTGTTTCGGAGAGGATGGGTCTTCACAGCATATGAATGCTGAGGAGATGAGAGCTTACTTGGCGAATTACGTCAACCTGGAGGGACTTTTCCTAGGTGATACTCCAGTCACAGAGACTTCAGACTCGGACTACTCCCATCCGGGAGGCCCTATATTCCAGAGGCAGTACGCAGGACGACACGCCAGCACGGGTGGACTCCTGGCAGGTACCGCGAGTAGTGTTGCAGCGGAGACGACGGAGGACTGTACTAGTATGATAGTTTGGTAGTGTACCATGTATGAGTTTGGGATTTTGTAACATAAATAAGGGTCGGAGAGCTTGTAAGACCCAGGAGTACTTTTATATGACATATGTGTGTAACTCACCTCGAGTGAGGGTACTGTGACAGATGATATAGTTATGTATGTATAATATGCTTGATACTTCTGGTTTTTATTTGGATTTGGATTTTGATTTCCATTGTTTGACTAGTGTTGCACGTGAAGTGAGGCTCAGAAAGCATGGGCATGGTGTAATATGAGTTTGTTCGCTTCATGTGCAGGACTAGGGGGTAATGGACACGGGTAGAAATGACGAGTCTGAGGAGGAGCGCAGGGAGCGCGAGGCAAAAGAAAAAGCAGACCAAGAGGCTAATGGAGGATTACCACCACTACCACCTAGACTGTTGTCAGAACAGAACTTCATGCAGTATATGCAGTTTATGCAAGAAACGCAGAACAAGTTCATGCAAGAACTGCTGGGAACAGCGAGGGGTCCCGAGACCAGAGCGGCAAGTTTATCTGACTTTCTGAATACCAAGCCTTTACCTTTTGCTACTGCACTTGAACCCATGGATGCAGAAGATTGGTTAACAGACACCGAGAGGAAACTGAAGGCAATTGGTGCTAATGCTGAGGAAAGTGTACGTTATGCAACACATCTTCTGACTGGACCGGCGGCGTTCTGGTGGGACAATGAGGTGGTTCTGCAGCCACCGGAAAAGGAATTCACTTGGGAGGAATTCAAAGAGAAGTTCAGGGATTTCCATGTACCTGAAAGTATCATGGAGATGAAACGGAGAGAATTTGAAGATCTCCAACAAAATAATTATCCGATGAGGAAGTATATTGCAGAATTCAGCAGACTCTCTCGTTATGCGACTGACGAGGTGAGCACGGATGCTAAGAGAGTAAAAAGGTTCCTGAGGGGATTGGATCCATATGCGGCAATGCAACTGAAGATGACCAAGCCCAAGAATTTTCAGGAATTGATGAACACTGCAATCACTTGGGAGAATGATTATAAGTTGGTTCAGTTGAACAGGCAAAAAAGGGCAAAAATTGAGGTTAAGAAGTTTCAACCAAGTAAGTCTATACCAAACCGGAGTTTCAAGCCCAGAGTGCAGTCGGGAGGAGCCCCGACTAATCGTGGATCATTTAACCCAAGGAGTAGAATAATATGTCACAATTGTGGACTTCCGGGGCATTTTATGAATGAATGCAAGAAGCCCAAGATTATTTGCTTTGGGTGTGGACAGGAAGGACATATCAAGCCTGATTGTCCTAACAAGCAAGCCGGAGACGGGTTTAATAAAGGAGGAGGTAGACCAGGTGGAGGCGGCAGATTCTTAGCCAGAGCGGGAAACAGTGGGAAGAACAATAATGGCAAGAGAGGAAGGACTTTTGGAAGGCTCAACTGCACCTCTTTGGAGGAGGCCGACAACTCTGAAACGGCGGTGCTAGGTACGCTCAGTATTCTTACCCACTATGGCAAAGTTCTATTTGATACCGGTGCCACAACTTCATTCATTTCTAGTCATTTTGTGGAGAAATATGGGATAAGGTGTGCGCCGTTAGAACGCCCTATCCACGTTGCTACGGCTGGGGGTACGTTATTAGTAACCCAAGTGAAGCAAGAACAGATCATTACGATCTGTAATTGCCCATACTACGCAGATCTTTTTGTGATTCCATTAAAGAATATAGAAGTTGTTCTGGGAATGGATTGGATGTCAGAACACGGAGCTCAAATTGACTGTGAAGAGAAAACAGTGTCTATCAAGAAACCAGGAGGTGGTAGAATCACATATCAAGCAGATAAGCATACCCATGTAGAGGCCGGAATACAACTCAACTCATTAAAGGAAGCCAAGTTGGAAGACATACCAGTAGTAAAGGAGTTTCCAGATGTATTTCCTCAAGAATTACCTGGAATGCCACCAGATCGGGAGATTGAGTTCACCATCGATCTCATACCAGGTACTTCACCTATTGCACAAGCACCCTATAAAATGGGTCCTAAAGAATTAAAGGAACTCAAAGAGCAGCTTGATGAGCTGGAAAGCAAAGGATTCATTAGGGAAAGTGTATCACCGTGGGGATCACCAGTTATTTTTGTGGACAAGCGAGATGGTGGGAGAAGAATGTGTGGGGATTTCAGAAATCTGAACAATGTTACTATCAAGAATAAGTATCCATTGCCAAGAATTCAGGATTTATTTGATCAAGTTCAAGGGGCAGGAGTATTCTCCAAAATTGATCTAAGGTCAGGTTATCACCAGATTAAAATCAAGCCTGAAGATATTCCTAAGACAGCATTTGTATCAAGGTATGGACATCATGAATATTTGGTTGTTCCATTTGGATTGACCAATGCACCAGCTATTTTCATGAATTTGATGAACAAGATCTTCATGCCATATTTGGACAAGTTCGTGATAGTGTTCATAGATGATATTTTGATTTACTCCAAGAACAAAGAGGAACATGCTAAGCATTTGAGGACAGCATTGCAAGTTCTGAGGGAACAACAACTTTATGCCAAGTTTAGTAAGTGCGAGTTTTGGCTGGATCAAGTGGAATTTCTGGGGCATGTCATCAGTAAGGATGGTATTGCAGTAAATCCGGACAAAGTACAGTCAGTTTTGGAGTGGAAATCACCAACAAATGTCAAGGAAATCAGAGGTTTCTTAGGAATGGCCGGATACTACCGAAGATTCATTGAGGGATTCTCTAGGATCGCAGGACCATGACCAAGTTATTAAGGAAAAATACACCTTTTGAGTGGTCAGACAAGTGCGAAGCAAGTTTTCAGGAGTTGAAGACTCGGTTAACAACCGCACCAATTCTAGCAGTGCCAGAACCTGGCAAGGATTACAGTATATTGTGATGCATCCAAGAATGGATTAGGTTGTGTACTCATGCAAGACCGGAAAGTGATAGCTTATGGTTCAAGACAGCTCAAACCTCATGAAGTTAACTACCCAACACATGATTTAGAGTTGGCAGCGGTAGTGTTTGCTTTGAAGAAATGGAGGCAATTTCTTTATGGATCCAAGTGTGAGCTTTACACAGACCATAAAAGTCTCAAATACTTCTTCACTCAGAAAGAGTTGAACATGAGGCAAAGAAGGTGGTTGGAGTTGATCAAGGACTATGATCTTGCAATCAACTATACTCCGGGAAAAGCCAATGTTGTAGCAGATGCTTTAAGCCGAAAGAGTACAGACAATCAACCAATACACCATGATTTGCCAAAGGAGTTAAAAAGAGATCTTGAAAGATTAGGAATTCAACTACTGGAAGTTTACCCTTCGGAGTCATTGAATACCGTGAGGGTAATGGAAGAAAGACAAAGTGACCTTCGGAATGAAATCATCCGTCGGCAAGAAGAAGATCCTTTCATAGCAGAAGAAATTCGTAGAATTGAGGAAGGAAGACCGTCAGTATTCCATTTGGGTGAGTACAACTCACTATGGTTCAATCAAAGAATCTGTGTACCCGATATATCTGAAATCAAAGGATTGATACTTCGGGAGGCACATGAAACACCATACTCTATTCATCCTGGAGGTACCAAGATGTACATGGACCTCAAAGAGTTATTCTGGTGGAACAACATGAAAAGAGATATTGCTAAGTTTGTGTCTGAATGTCATACATGTCAGAGGGTGAAGGCAGAACACCAGAGTCCAGCAGGACCATTGCGACCTTTAGAGATTCCAGAGTGGAAATGGGAAGAAATTGGTATGGATTTCATTACTGGTTTACCAATGACCAAGAAGCATAAGGATATGATCTGGGTAGTCGTGGACCGATTTACCAAGAGTGCACATTTCTTAGCAGTGAACCAGAAAGACAATGCTGAGAAACTGGTTGATATCTATGTGAAGGAAATTGTCAGTAAACATGGAGTACCTAAAAGAATAGTTTCAGATCGAGGATCTGTATTCACATCAGTATTCTGGAAGAAACTTCATGAAGCACTGGGATCACAATTGGATTTCAGTACGGCATATCATCCACAAACAGGCGGGCAAACAGAAAGGACTAATCAGATCTTAGAAGACATGCTTCGGGCATGTGCTCTAGATTTTGGAGGATCATGGGATGAACATCTACCACTGGCAGAGTTCTCTTATAACAACAGTTACCAAAGCAGCCTGAAGGCAGCACCATTTGAAGTACTTTATGGACGCAAGTGTAGATCACCGATATGTTGGTACGAAGCTGGAAGCAGTACAGAGTTTGAACCAGATTATGTCAAGGAGAAGCAAAATATTATTGATATAATTCGAGACCGTCTGAAAATAGCCCAAAGTCGTCAGAAAAGCTATGCTGACCAGAAGCGACGGACATGGGAACCTGAAGTAGGAGATATGGTATATCTTAAGGTTAGTCCGATGAAAGGGGTTAAGAGATTCGGAGTGAAGGGAAAATTAAGCCCCCGATACATTGGACCTTTCAAGATTCTTGAACAGAACAGAAATGTAGCTTTTACACTAGAGCTACCAGAGAAGTTGAAACAAGTCCATAATGTTTTTCATGTGTCACAACTCCGGAAGTGTTTAAAGGCGCCAGAAGATGCAGTCACTCATGAAGAACTAGAACTACAGGCGGACTTAACTTATGTTGAAGAACCAGCTCGGATCTTAGAGGAAAACTGGAAAAGACTCAGAAACAGAGCAATTAAGTACTGTAAAGTCCAATGGAAGCACCATCCTGAACGAGAAGCTACCTGGGAGAAAGAGGAGGATCTAAGACAAGCATATCCTGGACTCTTCAGGTACACAAACCTTAACTTCGGGACGAAGTTCTTGTTAAGGAGGGAAGACTGTAATACCCCAGCGTTTAGGAACCAACGAAGGGTAGAAATAGGAATTTGTGCATCTGCATGCATGCATCTGAAAATCTGAATAAATTTTTCGCAAACCAAAAACCCTGGTGTGATTGAAAGTTGATCACTATTATGATTTAAGCTTTTGATCATTTCAGGTGAATTCGATAATTTTCGACATGACTTATAGAAATTTGCGTGTAGAGGGAATTTGAATTCAAATAATTGAATTTGTAAAGTAAATTCAAATTCAAACATTAAAGTAACTAAAACAATAATTATGTAAATGATTTAATAGAGATTTGAATAATTCAAATCCTTACTATAAGTATTACAAATTATGAATTCTTTGAAGACAAACAAATCATTTTATTAATAAAATACAACAATACAATATCCTTACAATTGTTGTTACAACAAAATTGAATTACAAGAAAGGAAAATTACAATTATTTCCTAAACTAAATGCCTTGTATTCATTTCTTCTTTTTGATCTTTAATCCATCTTCATCATGTACCTGCAAAACAAAAAGAAAAGAAGAACAATAGAAAATGCAGAGAAGGGGTTAGGGTTAGATTATCCTCAGTTAGGCAGTGTGATGCACTGCTAAACACATCACAGGATCTTGTTTAGGGACTAAGTGTAGCATCTGTTCGACACTAGAAAAATTTAGCCTCAGTACAACATCATGGGCTAAAATAGCAACAAAATCCACTTGGCAAGTGAAAATAATGCACCATATAGGGATAAGATCAACCAGCCGAAGCACCAGATTGCCTGAACATGGAGGCACACAAGCAAGCAGGCAGCACAGTCACAAAGGTAGTCACCCTGCTGCTTACAGCGCAGCAACCCCACTGCAGAGGGATAAGAGCAAGGAAACAGCCGTAGGAGCTAGCCAAATAGCACCACTTCTCTCACACTAGCTCCAGTTCGTGTTCATCCACCTCAGCCACAGCTTATCACTCAAATTTCACATCCATCCAAATATTCACCACTGAATCCTTGCCAAAAGCAAGAGCAGGATGGGATAGAAGAAGCAAGGAGCATAGGAGCAAGGAGGGGAGGCCAGAAGCTCAAGTGAAGCATCTGGAGCTGGAGGAGCAGGCCAGCAAGGAGATCCGGGAAGAAGTCCACAAGATCTGTTGATCAAGAAAGCCACAAGATCCACAAGCACACCACACAGCCATCACCACACCTGAGCACAGGTTGCTACTTTATTTCTAGCAAAATTACCTGCTAGATACACAGGGGTGGGTGTAGTGAATTTTCCCTCAGTCTAGCATAGTGATGCTATGCTAAGATCATCACAGGGGAGTAAAGAATCAAGCACATCATCTGTTCTTAATTAAATCATGGAGCCTCAGCCTATGCATCATGGGCAAGGGACAAATCCACTAAATTTAGCAAAGGCATGCAAGTGTTTCTTGCATAAAAATCAAGCTATGGGATCACAAAGCCAGCACTGGTGTTGGGCACAAAACCCACATAGGGGAGGAGCACCTCAACACATAAATGCACTAATAACACCACTGGTAGTATAAATGATTTGCCTAAGCTAAAATCATCAGAATGCTTCTGTGTAACTCGAAGGAGGCATCACAGCAAGCAAAGCTAAATTATTTAGCTCAAGCAAATGCATTACACTAACACAGAGCACTATTAGAACATCAGAACACATCTTGTGATCATCACAGTACCAACAGAGCACCATCAGATCAATGCAACCATTGCACCTACAGGGGTAGAACCCTAGAATCACTGCATGCTACACATCACAGAGCAGGACCATAGGCCAGGAGAGGGAAGGAGAAGAAGAGAGGAGAGGAGAGAGAGCTTACCAGCGTCCCCGGCCGTAACGCCATGACGACGGGGCAGTGCCCGTGTGGTCAATGGAGGAGGGCCAGGGGTGAAGCAAGCAACATCACCACCACCACGGCGGCACAGGGGTGAACCCTGCACCGAGCCATGGCAGGACACCGGAGCACCCGAGCACGGCAAGAACACCGAAACCCTAGTTTGGGATGGGGTTGTGCACGGCCGCGTCAGGCAAGGAGAAGTAAATCGCCGGGGTAGGATTGAAGAGGGCGGTGAGGCGCGTCGTTTGCATCATGACTCGGCGGCGGAGGTGGCCGGACCTCGCCGGAATCGAGAGGCGACGGCGTCGGCGACGGGAATCGCCAGAGCGAGCTCGAGTCAAGAGAGAGGGAGAGAGAGGGCAAAGATTGATCTGGCTCGGTCGGTTGACCGGGTCGAGTCCGACCCTGGATTTGGGTTGGGTTCAACCCACTCGAGCCAGGGGTAAAATGGTAATTTACCAAATAAAGATAGATAAAAAATTAAAATAACACACTAATTCAAAACTAAATACAAATTTAAATTACAAATTAGATAATCTATCTAAAATATATTTTAATGTTACAACAAATTAAACTTAAATTAAAAATTCATTAAAAATATTGTATTTTCAAAATTGGTTAATATTTTGAAATATAACCTTTACAAATTTGTAAATTTTGAATAACATCAAACAAAAAGTAAAAATTTACTTATTTGTGTTTATCACCTATTAACACAAATTCTTCTATTTTTAAAAACAAATAATGGACTATTATTTAGTAAGTAAAGAATTCTTTTAATGTTTTATTTAATTCAAAAAGGCAAATATTACTAAAAAACCTCCAAATTCCATAATTTACAAAGAGTGATATAACACACTAAAGAAACTCAATGCATAGCATTCTTATGCATAATAGCATCATTTGCTTCTTTAAACATTGTCCTTACCAGACAATGATGGTATTTTGTAGAGCAAGGAAGTCAAGAGCCACGCCCGACATCAGACTCCACTACCTTTCAGTCTCAAGGCAAGTTCATTACTTGCTCATTTCCGTTGAAGTATCTGTTAAGAAACTATTTGCGAAATCCTTATATACTATCAGCTCTACTCGAAGGAAAAATCATAAAACCCTATCTTCACAATAATATGACTTTTTGGTTGTCTACTTAAGTGTGGATATCCTATTATGGTTGGCAGATGGAACCATGGAATGATGTGGTTGGTGGAGGTTCCATTTGCACGGGAAAGTATTATCTAGGATTTAATAACCAATGCCGTCAGCGTTCTTGCGCCGTATATTACGCGTTAACCATAAGACTTGGAATGGGACGGGAAAATCATCTGTGACCTTCTTCCGTTCACATGTCAACGGGCAGCCAGAGCCGTACGCTGTAGATCTAGTGCGACTACATGCACATGGGTGGGACCCCTTAATGCCCACGGACTCTGGTGTCTATGATGGTCTGCAAGAGGATGCCTAGGTACCTATCGTGAGGGGTAGTGTATCAGGGGTGATTCTGCTATGCATGAATTGGGTGGGCATGTGGGGTGGTGGAGAAGCACGGTGAATGGTTTGGATCAACAGCCGGGCCCCACACCAAAGAGAGTGTGGACAGGAACATATGCCTGGTTGTGCAACAAGGTCTTGATCTCTTATGGGTAAAGCAACGCACCTCTGCAGAGTGTATAAATGTGACATGTTACTCCCCGTTCCAGGAAGGAACGACGAACGCTGCAGGAAAGGAGGCTCCTCAAGGCCCTAGCACCTGTGAATCGATGACGGGCATAGTTTTCAGAATAAAAGAAACCTCTTAAAGAAATGTTTTCAAAACACTTTGCATTAGCTTGAGACTCTTTAGAGTCTAAAGCTGTAGATAGTGCATAAAACTTTCCACCATATACAGTGAACTTGTTGAGTAACGCTGGTTACTCATTCCTTCCCTTTTGACCTCCTGCTTAGACTGTGAAGAACTGGAAGACACAACGCTGAATCTCATAGGAGGCCAGGAGGACATCTACTATGAAGAACCAGATCTTTCAGACGGAATAGAAGGAGTGGATTATATTATCCGCTATGGAGCCGGCAACGAGGAGGAGTCCGAGTAGAGTAGCTTGGACTAGTAACCATTACATAAGCACGGTTGAATCGAGCAGCTGAAACTTATACTATAAGCTGTTGAGTTCCCGTGTATGCACTAATTTGCTTTTGTTCGTTGTTGTAAAACTTTAAGTATGGGGTGACCTCATGTTGGGATCATCTCCACGTTTGGACCACTTTGTTTTGTAATAATGGTTGTATGATATTTGGACCCGCAATGTTTCTGTTGTACCACTCTGAGGGATGTAATATTTGCGGAACGGTGTTCTGTAAGTGTTATGTCAACGACTTGCGTACTACAACATGCAGTGGTATGCTGGGTCACCGCACACAAATATCATGATAAACATACTCGGAATAGCATAAAGCTAATAGGTAGATATGGTGGACTCACTGGAAAAACTTTGGTTGAAGGTGTTGGAAACAAGTTTTTACTTGTTGGAATTTTTGGGCTAGCAAGAGGGAGAAAGTTGACCATCTAAATGCATGCATGAGTGTCCATAGAACTAACTAATCCATGTTAAAACAAGGTAAAATAACATTCAGCATCAAAACATGAATAAAAGATAGCTCTTGATAAAATACTTGCAAATTATTACTCATTAACAAGCTCATGAATATGCAACTATATGTATCTTTTAAAGTCAACTCAAACATCCCTTTTCCCAATATAATAATAGCATCCAACATAATTCAACCCAAATTTCAGTAGCTCTCTCATATATAAATGATAGTGTGGTGGTCTCACAAAATAAAAATCAAACCAAAACAAACAAAAAGACGCTCCAAGTTTATGCGATAAAGTGTTTCGATCGAAAAACAGAAGTTAGACGTGTGCAAACCGAGAGTGTGTAGGTCCAGTGGGGTTGTCTTCACATCCCCAAGCTTATGGTCTTCACCATCCTTGGATAGCTCTTGGTGCATCTCCTCTAATCCCTGTGAAAAAACTTCAAAACACCGTTTCTCCCATTTCTTTTCTGTGGGGTGCATTAGTAGTGATAAACAAATAGATTTCTTGCTGCATATAATCCTTGAACAAAAATTCATATGAATGTCCAGAAAGTGTATAATGTTGTATGCCTACTCATAAACTCAATTGGATAAAAAAGATTCAAGTTAAAAGTTCTAAGCATGCATCAAACAAAATGGGACAGAATCTGTCCAGAAAAACAGCAGCAGCAAAACGTATTTTTCTACCCTACTTAACTTTGTCGAAAATTCCGAAAAAATTCATGCATACAGAGGATGAAAAGTTGCACTACAGTTCAAATATGAGCTCATTCGGAGTTACAGAATAAGAATTAAAAATCATACCGTGCACAGATTCGTGCAGGAATAAAATCTCCGAACGCTATAAGCAACTTTTTCAAACCAAAATGAGTAAAACTTGGCACTTTATTAAAAATTCCAGAAACTAAACTAAACACAAAGTCTCTTGTTACAGCAAGAGGACACAAAGAAAATCACAAATAAAAACAACCGGGTTGCCTCCCGTAAAGCGCTTTCTTTATAGCCATATAGCTAGGCTTCTTACTTGATGTTTATTGTGGACGAAGCTCATGAGGGAGCTTGAACTTTGGTGTGTCCCTCTTCCTTGGGAAGTGTTCCATGCACTTCTTGTGTGGAAACTGAAACTTTACATTCCCTTCTTTTGAATCAATGATAGCACCTGTAGTACGAAGAAAAGGTCTTCCAAGAATAATTGGACTAGAGGTTTTATTCCCCATATCCATGATTAGAAAATCAACAGGCACAAATGTCATATGTAACTCTACCATAACATCACTTACTTTTCCCTAAAGCATGTTTAATGGAATCATCAGCAAGTGCAAGTTCAATAGAGCATTTTTCAAGATTTTTCAATTCAAGTACTTCATATAGTTCTTTAGATAAAACAGAGACACTAGATCCTAGATCAAGTATAGCATGGTGTGTCTCTTTTCCAATGGTTACTAGACTTTGGGAATCCATATATCCCCAAGCTTAGGTGGTATCATAGCCTCTTGGTTGTACCTAGCAATCTTTTCTTTCAAGACATGATTAGCAATATAAGAACCAAAACCAGCTTGGTTATGTTGATGAAGGATCACTTGCAAATTTTTGTAAGATAGATATTAATTCATGCAAGCTACAATTCTAAGTCAAGCAATGGATCCTTGACTTCACTAAGCATTTTAACTTCCTCAACTTTCTCTCTTTCATTACCATAATAGTTTCCTTAGCAATTCTCTCTTGCTCATGAATATGTTCCCAAGATTTATTATAACCTCTTGACAATATTTAATTGTTTCCTCATGTTTTTGAGCTATAATGGTGTTCTTTAATGAGGAAACTTCCTTAGTGAGCTGATCTACCCTTTCAAACAAAGAGTCTTGTTTTTCAAACTTAGATATAAATTCCTTATTAAGCTCTTTTGAGTAGATATAAATGATCTAATGGTGTTTTCCAATCACTAGAAACATTACACTAGTGCATATTTGTTTGGCACATATGGGGGTTTATTATAAGAGTTATAATTGTTGTTACCATACCCATTATTACCATAGTTCCTAATGAAGTTGACATCAATATTTTCAGATTATTACCAACTAGTTCTTGCAAAGGCACATTTTCAATATTTTGTTTATTAATGAAAGCAAGAATAGTATCCATTTTAGATGACAAATCATTTGTTTCTTCTATGGAGTTCACTTTCTTAGAAGGATTAGGTGCTCTATCAGTATGCCATTGACTATAGTTTTGCAAAATGCTTTCCAATATGTTTTAGCTTCTACTATAGTTTTCCATAAAAGCACCTCCAGCAGCAGAATCAAGAATATTTCTAGACATGTAGTTTAACCATTGTAAAAGAGTGTAATATGGTCCATTCATTAACCCATGTGATGGACAAGTTCTAAGCATAAGTTTAATCCTATCCCAAGCCATAGCAACATGTTCATTTTCATTTTGCCTAAAAGAAAGAATGTTGTTTCTATTTTGCAAAATTTTAACAGGGGATAGTATTTCTTAATGAAAGCTTCTTTTAAATCATCCCAAGTTTTAATGCTATCAATAGGTAATGAATGCACCACTCTTTAGCTTTTCCTCTAAGTGAGAAAGGAAATAACTTCAGTTTTAGAATATCACTTTCCACATTTTTAAATTTTGCATGTCACATATTTCAACAAAATCATGAAGATGCATAGAGGCATCCTCCATAGCACTACCGCCAAATTGTTCCCTAGTTATCAAGTTCAACAAACTAGGACTTACTTCATAACTATCAGCATTTATCTTAGGTGTGGCAATGGCCTAGCAATAAATTGATCATTTGGAGTGTTTGTGTAATCACACAACTTAGTTCTTTCTCCCATTTTAGCAAGTTTTTTGTGTTTTTTAATTTTTTATGCAAAACTGAAAATAAATATGAAAAAAATGCAAGACAATGACAAAACAAATAAATTGCTTTGAAGTAAAGATGGATAAGATGATGCTCACGTAGGTGCAACCTCCCCAAGCTTAGGTGTTAGCACAAGTTGGTGATGAAGTTGACTTGGTGAGATATCCTTGGATAAACCTTTCAGCAATGATTCCCCGGCAACGGCGCCAGAAAACAGTCTTGATGCCCTTCACGTAGTTACCTGCGTGAAAAGTAAATGGGTTAGGTTGAGACTCCAAGTGCAGAGTGTGTAGTAAGTGGAAGACGTGTTTTCCCCACGAGGGGTGACTCGAGGGTTTAATATCGAACTCTCGGGGAATCAGTAGTGAAGATTTATCTTTCCTATCCTTCTTTTGGTTACCTACAAAACAAAGTAAATGTTTTGGTCCTCAACCTCACCTAGTGGTTGTCAAGCACAAGGTGTGAGAATGATATCAAGATAATATGCAATGCAAACAAGAAATAAATATGCAAGGTGGTGGTAGCAATGATAAATGATATTTTTGGGTTTTATATGATGAATGCAAGATGTAAAAGTGTTTTTGTATTTTCGGATTTTTAAATGGCAGAAAATGGAAAAGTGGTAAAAGTGTTGGAAAGGTGTTTCTTATGATTAAAAATGGACCGGGGTTCATGGTTTCACAAATGCACTCTCTCTTTAATAAAGTGGTAGACAATGGAACACTAGAGTTGACATATGAGATTGCAACACAACAGTTTAATGACAAGTTATAATTATATGGGCATCACGTCCTAACATAGAGACCTTTTGGTTATTAGTCTCTCTTATACTCCACCAAGATGCGAACTAAATCATAACACCTCAGTAATTAAGATAACTCAGAGTATAGCAATAAGTATCATGACATGAAGTTAAAATAAGAACATGCTAGATCTAGTCATGGAGTAGTGGCAATGGTCACACCCACATCCGGTAGCATGGTATTTTTTTTATCCCTAGTGAGGCAACAAAGTAAGGTAAAGATACCCAAGTGGATCGCAGAACTTTCTCTCACGTTCACTGCACTAGCCACCCCCCGTTACTCCAACTAATGCACACGTTCCCCCTCACACGCTCTCATAAACATGCTTGATCAACAAGTAAATAAGAACGGGGTACATAATATGCATCTACTTTCATAACTGAAACAAAACCATTGCAATCTCAAACATATATTAACTCATAAAAAGATCCACCACAAAGGTATTACATAATGACCGTAATCATGTTCAGCAGCTCATACGGTACTAATTAGTGAAGCTCAAGAGAGAGAGATACATAAGTTACTTCCACAAACCCATAGTCCAGAGGTGGACTACTCCCTCTTCATCATGGAGACGGTGGAGAAGTCGTTGGAGAAGATGGAGACCACGCCGGCAGCGCCCCGCCGGAGTTTTCCCCCTCCAATCTGCAACTCCAGGTCTCTGTTTCGGTGTTTCTGTGTTTCTGCGGCGCTCCTTCCAGAGAACGTCGGGGGACTATTTTTATAGGCGGTTTTAGGTCAAAACGGAGTCGGTGGAGGAAAGATCGACGACAACGGAGCTCCGAGGCCCAAAAGGGGGTCCCACGGGCCATGTACCTGGCCGCGTGGGCCCACCTAACTTGGCCCTCGGGCCTCCGCTTGTTTGCTTCCTTCGCTCCCACGCTTTCTTCCTTCCAAAAACTGATGCTCGTAAATTTCCAGGTCATTTGGACGTCGTTTGGGTCTCTGAAACATTAAAATATGGAAAATAGAGTTTTCTGCCGCGCAGAGTTAATTCCATAAAAATAGGAAACATATCAAATATTCCCAAAATCATTATAAAACAGTGATATAACCCTTATATGATGCAAATATGACTGGAATATAAGTAATATAGTGCAAAGTTTATGTATGCATTTTACATGCATCACTCGTTGCCTCCGACAAGGCTGATGTCCCGCGCAAACATCTTCAGGAAATCTTCTGGGTTGGAGTTCCCGCTGTAGGCTTTGGTTAACCCACGGCAGAGTTGACCTGTCCTTACCGCCCTTCTCAGTTCAGGGATGAGAGCGAGGCAGTCAACCTCTTCCTCGGAATCTGTATCTCCCACTTCCACCGCATCCTGGTTCTCACCGTTCCCGGGAAGTGAAAAGATGCCTTCACCTTCGCTGAGCTTCTCATGCCCTGGGTTGCCCCTTACCCCACACATAACAATATCCATCAGGCGATCCAAATGCTTAACCCAAGCTTGAAAGCTCTGAGAACCTTCCACATCTTCTGGAGGTGATCGAAGCAGTTTTCATGCGGCCATCAGGGCCTCGTGGGGTTGCTCAAGGCCGGGCGCGTCGAGATTTTCCGATCTTCCCGAGCAGATCTGGTACTTGTTGACTTCGGACGGTTCCCCATCTCCGGCAAATTGCTTCGTCGCTGCCTGGCCGCTCGACGGAGGGAGCAGCGCCAGCGCATCCCCAAACTGGAACGGCTGCCCAGTTTTGATAATCTGTATGAGGCAAGAGATGAAGCTGTCGACCCGTTCCCCGCCAAGTGGAGGCGGATTTCCCGTGAACGGGTGCGCTTCATCAGCCTCCGGCCTAGGAAGGGTTGGTTCTCGGGTACCCCTTAACTCAGGCTCCCGGGGACGATGGACTGGACAGTTCCATGCGTCCTCCTCGAACTCCACCCTGGCGACCCTTCCGGCGCGATGGGACGAAGGACCCCGAACTTGACTGGTTCCTCCCAGCTCGCGAACCCGGCGTGCTTGTACTTCCTCGTGCTCGTTCTCCAGCGCGCACTTCATTCCGCGGTCGGGCTCGTTAAGCGTCGTTGTCCGACGAGCCCCCGAGCCAGGATCTGAGGCGCAACCTCCTCCGGGTCGGGCAGCCATGAAGGGAGGCCTTCCGAGGCGAGGGAGATCGCTGGTGTCCACCCGGCGCCATCCGAAAGGGGACTCCTGGTGATCCTCATCGTCCTCGTGGTAGCCCCCGAAAGGAAACATCCTTCTACACGGCGGCCTTCCCTCAACGCTGGAGTCGGAGGACTCACCCTCGGCCTTCTTGGAGTTCATGATTGCTCTTGAACTTGACGACGAAAAGCTCGCTAGATCACTTGCGCCCCTACCTGGCGCGCCAGATGTCGTGCTCGAAGTCACAAACACCGGAGGTCGCGAGACCCCTTTTAGAGATTCGGCGAGGGGCGCAAGGAGGATTTAGGCGAGCGAGCGAGCGATGCGGAAAGTAGAACACACAAGCGGTTTACCCAGGTTCAGGCCGCTCGTAAGCGTAACACCCTACTCCTGCTTGTCTGGATATATGGTGGCGATATGCGTATCCGGGCTACAAGGATGTGTTCCCGGGCACTCTTTCTAGAATGTGCTCTCTCGATCTGATCTACCTAGCTAGCTAGTGTTCCAAGATGATCCCTTTCTCCTGACCCGGTCCTCCTTTTATCTCAAGGGGATACCACAATGGTCTGACCTTTCTGCCCTGGTCTTGAGCTTCTTTTTTGAAGGGAGTACCCCAACTACCACTTTTAGCCCGGAACATGCCAAACTGGGACTGCACTGGCACGGCTTTACTTTGCAGACTCGCACATGGCTTGTTCCCCTGTGTTGCCCCGGATACACCTACCCCAATTCCGCCCTGGCAAGGTGTCTTGAGGGTTTCGTGAGATCCTTGTGTCGAGGAGTTATCCTTATGTGGGCCACGCGCGGAGACTTCACGGGAACCCCCAGTTCCCAGGATGCGACAACCACAGTGGGTCAGTCGCCACACAGGGCAAAACAGGTCGCGGGTGAGAGCATCTCCACCGGCGCGCCCAAAACAGCGTCCGACAACGTTGCCGGACAGGCGCTGTTGGCCGCGCCCGCAACTATTGCCGCGTTTTGGGAGCGTCGCCCCCACCGGTCGCTCCCAATAGACGGTCCAATAGAATTAAAATCAGAATTGTGTCGAATAAAATCCAAATTATTACAAATAGTTCGTGAACATAATAAAAAAAATTCATACAATAATCCAAATTAATTAATTGGACAGTCAATTAGGCTGGCCGGCATTTCGTACTTTGATTGCCCACAAATGCGCAACTAAATCATTTCGCAACTGCTCGTGAACTCCTTCATCTCGGATTTCAGCGTTGATTGTGAGGTAGTTGACAAAATCTTCGGGTATATCATCAGGCAAAACGGGATTAGGTTGGGCAAGAGGACCCTGATGATAGTATGGATGGTCATCATGTTCTGGAGGATCAAGACGTTCACTCTCGATGATCATGTTGTGCAAAATCACACAAGTCATCATCACCTCCCACATCTGATCTTTGGACCAAGTTAGAGTAGGATACCTGACAATAGCGAAGCGAGATTGGAGCATGCCAAAAACCCGCTCGACATCCTTTCTGGCACCCTCCTGTTCTGATGCAAAATGGGATTGACTGTGACCTAGAGGGTTGGAGATGGTCTTCACAAATGTGGGCCAACTTGGATAGATGCCATCAGCTAGATAATACCCTTGTCATACGCATGGCCATTGATCTCGTAGTTGCACGGTGGAGCTTCGCCTTCAGAAAGTCGGTTAAAAACCGAAGAGCATTGCAACATGTTGATGTCATTGTGAGTTCCAGCCATACCAAAGAAAGCATGCCAGATCCACAAATCATGATCAGCAATAGCTTCTAGCACGACACTGTATTCTCCAATATGACCCTTGTAAACTCCTTGCCAGGCGAATGGGCAATTCTTCCATGCCCAATGCATGCAGTCGATACTTCCAAGCATCCCAGGAAATCCTCTAGCTGCATTTTGTGCCATAAGTCTAGCAGTGACAGCTTCATTTGGTTGTCTCAAATACTCTGCCCCCGAACACTGCAACCACAGCCCTGCAAAATCGATACATGGTATGGATACATGTGGACTCGGCCATGCGGAGGTACTCGTCCACTGCATCTGCGGAGCTCCATATGCAATAACTCTCAAAGCAGCCGTGCATTTCTGAATAGAAGAGAAACCAATCAGCCCGGTGCAGTCTCTCTTCAGATTGAAATAGTCGTCCTACCCCGCACACCGATCACAAGAGTCATGAAGAGATCTTTGTTCATCCTAAACCGCCGCTCTGTATCTTGGTTGAACAATTTAGACGCACTGCCTCTCAGGCGGCCCGATAGAAAAGGGGCTTCGGCCAGGCGGCGGCGGCGGCGAGAGATATGTCGCACTGCCTCTCAGGCGGCCAGGCGGCGGTAGCGGCGATTCACTAGGTAGGCCGTGAGGAATTCAGCGTCGCGGGACGTGGGGGAAGAAAAGGCAATGGTCCGCGTCGTCTGCACACCGGCCACAATAAATCAGTGGTCGCTCTGAGTTCCGTGTCGCTGACGCGACGGTCCCGCGCGTCAATATCCGACGTGGCTCGCGTTGCCGCGGTTGCCGGCGCGCCCGGTTGCGTCCCTAGAACCTGGGCACGAAGCGGGGTTGCCGGACGTTCTACTGGGACGTGCCAGCAACTTTTTTGATACTGGGCGCGCCGCTGGGGGGGATTTGGTGCCGGCGCGCCCAAAATGTCGATTGGGAGCGGAGTTGGGCGCGCCAGTGGAGATGCTCTGACGGAGTAAAATGTTTGTTAATGGTTGGTTCATTTCGTTTACTGTCTTGGACACAAGATGCAGTAATGCACACATCCAAACATTTGATTCAGTTTCAGCTTTAGTCATCCAAGTGCTGAAATAAGGGAAAAAATCGACAAACCATACGAAAGCCAAGTACAGTATTTGTTAAATGCTGCGATTTCTACAAAGTTTCATACTCCCTCCATTCCGGTTTATAAGATACCTTTGGCAATTCTCTGCGACCTAGGTGGCTAGCTATTGGTGGGTTGAATAGCATAATTGGTGACATGCATTGGTTGCATTCCTTTTCTCTCACCTAATTACTCATTAATTGACTAAATTGGTGCACATGCATTGGTTACCTTCCGTTTCCTCTCTCCTAATTACTCATTAATTGACTAAATTGCATCTTATTCTTGGTAAAACCTGGTTTTGGAAATACATCCTATAAACCGGAATAGAGGGAGTATTTACAGGGCGGTAGGTAGGCCGTCTTTGGCAGATTCCACCACTGTCAGTTTGCATCAGTGCCTTGTCACTACTGACCAATTAGCTTGAGGCGCCACTTTCAATTTTCAAAAGTACGCTTCCCCATGCTCTGATGACGACTCTCAAATAATTGGGTATTTCAAAGGAAAACGATGTGGCGTCCACTAATGAAGGGGCAAATGATTACTGGAGCGATTAGAGATCTTAAACAATTGGATATTTTCCTTTCTTGGAGCGATCTTAGAGATCTTAAAAAATAGATTTTCCATGTATCGTGAAAAAGCGATAACCTATTTTAGTTTCTTTGTAATTAAGAACATAAGATTGAGGAACTAATTAGTGTTTACCCTTGATGGACAATTTTTCGTTGATGAGAAATTACCCGTGGCTCTGCTATCATCAAAGCTACCTCGATGTCTCAGTGTGTTGCGTGTTGCGTCCTCAGACAAACTGATGTGGACTTGTCAGATGGACTGTCAGGTGGATTAGATGTATGAAAAATGGTTTGCGCACACATAGGTTGTACCAGTTACCGATGGAAATATTCTCCCTCTGCGTATAGATTTAGTCAAACATTATCAATTATATAGGAAAATAGAAATATGTAACGTACCTGCACTTAGAAATTGGCAAGGTACCTGTGTATAGTGCAAACCACTGGATCGTTTCATTTGCACACACAGTTTAAGACGAATATCACAACATTGTATCATTATTACACGAATGATCCAGAACTTGGTAAAATAAATGGTTCGTTACATCTTTGCATAGCCCAAGGCTAGCTTGAAATAATAAAGCAGCGGAAAATTATTCTTCATGGAGTCTCCATCATCTTCATGCGCCACAGGCGAGCACGTTGGTTGCAGACTCGAAACCCTTAACGTAAACTCACTCGTTGTCAGAACAATCTGCAACAAATAAAATTTTGCAACAGAGTGGGTCAGAACCATTAAAAATGGAACTGGCAAATGACACTATGTGGACACTTAGTGGAATACCTCTAATAACCTATATGCATATTTGGCTGGTGGAGTTCAAAGGCTAATTTGCATAAAGCCAGTTTTATCTTAACACTTTGAAAACATTTTGCATCTATTATGGTGGTAACACTGGTAAACTCCAGTGAACCATGACAGCACATGGCAAACTCCAGTGTGTCAAGTGACTACCTCCGGCAAACTCCGGTGAGCCCATAATGTTATTTACTAACAAGTTTTATTTTGAAGTTTGCATGATGAGATCCTCTGTCGTTTTCCCTTGTTTGGCTGCACTTGGAGCAATCTTCACTTGGAGTATCTTCAAATCTCTTTGTTCCTGGGTGGCTCTCCTTAGTGTGATCCATCCTCCCGATCCTGGAAAATCACGTATGACCTATACTCCTGCGGGGGAATCACCCTCTTCTAGCAACTTATACTTCCAAAATGGGGAAGTGCTTAAATCCATTTACACACCCAGGTGGTTCTTTAACTTAGTAGAAATTAGTTTGTTTTTTTTATAAAAACAACTTTTGCAAGGCATCAATATTTCTACTAGGTTATCATAGGATTCTAGACACAACTAGTAAAAAGGAGATAGTAGTTTTAGCATAGCAATACTATCCAACACATGCATATGAAGAAATACTCTAAGTCATGCATAAAAAATAATAATTAGGAAATTTATGAGGAGTGTGCCACTTGCCTTGGCAACAGGGAGAGCAGGAGTAGCAGTTGCAAAAGCCTTTGTCTCTCTCCGAAATTTCTAACACATCAAACAAATCACAATAAATATGCAGCCAAACAATACTTAAGAAAATATGACATGCATGAGATGCAGAATGGTACAAGGAATTATGATGTGAATGACATACAAAACAAACTAAGGAAAAAGACATAAAATAACTTAATCCAATTGGCTAAGGCAAGGTCAAGGCTGAGCAAAATAAACTTGATAAAACAACAACTAAAAAAATTTGTAAGGCTACTCCAAGTCTTCACAAGTTTGGTCTTCAATTAATCTTCAACTCCTTTGTGGCTTCATTGATCTATGTCCAAGGTGAAAGATAGAAAATAGAAAGAAGAAAAGATAGAAAGAATGGAGTAGTTGGTCTTCCAAGCATCTTCTCCAGGCTTCCTGGTAGCTTTCTCCTTGGTGTGTTGACTTCATTGTGATTTGTAGACTTGGTGGTTCTGCAGACTTGTTGGTGATGGCAGCATCAAAATTGGTCTTGAATATAACTTAGCCACCATGAAGTCTAAGAGTAGAAGGAAGAAAAGGAGATGAGGAAAGCAAGACTTAGAAAATGTAGGGGGTTGGTCTTTACGAACTTCCTCTTGATTTCTTCTAAGTACTTTTCTTCTTGGAGATGCTTCTGGAGTCTTGTTTTCTTGGCTAAGTCCTTCATTGGTTTCCACTAATTCTAACTTAGTGGTTTTCGACTAGGAGGGTCAAAAGGGCTAACATGCATCCTCAATTTTTCTAAGGAGGAAAGTCATGTAAGAAGTGCAAAATATTTCTAAGGACTTGATATGCATGCAATGCCATGAAAATTACTCTAAGGAAAGCAAGGCAAGTAAGATGTTCCAAAAATAACTAAGGACCAAAGAGGTCAAACAATAAGTCAAAATAATTTCTAAGTAAGAGTTCATAAAATAAGGTGTTGGTATTTTTCTAAGGAAAAATACTTTAAAACAATAGTTGATAAAATTTCTAAGGACAAACACTTGTCAAAAATAACACTTAGAAAAATATTCTAAAACAACTAAGTTTTCAAGATGCTAAATTTTTCTAAGGAGAAGATTTAGCACTTTTAAGATGTTGAAATTTTTCTAAGGAAATAGTGTTGTCAAAATAATTATCAAATATTTTCTAAGGAAGAAAAACACTTTGTTTGGAGAGGCAAACTATTTCTAAGTACTTTTTGTAACTAAAGTGATCAAAATATGACTAAGTCATTTTATTAGCCGAATAGGTGAAGAAAAATAATTTTAAACAATTTTAAGTATTAAAATAACACCTCACAAGCATTTAATCAATATTAGTTACAAAAGTCATAGAAAATCCTTTTACAAAAATAGTAGAGTATTCCTACGGCCAATACTTAGGCCTACAAATTTATAGCAAAAGAGTTTGATCAAAAATCAATTTTTAAACTGAAGTTATGTTCAAAATACTATTAAGCCACTTTTGAAAATAAACAAAATTAATTCGACAAAACATAAAAATAATTATGCCAAAAGTTTCTACGGGTCATAAGCTTTCCAAAAATATAAAGTTTGCAAAATTTGGCCGAGCCAATAAAAAGTTATAATAGATCTAATAAGCAGGGGGTTTTCTGCAAAACAGCCAATTAAAAATCTATTCGGAAAATAAATTCAGAAAATCCTGGGCACGTGGCAGCTCCTGATTGGTGCTCTTCGTTTGCGGGCAGAAGCGGGCGTGGGCGGACGGACGTGGCGCGGGTCTTCGCGGACGGATGACGTGTCGCGCCGTGGTTGGCTGATACCGGTTCGGGAGGGGTTCTAATCTGGATCGTCAGATCTGGATCCAATGGACCAGATCCAACTGACCATAAACGAGCGGCGCTGCCGGCCGGACTTATGCCGGTGACCTAACATCTACGGTGGCGCCATCGCCGGCGTACACGGAGACGGCGAACACGAGGGGTACGGGAACCACAGGGCATACCACGGGATGCAGGAGGTCAAGGCGAGCTTGATGGAGATGTCGGGGGTCGCGTGCGTGCTCTGCTTCTCCCTCTAGTGCTCGCTGGAGTAGAGGACGGCGGCGGCTTGCTTCGGTTGAGGATGGATACGTCGATCTGGGGCACGAAACAAGAAGGGACCATGTCTATTAGATGCGCATGAGGCAATGATGAAGGATAGAAGGAATAGGGAGGCACGGGGTCGACGGAGGGTGACCGGAGCTTGCAGAACTCGCCGGCGGCAGTGGCGGACGGCGGCGGAAGATTATGAGCAGCCTGGGGGCGTATTGGCTAGGATTTTTGGGGGCTTTGAGAGAGGGGCTCGGGTTGGTTTATATGGGGGAGGAGGGAGCAGATAAATCTCGTTTAAACGAACGAATTCGATCCGGATTTTGAGCTAGGGTTCGGTGAGGTGTTCTTGCGCGTCACGGCTTGGGGAGAGAGATGACATGTGGAGCCCGCCTGGCAGTGAGAGAGAGGGGAGTTGGGTCGTGGGCTGTTGCTTGCTGCGCGCGCGAGAGAGAGATAGATGGGCTCGGCCCAGGTAGCTAGTCTCTATTTCTTTTTTGAACTATTTTCCTTTTCTATTTTCTGAAATGTGTTTCTATCTTTTAAAATATGACTCCAAATGGATTCAAACCAACTTGGTAAAATTTGTAAAAATAAACTTTATCATTTAAAATAGTCAAACAAACTTTTCAAATACTTTTTATAAAAATAAATTTGAAATATTGCATAATTGCTTAATTGACATTTTATGTCAAATTTAAACTAGGATTTTAAATAAAATCTTTTGTGGCCTATTAAAATTAAATAAAATATCACAAATGTAAATATTTGAAAATAATTTATTTTTCAAATAATTACAATCAAATCACAACCAAAAATTAGACATAACAAATAAAACCATAATAATCAAAATCAATATATAGGACACAACTTCCCTTTTAATATATTTTCTTAAATATGTTTTCAAGTGGAATTATATTTCCAACTTTTGAAAATTTTAAATGCAAACAATGCAAGAAGATGATGAATGAATGCATGATTTTGAATTTGCAAATCAAAATATATATAGTTTTCAAAAACTTTTTGAATTTTCGAAATTTTCAAATTTTTGAAAACCTGGGATGTTACATTACAATACCAAATCAATATCAATAGACTAAACATAAAAATATATTTTTGTAGTATGTTTATCAAATCTTTGAAATGTTCGTATTATTATTGGTCAAAGTTATACTATGTTCACTTTTGACTAAAAATACGCCTTCTTTTAAGCAACAAAGGTAGTATGTCATAGAGGTAGACCTGGTGCTCCGTTCCGTTTGTTTCGCCTTTGTTCGTAGTAACTTATGCGGGTTTTCTTAAACTGTTTGTGATCGCTTGAGCACATGTATGGCTTCAGCAACGTAGCCGGATTTTCCATAGGTTATTGCTTGGGTACTATGATCCGAAAATAAAAAGGGAACGACTACATTAGTCAAGATGTTACCGCGTGTAATGTTCAAGGGTTTCTTTTTTCGAGAAGACCATCCGCGTGTCGGTATATTAAGGTAAAGGGAGCAAGTTATTTATACAATAGATGCATGAAAACAAGAACCACTAGTTCAAACAAGACGCCAAGCCGTGTAAAAAATCCTTAGCTACGGGACAACATGCTCTAATCTAGTGGTTCATTACCACACAAAAATTGTCATAGAATAAATTGTCTATACAATATTGATAAATTACTCAAAAAATGAGATCTGTGGGCACTACCAGCCAGGACAATTTTTATATGGAAGAGCCCACCTTGATAAGGAACCAAGAATTCACTACCGATGGAAGTCAAACCCTGGACGCAAGGATGCGCATTGCGACCATTATCAATAGGGTACTACGTAATTCTCCATTGACAAATTACTCATCAACATAGTTTGATCAACATTTCAACTTAGATTTATTAACCCGTAAAGGCTATATGCATCAGTAGAGGTCGGAAAAACAGAAATCCATATCGGGTCATGGTGCAGATGCACCCACTGCTCAAAAATATTTTTCAAAACGTTAAAAATTAAAATATAAATTTAGGATATATTTTAAGATATTTTATGTTAGCACAAAAAGTTTTGTGAAGAAAAGACATTTTTTGTGACATGTACAAAAAAGACAAATCGCATTTATTTAAATTGTATAAATAGGACAAAAAAATAAAATTATTACACGCGTATGGTCTACTCGAAAAAAAAAATTCGATTTTTTTTGCATTTAATCAGATGTGTCTACATTAATCACATTTATTACTGTAGACACATCTATGTCTTATTATAACATATGTAGACACATCTGTGTCTTATTATAAACTTATTACTCGCATTTAATCACTTGTTATAATCAGATGTGTCTACATTAATCGCATTTATTACTGCATTTGTTCTAGTGTCAAAGACCCTAACACAAAATAAACTTATGTACAGTATATCCTAATTTTTTTCTGATTTTTTTTACATTTTCAAAAGTTTTTAAAAACGTTTTACAAAATGGGTGCAGGTGCACCCGTGACTCAAAACGTCTTGTCCCCAGAAAAAGGTTTATTGACCCCCCACACACCCAAAAAACAAATTAGGTTTATTAAACCGACGGAAAGGCGGGGCAAGCTGACACGTGTGTATACAACTGTGTGCAGTTCCCAGGTGGACTTAGCAGAAAGCCTTCCTTGCCGTTCCGTTGATCCGGGGCTTATAAATTGGAAACCACTAGGCGTCCCTCGGGGATCTTTCCCTGGGATCCCCCGGGTCGCCAGCCGTTGGATCGGATCAATACGAACCGTCAGATCTCGCGCTACCCCACCAACCCCGCTTTTGCTGCCGCCGCAGCAAATAATCCCGCTTTTGCTCCCTATGTAGCAAAAAACGGTTCGCCCAGAAAACAGAAAAGAAAAGACCGATTTCGCCGGAGACCTCACCGGACTCGCCGGACCTCACCGGAGACCTCGCCGGAGATCCCGTAGCAGAAAAAATATGCTATTGTAGCAAAATCGATTTCGCCGGAGACATCGTAGCAAATGTTTTGTTCTATTGTAGCAAGACCACAAAACAATAATAGCAAAAAAATTGTTATATTGCAGCATCGTAGCAAAATTCTTCCGGCGAGGTTCTCCGATAAGACTTATGATACAAAACAGCAGGACAAATTGTAGCATAAAAATTCTTCTTGTAATGCAAAAACATTATGCTATTTTAGCAAAACTATAAAACTATTGCAGCAAAAAAAATGTCTGAGAGCACCGCCCTGCCGCCATGGCAGCACCGCCACCCCAAGCTGGCAGCATGACCGACAGTCGTCGGTAGCACCACCTTCCGACGCAGGTAGCATCCCCAATCGCCGTAGGTAGCACTACAGTCCATGGCAGCAACGCCGCCCCACTGCTGAGAGCACCGTCGGCTGCCGTCGGTAGCGTCACCCCGCCATGGACAGCAACTCCGGCTGCCGGCGGTAGCAACGCCGGCAGCCCTTGCAGCAACGGTCCCCACCACTAGTAGCACTCTCTGCTGCCGTCGGCCCGTCGGTAGCAACGCCGGCTGCCCTTGCAAAAAAAAAGGAAATTTGCTACAATTGTCTTGTGATTTTGCGACAGAAGAGAAACAATTGAGTTGCAACGCTTCGAAAAACTTGCACCGCCGTCGACCTTCGGGGGCACCGCTGCAACCATGGCAGCACCGCCGCCCCCATGGCAGGGCCTCCCTTGAGCGCAGGCAGCACCCGCTGCGTTGTTGGCGGCGCAGAGCACGGCGCCCTCCATCTCCTGACCCCCCGCGCCGTCGGCGGCCTGCTACAGAGGCGGCGTCGAGGTGGGACAAAATACTATCGAATACATTTGCTCTTGCAGCATGCCGACCTACCCGGCTACCCGTACATCGCCGCCCCTTGATGGCAGCACCGGCTCAGCGCAGGCAGCGCTGCCCTTGACGCACGGCGACTCCGGCCCGACGCCTCCCGATGGCAGCTCCAGACTTGGACGCAAGTAGCATCGCCCTCTTACTGCCGGCAGCATCACCACCTCCCCATGGCAGCACCGGCGCTGACCAAGGGGAGCACCTTCCTCGAGCGCAGGAAGCACCACGACGCGCACGGAGCACCATCGCCTCACGGCGGTAGCTGCGCCGGTCACCACTGCCAGCAGCGCCGCCCCCATGGCAGCACTTCTGCCGTTGGGCCGCCACCGAGGGTGAGGCGCATGGCGACGGGAAGCACCTCCGCCGTTGAGGTGCGTGAGGACAAGGAGGCCAGAGAGTGTGTCGGTCGACGCGTGAACTCGGGAGCTTGGCGGCCATGGCGGGGAGGCGGCCGAGCTCGCCTGCGGGATGGAGCAGAGGGGGCGAATGGAAGGAGAAGGGAGACGGCCATGGTGGGGCGGCGGCCGAGCTCGGCCCGTGGCGGAGCGACGGCTTGAGGAATCTGAGAGGAGGGCTGTGGTGGTGGTCCTGGGATGGTGGCCATGTGCGTGCGGGAGAGAATTGAGAGGAGGGGAACGAGTGAAGAGGATAAGGCTGGGACGTCCATAAGGCTGAGGGAGATGACGCGTGAGCCTCTCGTGGTGGGTCCGTGGGGACGCGTGGCAAGCGCTCCGTGCGGAGGATGCGAGCGACGGATCCCCCGGATGATTACAAACCTTTTCCTTATAAATTCCATTTACCCGTCATCCTTTTGCTCACTCCTCTTGTCGCTTCCTTCCTTCTAAGTTCCAAGGCCCCGGGGAGTGAAGGTGGACGGAATCCTGGCACCATGATGATGATGATTGCCCGCGGCCTTCTCCTCAGATCCAACGCCGCCGCCAAGGTGACCATCGTAGCTCTTCCATCTCCTCCTATCCATTCCCTACCGCGGCCAAAGATACGGGGCATTCGCCTCTGTTCTTATCATCCAGAAATGCGATAAGAGGAGTGGTTTTTTGTATCCGGGTTCTTATTTTCCAGTTTGGTTGGGGATGGTTTATTCGAGGCATAAGTGGAGCGGTGGATTAAGTTTTGATCGATTATGAACCAACATCAATAGGACAGTAATTTGAACTCTGCTTCTGTTCTTCAGTTCCCCAGGCTTGTAGATTTATCATTCAGACCTGATCGTTGTGTGATCGGCAACTGGATCCGCTTCCCTTTTAAATTTATCAAAATATTCTCTGCGTGCGGTGTACATGTAGATTTTTTTTATGGTACTGCTCTTGAGATTAGAATTTCTTTGTTCGGTTTAGGATCGCTGCCAGTGACATGACACAGCTTTGACACTAGAACATATGCAGTAATTTCTTACAAGAGCTATAAGACGCCTGATTTCCTCTTTCTTCTCATCACACAGGCTGAAGGTTTTCTGAAATATGTAGCTAGTGCTGGCAGCTTGCATGGACTGCATAGTTTTGCAGAGGCACCAGCCAGGTATTTCAGCTCTGAACCGTTCCTTCAGGCTGACTCAACAGAAGAAATCGGGTAAGTGAAATCCCCATGTGCACAAGTGTCACTGTTTCACTAGGATGCTTCTAAGCTTTACATGGATTAGTTATGGTGTATACTTTCTACCTCTGACGCCGCAACATTTTGCCAGGTTTAAGGGGCATGGCATGCTGGCTCCGTTCACAGCTGGATGGCAGAGCACCGACGTGAATCCCCTCGTTATCGATAGATCTGAGGTTCTGAGCCCTGGCATTGCTTTAGTTCTCCTACATAAATAAGATTTTGGAAATTGATGCTAAGAATGTTCACCTGTGGATATATTGCAGTGGTTGTAAGTTTTACCTTACACTGTGCAACTCATATTGCAGGGCGCTTATGTCTATGATATCAACGGGAAAAAGTATATAGATGCTCTTGCGGGATTGTGGTGTACAGCTCTAGGTATGTGGCGTTATGCAACCAAACTAATGGAGCCAGATTTTACGATATACCGAAAATTTGTTGTATCATTTGGATATCGCTGATTGTATCACCGCTTATTTCTCCATGGTCTTCCCAGTAATTAATTTAATAGAAAATTTTCTTAGTTCATTTCTAGTTTCTAATATGTATCATACATCTATGAAAGGTTTTTTTACAGTTATCATAAATGAGGACAACGTATATTTGCGTGTATTACAGCTTGTAGCCTCAGAAATTAATTTAATTAAAAAAATCCTACTGGTACATTTTGCAGGTTGTTTTTTTATATTGGTTTCTTAGCATACGTCCACATTATTTCTTTAGCATACTGTTTGCATTGTTTCAGGTGGAAACGAACCTCGACTAGTCAAGGCTGCTACAGAGCAATTAAACAAATTACCCTTCTATCATTCCTTCTGGAACCGTACTACCAAACCCTCATTGGTACATACGTTGATCTTTCAGTATCCTATTTAAGACAATGCTTAAATGGTAGAGTGCGTTTTTTTGTTGATGATATCATGTTTAGCATGCTGTCTGCCTCATTTCTTTTTCGCCTTGTTCCACTAGAAAGAAACAACTGTAGAAATTGCTGCAGTGAAATTGATGATTAACGTGTGTTGCTAAATTCAGGATCTTGCGAATGAAATTCTCAAGATGTTCACTGCAAGGGAAATGGGAAAGGTATTCTTCGCAAATAGCGGTTCAGAAGCAAATGACTCTCAGGTAAAATTATTTGTTAAACAAATTGTCATCAATTGGAGTTTATGATACTAATTAATAAAACACTGTGCGGTTAAGCTTTTTTTTGAACTTTCCATTGTGCTTAAGCTTAAATAGTCAAAACAATACGCATAGTGCCACATCCCGTCAAAAAAAAAAAATTCGTGTCAGAAAAAATGACTCTGCTTTTGATCTTCTAATTATTGAAACATTGAGGCTGCGATGGTTGTGAATTATGTATGATGTTCAGATTCATCGTATTTTCTAGCAACACTTAGTTTCTCCCTGTCCTTTAGTTGTGATATCTATTATATTATTAAAACAACAAACAATCAGCGGTGGAGATTTTCCAGACTAAAACTAAGATGTATAAATCTGAAAAAAATAGGACATCTATCCATAGCCTTGCTAGCCTAATCACGTACAATAATTTGGAAAGTCCACGACTTGCACACAAAGAAAAGGACACCGCCCGTAAAAGCCTTCGTGTACGTAGACTAATCAATCGGATGTAGCATAATTTATTTCCTAGGGGATTCATGCCGTTGTCCACGCCTGCCGGCGGCCGGCCGTCGCCCTCCGCAGTAGCCCAATCGCCTTTCGGATTGTCGATCTACACGCGAAGGAAGGAAGAAGTGGCCGTACTTGCCAGCGGCGGTGGCCTTAAGGGTACGAGCTCATAGCCGTGATTGGTGTTGCTTTGCTAGAATCAACTCCATGTCGATTTCGATCCACATGTGTACGATGGACAAGTTGCACGCCGCCGCGTGGAGAAGTAATCACACCATTCCCCGGCCAGCATGAAGCCTCAGATCGATGAGGTCGAAGCAACTACGTCGATCTCGCTCTGATCAAACTAGCTCCAGGGAAGGAAGCCGATCTCACGCCTTGGATGCCGATGAACACACAAGGTACCGTAAATTTAAGGAGACATGATGGAACTATACGGCCGTCTGTCCTACGGTCGTCGGCTTTCTATGTTCCTGGAGAAACTGGTACCGAACAATGAATCGCTATGAGCCTATGACGCCGGCGCATGCACGAGCCCACGACGCACCACCGCCGCTTATGACGCGCAGTCTCGCAAGCACACGTACTATTTGGATCAAGTACAAGTGGTCGTGCACTCGGCCAAGTTAGGGAAGAAGATGATAACTAACGCATCACACTCCAGATTCGTCCTTCAACTGCCCTGAATAATCGAGTCAACACATGACTGCTTCGGGACCATGCCGGCATATGCTGATCCATACCGTGCATCGCCGCCGCCGCCGCAACTATGCTTAGCCCACCGTCACGCAAGCAATCGATTTGCTGCAGGGCATAATCAGGTGCACAAAACAAACACCAAGATTCAGATTATACAGTTGATTTATGACAGCCACGCCCAGGTTATCATGGTGCGCTGGTATGCAAGGAACGCACGATCGGCAAACTGAAGACACGATACGCGGCATCCATGGTGGCCTTTGATCGAACCAACGATCGGACAACTCAAGACACGAGGCACCGCAGCCACGGTGACCAGGCAGATGTTTCGATCAATGAGATGCATGAGACGGGACACATACAAAGAGGCAAGCACAAGTGGTATGCCCACGGCAGTGGATGATTTGGTTATCAAAAATGCGATGCTTGATTATTTTCAGATCAGGGACGGCAGTGCTGCAGGCATTAGTATTTCCTTGCAGTACCAGCTACTCTCAGGTGTAACCTTGCTATAGCCTCAACAAAGCAGGACTTCCATAGCCGAGAGCCCGAGAGTCCGAGACACATGCACATGCTATCTGAATCTATAAGGCTGTATGGCTGCACCAAATAAGAGTAGCTAAACGTTCACCACCCATGTTAGCCGCTCAGGAATTGGTAGTGCAACTCTTCGCATGCATAAATAATGCAAGAATGGATTTGAGGTACATGTGGCTGGACGCCTGCATCAATGCAAATACCAGATGGATAGCACACCACTGGGGGAAAAATTCTTAATTAGTAGAATCACATATATATAGTCACCCATATAATAAAGTACTCCCTCCCCTCCGATCAATCTTTTGGAGATTCCAATATGGACTCCATACGGAGCAAAAACGAAATTAATCTACACACCAAAATATGACTATATAGTGTTTCGCAAAAACAAAATATGACAATATACATCTATATATGTATGAATTAAGAAAATCGTAATAAAGGCTTATGTTTAAGAACAGAGGGAAGAGGCTTCTAGAGTACTATTTTTTTACAATCCTCTCTGTATCTCTTTTCAATATTGATTACATTTGCCTACGAGCATATACAAAGATGTTTGATTTCATTTGGGAGTAAACTGCTCTCATTTTTTTGATGTCTCTACCTATTCACATAGGAAAAAGAACTGCACAAGCAATTATAATTAGCTTATTATATTTCCTCTTAAAGGTATCATTGTGAGTCTGACAACAAGCACGGTAGATGATGTGACTCTGTAATATTTGTGTCCTTTAAGTGCATTCTTTCTGTAGTTGAAAATCCTGATATCCTGAAAGTGAAGTCTTGGACTATTAATGGCAGGTGGAACAGAGTGATTAATTAGTATGTGAAATATGGATATAGCCATTGAACTCCATATGCGTGTACAATCTATCAGTTCCAATGCAAACTTGGTGCGCATTACACTAGTAGGGAAGTGCCTTTCTGTGGATTCCCTATCTGTGGCGCACCAAACCTACCATGCGCCACAAAAAATGTTCTGTGGCGCACCACTCCTAATGCGCCACAAAATACTGTGGCGCATACGTGCATGCGTGCGCCACAGAAAAATGGTGGGTCCCACCACCACAAATATCTGGTGACCTTTCTGTGGCGCATCCATCCAGATGCGCCACAAAAATTCGGTGGGGCCCCCTCCAATGATTGCATTGGTAATTTATCTGTGGCGCATGCAGAATTGTGCGCCACAGAAAACATGGTACGGCCCCACCAATAATTTAAGTGGGCAACATTCTGTGGCGCATGCATGGTGGTGCGCCACAGAAAGACATGTTTCTGTGGCGCACCGTGATGCATGCGCCACAGAATGTTGCCTCCAGATCTACAACCGCTTTTTAAATTTTGTACTAGACAATTCTGTGGCGCACCGTTGGATTGGTGCGCCACAGAATCTTTCTGTGGCGCACCAATCCAACGGTGCGCCACAGAAATATTTTGTGCCCACTTACATGTGGACCCGCCATCGCGCTGCGCCTCTTCATCCAAAATTCGCAAGTCCTAGCTAACCGCGCGCGCGCTCGACGACCACCGGCCGCGCCCTCGCCGCCACTCCACCGCGTCCTCGCCGCCACCGCGTCCTCGCCGCCACTCCACCGGCCGCGTCCTCGCCGCCACTCCACCGCGTCCTCGCCACCGGCCTGCCACCTCGACGCCGACGCCGCCGACGCCCTCGACATCCCCTCTCCCTCCCCTCCACCATCCCCTCCCCGAGGTGCTGCTCCTTCCATCCCCTCTCCCTCCCCTCCACACCGGCACACAAGGTGTTTGGTCAAATGCCAAACCCATATTTTTACAGAATTTGATTCATTTGGTTGTTGAGTGCTTGCTGCAAGTAGTTGCTAATGCTTCTAGTTGGTGCTAGTGGTGTTAGGAAAATTTTGGAGACCAAAAAAATTTAAAATTTTGCTAAGTTAAATATGGTCACTGTTTAAACATACCTACAAAAATGCCTTCAATTAAGGTTCTAGATGTATTCAAAAAATTATTTCTGGGGTTAATTATGAAGTACTAACTTAGTACAAGAGATCCATGAGGGTTAGTGTGAAATAGGATCAAGATTTGATGCTTTAGAAATGCTCCAAAGTTGGTACTTTTTAAAGGAAATGAAGATATATATGGATGTGAATTTTTTTTTTTCTTGTGCAGACCACCGGCTTCGACTACATCAACTATCTCCTCAACTACAGTTCCCTCTTTGGTGAGCTATTGGTTAACCCGGTGACCATGTGTTCTGTGCTACCACGACCATCGTGTCGTGGTTGTTTGTGTTCCGACCAGCGTGTCGTGTATGTGGATGTTGCCGGCCGTAGATACCGGCAACATGATTTGTGAAATCTATGCAGGTAACCATGAGGCCCTTGAGTTTGCCGGAACGTCGATTAACTTCCGTTCCGGCAAATTCGGGTACTCCATATGTTTTGCTAAAAATAGGACACGTGGAGATGTGGATGTGGTATTGTGTTTGTTGTCGGCCGGCAGATGTGGATATGTGTTTGTTGTTGTCCGGCCGGAGATGCCGGCAACATGATTTGTGAAATGTCTGCAGGTACCCATGAGGCCCTTGAGTTTGCCGGAACGTCGATTAACTTCCGTTCCGGCAAATTCGGGTACTCCATATGTCCCTTTTTTAGCAAAGGTCATGCCGAAATTTTTCATGAATTTTGGCTTGGCTTTGCTAAAAACAGACATATGGGGTATTGCGACTAGCTAATGCATGGGCCGGGTATCTTAGTACTTAATTAAGTGATTTTTTTCTTATATTTGGTGTACTAACTTCGACATTTTTTTCTTATAGGTGAGACGAACATGGCTGACAATAACGAGGCCGCGGGTTCTCGAACAGGAGGCGAGGAACCGAGAGAGGAAAATAGTATGATTCAGACGGTCATCGCACAGGCAGTGACAACGACGTTCACGTCGATCTTTACTACCGTCTGTGAGTCTGTCAGGGTTTGGATTGAGGGAGGGAGAAAAGGGCCTCCCCCAGTGATCAGCTTCGGCTCCAACAAGTACTCAATCAATGTGCCTACTACAGAAGATGCACCCCCAGCATCCCCAGAGGTAAAGAAGAAGAAGCACAGGAAGAGAAGTAAGCCAGCTCCTAAGACGACTATCCGGGGGTATGAAGACATGGTATCACCCCGTGCGGATGGCTTGAGCCGAGTTCATGAAGCTGGTCAACCGATCCTGTCTCGGGAGCTGCTCCACCTCGCAGACGGATGCATGCTCTCTTTGCAAAATGCTATCTTGACGCGAGAGAGCAACCTTCTTAAAGAAGATAATCCAAATTACCCGGTGTTCACTGTCAAGGTGCCAAAAGACTTGGCCGAGTTCGTCCATGAAACCCCCGCGGATCTGTTTTTCATTTCGTACGAGGACGTCTTCAAGCTGTTTCACTTTAGACGGCTGGACTATAACTTGGTCCGCCTATACGCGCTCAACCAAGCGATGAGGATCAGGAGAGATAATACCCTGTACATCAAGGTAGTGGATCCCTACTACATGCGTGACAGCCTGCTGGTGGAAGGATCAACGACACGGGCCAAGGCCACGAAGTTCCTCCAGAGAATCATGCTGAACAACAAGGATAAGAACAGCTTTCTTATTCCTTTCTTTTCCGAGTAAGTACACATCCGGTCGCCGCCGTCGTATCTTATGATTTCTTATAGATTTCTTCAGTTGTTGATCATTTCCAACATTCCGTTTCAATTGTGTTGAGCAGTGATGAGTACGCAGTACTCATCGTCGTAAGCCCGAGGTGGTCCGTTGCCACTTATTTCGACTCGGGGAGTCTTAAAGACTACACCAGAATAAAGGGTGTTCTCGATGAGGCTCTCGAGGGCTATGCCCAAAAGGGAGGCCACTTCCACAAAGAAAAGAATGGGGAACGTTTAACGAAGGACAACAAACACATTTTCTGGCATGGGACCGGGTTCCATTGCATCAAGCATGCATCTGGCAGCGTGAAGGATGCCTTCTACGTCCTCCATCACATTAAAGGGCTTGTCCGGGATGTAGAGACAACGAGGTGGCCATCTAGTCTCCAAGAATGGAGCACAAATGCGGGGAAAATCACCGATTCTGAGCTTAGAGAAGACTTCCATCGCATCCAGAGGCAGTTATCGCTAATCATTTTGGAAGATGTCATGGAAGAATGGGGTCCTTACACAACGCCAGAGGTAGGATGTATTGTAAAAGAAAAGCCTTGCCTCACTCGATAGAAGTGCTTCTTTATTTTCTTTATTATAGACTTATCCACTTAATTAGATGAATAAATCATACTCTATTTATATTATTAATCAAATATATATTCCAATTCATCTCCAGGGTTGTCTAAGTGGGAGATCGAAGAACGCCTAGACAAGTAAAATGACATGAGGACGTGGATGACGAAAGACTGCTATAAACCGTTCCCGGAGCCGATACACCAGAAGGCTCAATCCTACCAGTGGAGCCAGACGTGTTCTCCGTCAGCGACCCAGCAAGAGACCCAGCGGCGACTCAAGAAGAAGAGACTCCAGCGGCGACTCAAGAAGAGACGGTGAAATGGCACATCGTTGTATCCATCTCCAGGGTTGCATCAGAGGGAAATCGATGACAACTTTATTTGTACTATGACTTATGTGACATAAGATGAACTTTTGTACAATTAATTTGGCACTTAATTGTCACTATATATGTATGTATCTCGAGCTCTAACTGATGTAATGACATATTTATCTGTCTGTTTTAATACCGTGTCAAAATATATTACTGTTTCTATTATTTTCTATATAAATACTGTAATATACATGTATTATTGTCAAATTAATACAGCAAATAATCGATAATACAGCAAATAATCGATAATTCAGCAAATAATTTAGTGGCGCATGGTAAATAATTGTGTGGCGCACCATATTCTGTGGCGCACTTTGTGGCGCACCATATTCTGTGGCGCACGAAGCAAGTGCGCCACAGATAAATTATTGTCAAATTCATCAGCGCATGGACTAATATTTCTGTGGCGCATTCTGGAAGTGCGCCACAGAATTTTCTACTTTCTGTGGCGCACATAAGGGTGCGCCACAGAAATAATATTTTTGTGGCGAGACTTCTGTGACGCACCCACCATGCGCCACAGAAAGCTATTTTGGTGCGCCACAGAAAGGCACTTCCCTACTAGTGTTAAATTATCATATTGTGATGCCCGTTCGTCAGAAGAATTGGAAACAATGCTAAAACTTACTTCCTCGGGTTGTGGAAAACAATAAAGCCTTTTCTTTAGATGTTTCAATGTTACCTTATATTTGCAAGTGTCAAATCCTTAAGGTAATGGCTGTGGAATGAGTGAAGATTTCATACTTGCTCTGTTTCAAAAAATTGAAAATATAATTTTAAAAAATTATTTGAAAAATTATGGATGTTCTTAATTATGTATATGATATAAGCGTGTAAAATTACAATGCAAAATATTTGTATTATAACTTACACAATAATAAGACAATTGGAAGTACTAATGAATCTTTATTAACGTTTCCATAGATGCAAGCGAGAAGTCACAATGAATTTCTAGACATTGAAGACAAAATACAAATTGATGTGTAGAGTCCACTCCTGCATAATAAAAATTAATTAGTTTGTGAACATTTGTCATCTAGCCGCGCAATTGCGCGGGCCACCCAGCTAGTTTCAAATTATAAGAGTCCACATTGCGTGAATAGCATCAGGAGCAGTAGCAAATTCATTTATTACTTCACTGCAGCATGGTCTGTTATTGCTAATACTTTGTCCCATTGATGGATGACTTTACTATTTAGCTCCGCTCTTTTAGTCCTGATCGCTTGTCATTTACAGGTGAAACTAGTGTGGTATTATAACAATGCGCTGGGGAGGCCAAAGAAGAAGAAATTTATTGCACGCTCAAAATCGTAATGCTCTTTTATTTTTTACTACATTTTTCTACCTAAAACTAGTAGGTATTTTTTGCTTAATTTCTTGATGTATCTTTACCTGATACTCCGATTTCATTTGGTATTGCCTATTCGTTATTCATTAGGATAAGAACACAATATGAATTGAATGCACTTAAAGTGTCTCACATCATAATCACAACATGCAGATTTTTTGTAATAATCGTGGATCACCACTAGTGAAAAATTGACCTGTCCAAGAATTGCATTTTAATTATCTTTCACCAGGGAACATGTATCCTCCAAGCATTTCGATTAATGTTATTTATTTAAATTGTATAATTTGATATTAAAAAGATATTGATTCTATGTTCTTACAGGTATCATGGTTCAACGTTAATAGCAGCTGGTCTATCGGGGTGAGCTAACGATCCTGCATAATAGTAATATTTTGTTTTCAAATCCTTTAGTTTGTGCAATGAAGAATGAACTTTTTAAAGGATGTTCGATTGTCTACAGTTGACATGCTCCTTATGTTCTTGGTATATTTGCAATCACTTTCTATATTCTTTCTTTATCCAGGCTTCCCGCTCTCCACCAAAAGTTTGACCTACCGGCACCATTTGTTCTGCACACGGACTGCCCTCATTACTGGCGCTTCCATCTTCCTGGTACCCATATATCAGTTATTTTGCACACTCACGGTAGGATACTATGTTTACTAAAATTGATTTTGTTTGATATAGATGAAACAGAAGAAGAATTTTCAACTAGAATGGCTAATAACTTGGAAAGTCTTATCCTCAAAGAAGGACCCGAAACAGTAAAGTTCATTTTTTTTCTTACTCGTGAAGGATCATGTGCTAATTTTAAAGGGCCCTATGCTATATGTTGGTAAACTGTTCCTGAAGTATCCCCCTCCCCTTCTATTTTTCAGATTGCTGCTTTTATTGCTGAACCTGTGATGGGTGCCGGTGTGGTCATCCTCCCTCCAAAGAGTTATTTTGAGAAGGTGACATAAAGAACTTGATTTTAGAAGGCCCCCCGTAACTTTCTTCTAGTTATTAAATTCTGAAAAATATATGATTCACCTTCAAAGATCGTTACATTAACAATTTAACATATATTTTCTCAGCGACAATTACACTATATTTCAACTTGTAACATTTTCATCAGATTTAGTTCTGACTTCTATAACATAGTCAGAATACCCTAAAATGCATATCAAATTATTTGAAGAAAATAGTTGAAACACCCTAAATGCAATACCTTCTTGCCAGCAAACCTGAAAGGAAAATTTTGAACCATTCTCTGTATTCTCCATTCGACACAACTGCGCTTTACGAGGTGCATTTGAATGTACATCGGATGTTTTGGTGGGAACTCGGTCTTGTATCTCTCCAAGGTTTTCTTTATTTAATACAAATTCTGAAAAGAAGGTAGTTCCATTTGTTGTGCATACGTGTACGTGGCAATGTGATATTATTCATTTTTTATTTCAGAATTTCATAATGTTTTTTCCCGACAAAAATGGCCGTTACTAAGTACATCTGACTGCAGCCACCAATATTTGTACAGTTAGGTAGTTCAGTTTTTTTTACTGGACCAGGTATGCTAATCTTGTACTATTTTTTTCTCTCGTCCAACAGATTCAAGTAATCCTCAAGAAGTACGACATCTTATTAATAGCGGATGAGGTAATTTAAGTTTATCTTGTAAAGAGAGAATTCAAATACTTCCTTGGTGGAAAAGTTATTTAATCATCTCTTTAGGTCATTACTGCATTTGGAAGATTGGGAACCATGTTTGGATGTGATAAGTATAACATTAAACCTGATCTTGTCTCCATAGCAAAGGTGACTTCCTGAGTTTGGCACCTCTAGAGTACTTTTTTGAGATAGGATAACTTCCCTATTTTCCTTAAGATATTGGTTAAGGATTTTCTTGTTGCTGTTGCTAATTTTTCCTCTGCCAGGCTCTTTCTTCTGCCTACATGCCAATTGCAGCTATTCTCGTTAGCCCAGAAATAGCGGATGTAGTCCATTCGGAGAGCAATAAACTTGGTAAAAATAATTCAACTGCATTAAATCTGTTTTCTCTTGCTACTCTATTTACCATCACTTGTGCTGTTTAATTACAGGTTCTTTTGCTCATGGCTTTACGTACTCGGGGCATCCAGTTTCGTGTGCTGTTGCCATAGAAGCTCTGAAGATTTATAAGTAAAGACAGTTTCGTTAAAAATGCTGAACACTTTTATTTATGTTGATTTATGCATCTGATGAATCATTTCCATAATTGTTATTAGTGAAAGAAATATTACCAAACATGTCAACGAAATTGCTCCAAGATTCCAGGAAGGAATCAAGGCCTTCTCAGGAAGTCCGATCATCGGAGAGGTAACTGTCATGTCTATTTTCTTCAGTTTATTTCCTTTATTATAAATATTAAATTGTTTCTTTCCTGTTTAACACACATAATATTGTCCTCCTTGTCACAGACACGTGGCCTGGGATTGATACTTGGAACTGAATTCGTTGACAACAAGTCGCCAAATGATCCATTTCCTGCAGAATGGGGTTTGTACCTTGCATGCTTCCAGTTTAGCATGGAATTACTAGCATAGAATATTCTAGTTTTCAGCCACAGTTTTTTTCTACGCAGTCCATGCTGCTAGGGGGTGGTATGATAGGGAGATTTTGTTATTTACCACAGATGTACGCAATTATCGAGTTTCCGGGCCAGCTAGAAATATATAATGCAATGCATTGAACTAATCATATTATAGGCTTTTGCTAAGCCAAGATTCTAATTTAACTTCAACAACTATGTGCTGTCAGTAAACTACTCTGATAAACAACAAAAGAAAACCATAGTCTAGTGGGTCTTCAATTTAATAACTTATCCTTCAGAAGTAGAGAGTAGTTACCAAAATAAATCATATGATCAGTAAAAATACCTTGGGAAATAGCTTTGGCTTGGATAGTTGAGCAAGTCCTGGTTGGTGATTTCAGGAGTTGGTTCAATATTTGGTGCCGAGTGTGAGAAGCGTGGGATGCTTATCAGGGTCGCCGGTGATAGCATCATGCTGTCACCCCCGCTGATAATGACTCCCGGTGAAGTTGAAGAAGTAAGATCACACTCTTTACAGTATGATATTCATCTTTCTGGTGAACTGTCTGAACTGACACCATCCTTTCAGATTGTGAACAAATATGGTGATGCCCTGAAGGCCACAGAGGAAAGAATTGCAAAACTCAAATCCAACAAGAACTAATCAATGATATTCTGCTGTAAGCCTGTAGCGATGGTTGGTGATGGTGATGACAGTGTTTAATGTACAGAGGAACTCGAAGTATTCAACAATTATTAGAAGTCAAAATAACGAGCTCGTTGAAAGCCTGAACCTGGTTCATTTTCTCTTTTTAGAGAAGCTGAACATTGTTCATATGGTATGCAGAAAGGCAGTTGTTATTTACTGGCCCGATCACACAAGAAGGCGCGGGGAAAACGCCAACTAAGTTATAATATTAACTAGGAGTGGATTATTCTGCTAAGCTAATTAGTTAGCAAACGCCAACTAAGGTTAACAAACGATGGTAGTAGCAAGCGGGAGGTTTCGATTAAATTTTGCCCCTCAAGTATTATCACCAATAGAAAATCTTGCATGTTCATGTACCAACTTCATGTTTCATGTCAGCATAACAATTATATTGATGTGCTAGTTTCTGGAGATACCCCGGATAAAGATTGGCGTCTGACGGGGTTGTATGGGGAGTCAGTGTGGCGACATAGGCACCGCACCTGGCAATACCTGCGTGATTTGTACCAGCAAGTGAGTCTCCCTTGGCTGGTTTTGGGTGATATGAACGAGATACTCTCAGAAACAGAAAAGGAAGGGGGTGCTCCTAGACCTCTGCGTTATATGCAAGCCTTTAGGCGCCTGTCGGATTGTGGCCTGGAGGACCTTGGATATATTGGGAAATTGGGAACATTTTTACATGGAAGCGTGGGAATCTACGCGAGAGGCTTGATAGAGCTGTCGGGAATTCTAGTTGGTCGAGCCTGTTCCCCCATAATGGCATTCATAATCTGACGTCTACGGGTTCGGATCACCGACCGATCTTGGTCGATACCGAGACATATGTTACGGTGACGAATCCTAGAGGAGACGGCGCCGGTTTGAAGGTAAATGGCTTAAGTAGGAGAAAGTGGGTGACATAGTCACACCAGCATAGACACATGCTCCACCAGGTGTGCCGGTGGCGGAGAAGTTGGTTGTTGTCCATTCTGAATTACATGAATGGGATGGTACGGTTCTTAAAGCACCAAGAAAGAAGATTAAAGAACTTACTAAAGAGTTGGACCAGCTCCTTAGTGCCCCAATGACAGATGATACTGCTCAGCAGCAAAAAGAAGTAACAAGGAAGATAGAGGTGGCGCTAGAGCAGGAAGAGGTACACTATATGCAAAGGAGCCGAGCTGATTGGCTCCTGCATGGAGATAGGAATATGACGTTTTTCCATAATTATGCGAAAGCATGTCGGAAAAGGAATATGATTTTGAAGCTGAAAGATGAGAACAATGAGATATTGGAAGGCAATGATAGCCTATGTCCTTTTATCCGAGACTACTTCTCTACCCTGTTTAGTTCGGAGGTATAGGGAACAGATGAAGTTCTGCTTAACCGAGTTCAACCTCGGGTCACTAGTCAGATGAATGAGTTCTTAATGAAACCGTACACGGCCGAAGAGATTAAGGAGGCTATGTTTAGCATTGGGGACTATAAAGCACCGGGTACCGGTGGGTTACACGCAGTGTTTATAAGAAATTCTGGTCTGTGGTTGGAGACGAAGTGACACAAGAAGTCTTGCAAGCACTGAATACGGGAATTATTCCGGAAGGATGGAATGAGACAACTATTGTATTGATCCCTAAAGTACAAAGTCCTAAACTAATCACACAGTTCCGGCCCATTAGCTTGTGCACCGTCATATACAAGGTAATTTCCAAAGTTTTGTCGAAAAGATTGAAAGGTCTTCTTCCTGAGATCATTTCAAATTCTCAAAGTGCTTTTGTCCCGGTCGACTTATTACTGACAATGTGTTGGTGGCGTATGAGAGCTTCCACACAATCAAGAATAAAAGGCAGGGGAAGAGAGGGATTTGTGCTGTCAAACTTGACATGCATAAAGCATATGACCGTGTGGAGTGCGGTTTTCTCCGAGATATGATGGTGAGACTTGGATTTGATCTTGGGTGGGTCAACCTTATTATGTCATGTGTAACTACTGTTAATTACAGAGTCTGGTTCAATTCCGATGAGACGAAAAGTTTTACCCCAACGAGGGGCTCGGACAGGGGATCCTCTGTCACCCTACCTGTTTTTGATCTGTGCAGAAGGGTTGTTCAGCCTTCTAGCGTATGAGGAGATGAATGGTGGTATCCAAGGGATCAAAGTGTGTCGCGGGGCACCGTCAGTTTTCACACCTGTTCTTTGTTGATGATTCTTTGATCTTGATGACTGCTGATACGTCCAATGCCACATCTCTCCGTAATGCTCTAGATATGTACTGTGCAAGTTCAGGTCAGCTTGTTAGTGAAGCAAAACATGGAGGTATATGTTCGGGAGTAGGTTTGCTTACAGTTAAATATTTTGGTTGAATCTTTGACTGATAAGTATTTGGGATTACCATCTTTGGTTGGTTTGGATCGAAGTGACTGTTTTCAACACCTTATTGAAAAGTCTGCGAAAGAATAATGGGGTGGAATGAGAAGCTCTTTTCTATGGGAGGGAAAGAGATACTCCTAAAAGTAATAGCAATACCGGCATATGCTATATCAGTGTTTAATATACCGAAGCAGATTTGTAAAGCTATTTGTAATGCAATTGCAAAGTTTTGGTGGGGAGGTACAACAACACAAAGGAAGATGCACTGGATGGCATGGTGGAAAATGAGTATCCCAAAGACCGAAGGAGGCATGGGATTCAGGGATCTTCATTGCTTCAATCAAGCCATGCTAGCGAAACAGTGTTGGCATTTGCTAAGCAATCCTGATTCTCTCTGTGCGTAGGTGCTTAGAGCAAAATATTATCCAGATGGTGATTTGATAAATGCTACTCTTAAGAAAGGATTGTCGTTTACATGGCAAAGCATTATGGCAGGGTTAAAAAGAAGATGCATCTGGAGACCAGGTAATGGTGCTACTATAAATATTGGTCTGACCATTGGATATCATCTAGTCCTACTAGGATGGATGCGACACGACGAGGTACTTGTATTCTAACACGTGTGGAGGAGCTGATAAACCCTGTGACGGGTAGTTGGGATGAAGAACTGCTAAGAGAGAATTTGTGGCTGGTGGATGTGGAACGCATACTTGAAATTCCTCTGCCAAATTACGACCAACCAGATTTTATTGCTTGGCATCCAAATAAATCTGGTTGTTTTACAGATAAGTCTGCCTACCATATAGAACTAGATTTAGGGGTGCGCCTTGGCGCACGACCCCCCGAGCTCTGTCTTGACGACACGCCATACACGATGCTAATAATCAACGGTTATAAATAATTATATCCATATGTAAAGCCGAGGACAAAATAAGAAAAAAATAAGCAGAAATCAGATCCGTGCGGGTAAACAGTACCGCGACGCCACATCGTCGGTCAAACACAACATTTATTTCCAACATTAAATCATGGTCTGCTCATGTGCCGCCGAGTCCAACTTGTCTCACACAGAGAGCATAGACACGCAGACCTTGGCAAAGAAAGATCGAGAACACCCACACACCACATTAAGACGGCAAAGGACGCTCGAAGCGTCAGATACATCACCTACCCCCGTCTCTGTCTAATAATTACAGCTCCCCGGTCACTCACACAGTCACACACCCACCGCCGGCGATAGAGCGGACAAGAGGAACAAACGACGCCATGGCAGATAAGCTGCAGGAGAAGAATGTCGTCGCTGTAGTTGCGGCTACTAATGGCCGTGCGAGTGCTACTCCGGTCGTCGTGACCGCGGTGGTTAATCCCCTCCGGGGGCAGGTGGAGGAAAATAGTTTGGTCCCTGCCATCATCGACCACCTGCAGCAGTCGGGCGACAAGGGCCCCCACGACAACGCCGCAGCTCTCATAGAGACGACGGCATTCGAAGAGGCTTTCGACGGCGAGGAGGAGGAGGTACGTACTAAACCAACCAATAAGCAGCTACGTGCTTACCTGATACGATTTCCTGCATGTATGACCAAACATAAACAATGGACCACATACATACCATTTAGTTTAGTGGTTCTATAATTTTGAGATGCTGTTCTGTATATGCTCTCTGCCTTACAATCTGTTACCCTTTTTTTCGTCATGTTCGTGTCTTTATCGACCATGAGGCTAATCTAAGAATACCTCTCAACAACAAACACATATCCATCTCATCGTTATTTAAGTTAAGAAGGGTATATAGACCTTTTTCCTAATTTAGTAATCACGTGCACTATGGGCGATGAGTTTTTTCGTTATTTTGATACACAGGAATATTCTGATGATGATGTTGAAACCAAGAAGGAATCGGTGCAAGCAAATAACCGGCACGACACTGTCGCGAATATTCCCATTGAGGAATGCCCGAATAATGCACTCCGCGACTTTTTGTGCAGGTGCTGGAAGAACGAAAAAAATGGATCCGGCAACAAAAGAGAATGGACCAACAACAGAAGAAGATATCTAGAAAAATGAAGATGTATTTAAAAAAGTAAGTTATAGGGTTGGTGTTTACTTTAGTATTTCTTTGATGGTCGAGAAGTAAATGAGTGGGAATGTATGTACCGCGTGTTAAGACATGTGCCCGTTGTTTTGTAGGTGTGTGGGGAGACTTCTTCCTTACAATCAGCCGTGCCGGCTTAGTCGGTCCGACTTAATTAATTGACATCCCTTTCTTCCGTTCTAGTCCATGGGTTCGTCATAGTATCGTTTATGTTGAAAACTTATAGATTTAGGGGTGCACCTTGGCGCACGACCCCCGAGCCATGTATTGACGACACGCCATACACAATGCTCATAATCAACGGGTGGAAACAATTATATCCATATATAAGCTCGACAACCAAGTTAGACAAATATTAGACAAAAAACAATAATTTCTTCCAGCGCGTATGCAAGGTCGAGGACGATATTACAAAAACAACAACACACAAACAATTGAGATGTATCATTTAGATCTCATTCACAAGCAAGACAATCCAATGGTTTGAATACCCACCAAACAAATATAGAGGTTCCTAAATCCATGAACACACTCAAGCTGAAGTGCCTCTAGGACAATAAATTCAGGAGACAGACACTCAATATCCACACCTTTCCACCGTCCCCATCTTCTGCTTGCTGGTTATGGAGAGCCGCCGGTTCCCCGGGGAGCCGGCGAGGTGTATGTGTTTGCAATATAATATCTTGGCGGTTTCTTCGAGTCGGCGACGTCAACGATTGCATCGGTGCAAACACAAACGTCTCGTAACGACGATTTGTACAAATCAAATGAATCCTTTGACTTCATCTTTAAACTACCATCCAAATAATCGACTAGCAAGAACCACTCGTCGATCCATCCGGCTCCGGGAGCCGTCCAGAAGGACATCACTAAGACCGAGGGGTCACAAAGCTGAATACAGGGAACCAACGTACACCTAGGCGTCACGCCACTCCCAAACAAAGATACTCAGGGAACGCATTCAATAACTTCAACCTGCCAACCTACCACACTTATTACTTCTTCGTTCAACCCCTACCGACCTAGCATTCTCATTACTTGGCTCAACCACTCACTCTACCTCCCCACATCCCATCGAACGAATGACACACCACGGAACGCCTATCGTTCGGTGTAGCTACACGTCATTTCTGTACCGTTCCCACGCGGTGTCCTGCTATTATGCAGGCACATGTACCTATGCGGTGCCCTCCTATTAATGTGACCAACAGTTATATTGTGCTGAACGCAAACACGCAACGTCCAGCCACAATTAATTGTAACATTGGGCCCGTGAAGATCCATCCAACCAAAACCCACTGTTCCAGTTGTATATATTTCAACCAGCAGCAACCCTACCTTCACACCTCCATCCACAACCGTCTTCCAGTTTTAGAACCACTCCCTCCTAACCTGGTCGAAGAGAAGGGAAAGCTAGATCTCTCGTTCTAGATCCAAGACAATGCCGGTCTCACATCAACATCGAAGATCAAAACCACCTCCGAGTTATACGGAGCAACGACACATCCTCGCCTCGACACCGTTGCTCCTTATCATCCACGGTCCCCCTCCTCCTCGACCATTTGCTAAGTGAAAGGTATCTAACGAAATAACCGTCTTTGTAGAAAAGGGACCTGGGATTCGACAAAACCGTGTTATCACCCGTGTGTATATCTCTCTCTAGGTGAAAGTCTTAAGCTTTTCATCATTTTGCTTCACCGCAACACAACCATACATTAGACCAATTATGTTTGATTTCTTCTGAACATATCCATCCATTAGATCTAGAACCACATAAAAGTCAAACCACACGACTCCTATCTATAGTGCTATTGATTTGTTCTCTTACTCCTGCGTTTGTTGATATATTACTACCTTACCATCTATAATAACATGCACAGGAATATTATTTTGGTGACACCGTACAAGAGGACATCTTTATCTGGTAGCATGCAGTAGTGTGCACAACCGTGTAGTGTACAACAATTCTGCTATAAATTTGTAAGTTATTCTATCCATGTTATTTATCCATCATGTCACATGCTATTTATGCCATACGTACACCAAACTAACATCATCTCAATTTTGGTTTCAGCGACCATTTCCAAGATAAGCCAACCTTCCAAAAGAGAAGGACATGTACAAACAATTTATGTTGTACACGCTAGGGTAGGCCCAAAATCAAATTGCTTCAGTTGAACGAAGTATCCCCAACCCGTTGCTCTTGCGATGTTTTGGTGCACTGCACAAAATACTTTTTTTTAGCTAAGAGTGTCTTGTACAGTGTGACCAAAATATCACAACAGTGGCGAGAACAAAGAACTACATCCACGACTATCAGAACTCTGACCTTCAAATCAGTCCAATCAGGCCGGCTCCCTCGAGTCGGCTTTGACAACAATTCGATGTATTCAAGCACCTACGCTGAGTTCCGTACGTGCTGAAGCTACTGTTCGTGATTTAATGTTTGAGTAGTCTCATCTATATTGTATAGACATAATTAAGTCGGACCGATTAAGCCGACACGGCCAGTTGCATAGATGCCTATTTAATCGTGTATCCATCCCGTTAGTTCCTGCAGTAAGACGAGCCGACTCCAGGCCGTCGAATCCAGGGATTCGGCAGGCCTGACCTACAACGCCTCACTGTTGGTCGATCCCGCCGACTCCAATATCTTTAAAACATGAACGTGTTGCCAGAGCTACGATCTCAGATGTCCTAAAATAAACATACACCGGCGTCACAATTTAACGGAACTATCCATGATGTTGCGTCAGAAACCATCAGGAAACACGACTTAGAAAGTAAACACGCAATGTCACGGACAGGAACTGGACAGTAATATATAACCAGGAATAAATACTGTTTCTGAACATCGATGCGTCACTGCGTAAGAAAAGGCGGCTGAAAAATGAAGGAACGGTGGAGGACAACAAATGCGTCTAGGGAAGGGGTAGCAATTAACATAGACAAGAACGCTGGTCAGGCCGACTCGAGGGATCCGGCGAGATCGGTAGGACATGATCAAAGCTCGCGGGATCCATGAGATTGAGACGGATAAGGTCAGTCATGCCGACTCCCTGGATTCGACGACCTGGAGTCGACGGGATCCACGAGCAGTGAGACGGACAAGGACAGTACCGCCGACTCCTGGAGACAGCTGGATAGTAGAGCAGTGAGACGGAGAAGGTCAGGCCTGCCGACTCCCAGGACTCGACCAGTATACGGTCAACGAACCAAATTTGATTGGACGGGTCACGCGACTCATGCGTACTGCTGGTGCTGGCCGAGTCGAGACGCCGGCATCTCACTGGCCAGCTAAAGGATTTATCTATGACTTTATTAGTTTCTACAGTACGTTGGGCCACGACCGGATTCTAGCCATTGTTTACTGCGTACACTGTGGTCGTGTTGATATACTGATGGCCCTTCACGTAGTTACCTGCGTGAAAAGTAAATGGGTTAGGTTGAGACTCCAAGTGCAGAGTGTGTAGTAAGTGGAAGACGTGTTTTCCCCACGAGGGGTGACTCGAGGGTTTAATATCGAACTCTCGGGGAATCAGTAGTGAAGATTTATCTTTCCTATCCTTCTTTTGGTTACCTACAAAACAAAGTAAATGTTTTGGTCCTCAACCTCACCTAGTGGTTGTCAAGCACAAGGTGTGAGAATGATATCAAGATAATATGCAATGCAAACAAGAAATAAATATGCAATGGTGGTAAATAAATATGCAAGGATGGTGGTAGCAATGATAAATGATATTTTTGGGTTTTATATGATGAATGCAAGATGTAAAAGTGTTTTTGTATTTTCGGATTTTTAAATGGCAGAAAATGGAAAAGTGGTAAAAGTGGTTGGAAAGGTGTTTCTTATGATTAAAAATGGACCGGGGTTCATGGTTTCACAAATGCACTCTCTCTTTAATAAAGTGGTAGACAATGGAACACTAGAGTTGACATATGAGATTGCAACACAACAGTTTAATGACAAGTTATAATTATATGGGCATCACGTCCTAACATAGAGACCTTTTGGTTATTAGTCTCTCTTATACTCCACCAAGATGCGAACTAAATCATAACACCTCAGTAATTAAGATAACTCAGAGTATAGCAATAAGTATCATGACATGAAGTTAAAATAAGAACATGCTAGATCTAGTCATGGAGGAAGTGGCAATGGTCACACCCACATCTCCGGTAGCATGGTATTTCTTTTTATCCCTAGTGAGGCAACAAAGTAAGGTAAGATACCCAAGTGGATCGCAGAACTTTCTCTCACGTTCACTGCACTAGCCACCCCCCGTTACTCCAACTAATGCACACGTTCCCCCTCACACGCTCTCATAAACATGCTTGATCATGACAAGTAAATAAGAACGGGGTACATAATATGCATCTACTTTCATAACTGAAACAAAACCATTGCAATCTCAAACATATATTAACTCATAAAAAGATCCACCACAAAGGTATTACATAGATGACCGTAATCATGTTCAGCAGCTCATACGGTACTAATTAGTGAAGCTCAAGAGAGAGAGATACATAAGTTACTTCCACAAACCCATAGTCCAGAGGTGGACTACTCCCTCTTCATCATGGAGACGGTGGAGAAGTCGTTGGAGAAGATGGAGACCACGCCGGCAGCGCCCCGCCGGAGTTTTCCCCCTCCAATCTGCAGCTCCAGGTCTCTGTTTCGGTGTTTCTGTGTTTCTGCGGCGCTCCTTCCAGAGAACGTCGGGGGACTATTTTTATAGGCGGTTTTAGGTCAAAACGGAGTCGGTGGAGGAAAGATCGACGGCAACGGAGCTCCGAGGCCCAAAGGGGGGTCCCACGCGGCCAGGTACATGGGCCGCGTGGGCCCACCTTTTGGCCCTCGGGCTCCGCTTGTTTGCTTCCTTCGCCCCAGTCTTTTCCTTCCAAAATGATGCTCGTAAATTTCCAGGTCATTTGGACGTCGTTTGGGTCCCTGAAACATTAAAATAAGAAATAGGGTTTTCTGCCTGCGCAGGGTTAATTCCATAAAAATAGGAAAATATAAATATTCCCAAAATCATTATAAAACAGTGATATAACCCTTATATGATGCAAATATGACTGGAATATAAGTAAATAATGCAAAGTTCATGTATGCATTTTACATGCATCAACATCCCCAAGCTTAACCATACTCGTCCTCGAGTATGAAGGTGATAAAACTAACATGGACTTTGCAATTTAATACTAACAATGGATATCAAAGATGATTACTATTGCTACATAGAGTCAAATGATTCATTCTTAAAAGGAGTAGCAATATGCAAGATAGTTTATGAAGTGATATCAAGTATTCAATGCAAGGATGTTCAATGATAATTCACAAAGTGTAACATAAGAGAAAGTACTATGGACCACATGTATGCATAATGATAAGTAAGAACATCCTACAATGGTCATAGAGTATTGATGAAAATCTGAATATAAAAGGTGGACACTTTGGAAAGATATATATATGAGTAGAGGTAAAGCATGAATAAATTTCATCTAACTTCTGAACTTCTCTACTTAAGTTAATGATTGTAATGTGGTAATCCTTGGTGTCAAGCTCTCATTCCCCTATCATAGCATCTTGAATGATTAAGTTTAAAGTGAAAGCAAATATGAGTAGTGTGCTTGACAAAGTACAGGTTGAAAGTCTCATGCCCCTTGAATACAAGTACCTACTCCATGTGTTACTCAACTTGGAAAACAAAGCAAGTTCAAGTTAAATATCATTGTAAGTAATAATAGTATCATTAAGAGCGTCAACTGGGGTACCTCTTGTCCCAGGATATGGAACAAGCCCATATCAAAATGACAAGACAAACAAACAAATGAACAATCTCAACACCCTTTTTATTTACCATTGGATAGCTTTTTATTGTAAGGTGTATCACAGAAGGTTCACCATAGCATGTAAGTAAATTTCCACCATGAATGATGCATGGCTTAGATTAGCGGCCCAGGCGTCTCTCTAACCATTTAAACTCATTTCATTTCCACATTTATTTCACCCATGGTAAGCATCCATAAACAAAAGTACATGATATCAACTAAATGAATGAAGTGCATGTTGAAAGCTTGCCATGTGACAGCACATATGAGCTAACTCTCAACCAAAGACATTTGTCAAGCCACAACATCATAATTTTAATCACAATGGGTCATATTTTATTTATGCAATGAAAGTAAAGTGTGCATCAAGTTCGAGAGAGCTATATAACCAACTTTTCCCATAACAATCAACAACATAAGCATTTTCATTCAGAGGTATAGATAACACAAATATCATGATAAACATACTCGGAATAGCATAAAGCTAATAGGTAGATATGGTGGACTCACTGGAAAAACTTTGGTTGAAGGTGTTGGAAACAAGTTTTTGCTTGTTGGAATTTTTGGGCTAGCAAGAGGGAGAAAGTTGACCATCTAAATGCATGCATGAGTGTCCATAGAACTAACTAATCCATGTTAAACAAGTAAATAACATTCAGCATCAAAACATGAATAAAAGATAGCTCTTGATAAAATATTTGCAAATTATTACTCATTAACAAGCTCATGAATCATGCAACTATATATCTTTTAAAATCAACTCAACATCCCTTTTCCCAATCTTATAATAGCATCCAACATAATTCAACCCAAATTTCCAGTAGCTCTCTCATATATAAATGATAGTGTGGTGGTCTCACAAAATAAAAATCAAACCAAACAAACAAAAAGACGCTCCAAGTTTATGCGATAAAGTGTTTCGATCGAAAAACAGAAGTTAGACGTGTGCAAACCGAGAGTGTGTAGGTCCAGTGGGGTTGTCTTCACATCCCCAAGCTTATGGTCTTCACCATCCTTGGATAGCTCTTGGTGCATCTCCTCTAATCCCTGTGAAAAAACTTCAAAACACCGTTTCTCCCATTTCTTTTCTGTGGGGTGCATTAGTAGTGATAAACAAATAGATTTCTTGCTGCATATAATCCTTAGACAAAAATTCATATGAATGTCCAGAAAGTGTATAATGTTGTATGCCTACTCATAAACTCAATTGGATCAAAAAGATTCAAGTTAAAAGTTCTAAGCATGCATCAAACAAAATGGGACAGAATCTGTCCAGAAAAACAGCAGCAGCAAAACGTATTTTTCTACCCTACTTAACTTTGTCGAAAATTCCAAAAATTCATGCATACAGAGGATGAAAAGTTGCAACTACAGTTCAAATATGAGCTCATTCGGAGTTACAGAATAAGAATTAAAAATCATACCGTGCACAGATTCGTGCAGGAATAAAATCTCCGAACGCTATAAGCAACTTTTCAACCAAAATGAGTAAAACTTGGCACTTTATTAAAAATTCCAGAAACTAAACTAAACACTAAGTCTCTTGTTACAGCAAGAGGACACAAAGAAAATCACAAATAAAAACAACCGGGTTGCCTCCCGTAAAGCGCTTTCTTTATAGCCATATAGCTAGGCTTCTTACTTGATGTTTATTGTGGACGAAGCTCATGAGGGAGCTTGAACTTTGGTGTGTCCCTCTTCCTTGGGAAGTGTTCCATGCACTTCTTGTGTGGAAACTGAAACTTCACATTCCCTTCTTTTGAATCAATGATAGCACCTGTAGTACGAAGAAAAGGTCTTCCAAGAATAATTGGACTAGAGGTTTTATTCCCCATATCCATGATTAGAAAATCAACAGGCACAAATGTCATATGTAACTCTACCATAACATCACTTACTTTCCTAAAGCATGTTTAATGGAATCATCAGCAAGTGCAAGTTCAATAGAGCATTTTTCAAGATTTTTCAATTCAAGTACTTCATATAGTTCTTTAGATAAAACAGAGACACTAGATCCTAGATCAAGTATAGCATGGTGTGTCTCTTTTCCAATGGTTACTAGGACTTTGGGAATCCATATATCCCCAAGCTTAGGTGGTATCATAGCCTCTTGGTTGTACCTAGCAATCTTTTCTTTTAACACATGATTAGCAATATAAGAACCAAAACCAGCTTGGTTAAGTTGATGGAAGGATCACTTGCAAATTTTTGTAAGATAGATATTAATTCATGCAAGCTACAATTCTCTAAGTCAAGCAATGGTTCCTTGACTTCACTAAGCATTTTAACTTCCTCAACTTTCTTTTCCTTTTTAACCCAAACTTGTTGCTTAACAGGAACTTCTTTCACATGTTTAAATGATGAGTCTTTTCTTATTGAATCACTAACACAAACCAGCTTTTCCTCAATTCTATTGAGGTAAACATCTTTTTCAAGAAATTCCTTCTCACATAATCTTAGTTTATGCATGACATTAACTAATTCATTGTTTATCTTGGGAATAATGTTTTCAGAATAAGATACTAGTTGTTCAAAATCCTCTTTACTTGGTAGCTTCTCTAACTTAGTTTCAAATTTATCTTTGGATAATGCAAGTGCTACCGCGGTGTCCTCCAACTTTTTCTTGCTACCCACAAAGCTACCAAAGATTCTTCTAAGTGTCATGGCTGCACAAGGTGGTGTTGACAACACAAAACTTCCCCTGTAGCCCCATCTAAAGCATTTTGGTACCAAGGGTCTATTCCATAATAGAAGTAAAGGTTTAGCTTTTCATCTTCACAAGGTGTAGGATCTTCATAGTGCATCCTATTAATTCTTACCCAAGCATCTTTTAATGTTTCTCCATGATATTGTTTAAAATTAGAAACCGAATTCAATGGAGGACTCACTCCTTGTTTGTTTCCCAGAACCATGATTGCAAGTTTTTATGTGTTTTTTAATTTTTTATGCAAAACTGAAAATAAATATGCAAGACAATGACAAAACAAGATAAATTGCTTTGAAGGTAAAGATGGATAAGATGATGCTCACGTAGGTGCAACCTCCCCAAGCTTAGGTGTTAGCACAAGTTGGTGATGAAGTTGACTTGGTGAGATATCCTTGGATAAACCTTTCAGCAATGATTCCCCGGCAACGGCGCCAGAAAACAGTCTTGATGGCCCTTCACGTAGTTACCTGCGTGAAAAGTAAATGGGTTAGGTTGAGACTCCAAGTGCAGAGTGTGTAGTAAGTGGAAGACGTGTTTTCCCCACGAGGGGTGACTCGAGGGTTTAATATCGAACTCTCGGGGAATCAGTAGTGAAGATTTATCTTTCCTATCCTTCTTTTGGTTACCTACAAAACAAAGTAAATGTTTTGGTCCTCAACCTCACCTAGTGGTTGTCAAGCACAAGGTGTGAGAATGATATCAAGATAATATGCAATGCAAACAAGAAATAAATATGCAATGGTGTAAATAAATATGCAAGGATGGTGGTAGCAATGATAAATGATATTTTTGGGTTTTTATGATGAATGCAAGATGTAAAATGTTTTTGTATTTTCGGATTTTAAATGGCAGAAAATGGAAAAGTGGTAAAAGTGGTTGGAAAGGTGTTTCTTATGATTAAAAATGGACCGGGGTTCATGGTTTCACAAATGCACTCTCTCTTTAATAAAGTGGTAGACAATGGAACACTAGAGTTGACATATGAGATTGCAACACAACAGTTTAATGACAAGTTATAATTATATGGGCATCACGTCCTAACATAGAGACCTTTTGGTTATTAGTCTCTCTTATACTCCACCAAGATGCGAACTAAATCATAACACCTCAGTAATTAAGATAACTCAGAGTATAGCAATAAGTATCATGACATGAAGTTAAAATAAGAACATGCTAGATCTAGTCATGGAGGAAGTGGCAATGGTCACACCCACATCTCCGGTAGCATGGTATTTCTTTTTATCCCTAGTGAGGCAACAAAGTAAGGTAAGATACCCAAGTGGATCGCAGAACTTTCTCTCACGTTCACTGCACTAGCCACCCCCCGTTACTCCAACTAATGCACACGTTCCCCCTCACACGCTCTCATAAACATGCTTGATCATGACAAGTAAATAAGAACGGGGTACATAATATGCATCTACTTTCATAACTGAAACAAAACCATTGCAATCTCAAACATATATTAACTCATAAAAAGATCCACCACAAAGGTATTACATAGATGACCGTAATCATGTTCAGCAGCTCATACGGTACTAATTAGTGAAGCTCAAGAGAGAGAGATACATAAGTTACTTCCACAAACCCATAGTCCAGAGGTGGACTACTCCCTCTTCATCATGGAGACGGTGGAGAAGTCGTTGGAGAAGATGGAGACCACGCCGGCAGGCCCCGCCGGAGTTTTCCCCCTCCAATCTGCAACTCCAGGTCTCTGTTTCGTGTTTCTGTGTTTCTGCGGCGCTCCTTCCAGAGAACGTCGGGGGACTATTTTTATAGGCGGTTTTAGGTCAAAACGGAGTCGGTGGAGGAAAGATCGACGGCAACGGAGCTCCGAGGCCCAAAAGGGGGGGGTCCCACGCGGCCAGGTACATGGGCCGCGTGGGCCCACCTAATTTGGCCCTCGGGTCTCCGCTTGTTTGCTTCCTTCGCCCTGAAGTCTTCTTCCTTCCAAATATTGACACCGTAAATTTGCAGGTCATTTGGACGTCGTTTGGGTCCCTGAAACATTAAAATAAGAAATAGGGTTTTCTGCCTGCGCAGGGTTAATTCCATAAAAATAGGAAAAAATATAATATTCCCAAAAATCATTATAAAACATTGATATAACCCTTATATGATGTAAATATGATTGGAATACAAGTAATATAGTGCAAAGTTCATGTATGCATTTTACATGCATCATATACACCTCCCCAAGTTAGGACGTGTGTCTCTTTGTTTCGTAAGTGTATGGAAAGACTTCTTCCCTACAACCGGCCCTGCCGACTTAATAGGTCCGACTTAATTAATTAACATCCCTGACGAGACAGGACACGTGCTATTAAACAGGCTTAAAAAGCAGGGCCCCACGTAGGCACAGTGGCCGTCTTAATATCAGGTTGCCGGCTTAATAACAGGCCACCGCGTTGGAACATATTGAACAGCCATACCATGTGAACTGGCGGGTACATCCGAGGCAAAAAATCCCCAAGCAGATCCTCAACTACGTGAATCCCCCTCACTTGACAGTCTCGAGGAGTTGAGATTCGTGGATGGGCAGACGATTCGAGAGCTGCCATTATCTGTGATGCGTTTCCTGTGCACCCCGCCGACTCCAGGTTCCCGTCTTAAGGCACCACCCGACCCCGCCGACTCCAGGTTCCCGTCTTAATGATCCACCCGACCCCGCTGACTCCAGGTTCCCGTCTTAATGATCCACCCGACCCAGCCGGCTCCAGTTTCTGTCTTAATACACCCTTTGATTAACCGACGTCTGGATAGAGAGGCCAGCTGAGACAAAATATGCATGGAAAATTTCCTTAAGGTGACCGTTTAGAAAAGGATGTACCTAGAATAATCCATATATGCGTGCTATGAACACAATCATTTACTCTTTGTTTGTGTTTCCTTCTTTGCTATCTTTATGCATATCGATTTCTTGATAAATCTACGATCTCGTCGGTCATGTTTACTGTTGGCGCCAGACTGATGCGTTTTTTTCCGGTACTGGTCGACTCCCGGGAGTCGGCAGGTCTGACCTTCTTACTTGATCAAGGGTATACACATAAATAATATACAATTTTTTGGTTGAACACATTTGATTAACTGATGCGTGCCTCAATAATGATTAACTTTTGCTGAGTCGCAAGGGTTCTTGTTATGTCTAAGCGAGTCAACTTCACCTCTGCGAAGGTCGGTAGTTTAAAATTAGGGCATCGACACAGCCGACTCCCTGGAGTCGGGGAGTCGGCGGGGCATAAGTTTTGCACCACCCTATTAAGACGTGTCTTTCGAGACTCTTGTAAATTTATTTTGCTGGGCATCGATGATGACGTGGATCGCACGTTCGTTGGGAGACCCCAAGAGGAAGGTATGAAGCAGTGTAGCAGCAGTTTCCCTCAGTATGAAACCAAGGTTTAATCGAACCAGTAGGAGCAAGAAATCACTTCTGAAGGTTGTTGGTGGCGCTGATCACCAACGTGGAATCTGCACACAACACAATCAAACTACTTTGCCCCAACGAAACAGTGAGGTTGTCAATCTCACCGGCTTGCTGAAAACAAAGGATTAAACGTATGGTGTGGAAAACAGTAGTAAATTGCAGAGAATGAAAAGGAACAATGTTTGCAGTTGGTTGTATTATCAGTGTAAAAGAATGGACCGGGGTCCACAGTTCACTAGTGGTGTCTCTCCATAAAAGATAACTAACATGCTGGGTGAACAAATTACAGCTGGGCAATTGACAAAATATTGAGCGCATGACAATGCATATATATGACATGATGATTACTATGATATTCATGTGGGCATTACGACAAAATACATAGACCGTTATCCAACAGCGTCTATGACTAATAATCCACCGCCAGGTTGTCATACCGAGTTCCCCGTTGGTATTAAGTTGCAAGCAACGGATAATTGCATTAAGTAATGTGCGTAATGTAAACAAATGCATTAGACCTAACGGCGCACCCTTAAGCTAAGCATCGGTTATTTTATCCCTAGTGGCAACAGCACATCCACAATCTTAGAAGTTATTGTCACTCTCCCAGATTACCGGAGGCATGAACCCACTATCTAGCATAAATACTCACTCTTGGAGTTACAAGCATCTACTTGGCCAAAGCATCTACTAGTAACGGAAAGCATGCAAGATCATAAATAACATATAAGATAGATTGATAATCAACTTGACATAGTATTCAATATTCATCGGATCCCAGCAAACACAACATGTAGCATTACAATAAGATGATCTTGATCATGATAGGCAGCTCACAAGATCTAAACATGATAGCATAAAGTGGAGAGACAACCATCTAGCTACTGCCATGGACCCGTAGTCCAAGGATGAACTACTCACGCATCACTCCGGAGGCAGGCATGGTGATGTAGAGCCCTCCGGTGATGATTCCCCTCTCCGGCAGGGTGCCGGGAAGAGCTTCTGAACCCTCCCGAGCTAGGGTTGACGGGGCGGCGTCTCTGGAACTTTTCGTGGATAATGGCTCGGGTATTTAGGGTTTTCCGTCGGAAGATGAATAAATAGGCGAAAGGGCGGCGGCTGGAGACGCCCGTGGGCCCACACCACCCCACGGCGCGGCAGGGGGGCCGCGCGCCCCATGGTGTGGCTGCCTCGTGGCTCCCCTCCGTCTCTCTTTGGACTCCGTGTACGTGTTGGAAAAATAGGAGGTTCTGTCCAAGTTTCGTCCAATTCCGAGAATATTTCCAGACTAGCTTTTCTGGAATACAAAAACAGCAGAAAACAGGAACTGGCACTGTGGCATCTTGTTAATAGGTTAGTCCCAGAAAATGCATAAAAATGCTATGAAGTGTATATAAAACATGTAACAATTGGTATAATATCAACATGGAACATCAGAAATTATAGATACGTTTGAGACGTATCAAGCATCCCCAAGCTTAGTTCTACTCGTCCTCGAGTAGGTAAAACGATAAAAACAAAATAATTTCTGAGGTGACATGCTACAATCATAATCTTGATCAAATAATATTGTAAAGCACATGTTATGAATGAAGTGATCCAGGTCAATGGTCTATAGTTTGCTAGCAAGTAGATAATGAGCAAACAACTGAATCATATAAGCAAAAACTTTTCATGAATAGTACTTTCGAGACAAGCATCAAAGAGTTTTGCATAAGAGTTAACTCATAAAGCAATAGATTCTAAGTAAAAGGTATTTAACCAACACAAAGGAAGATTTAAGCTTCAGCAATTGCTTTCAACTTTCAACATATATATCTCATGGATATTTGTCAACACAAAGCAATATAATAAGTGCAATATACAAGCATATAAAAATTGTTGCACCAAAGTTGACACTAGTGTTTGCTTCTAAGATAGAAAGAAGTAGGAAAACTGACTCAACATAAAAGTAAAAGAAAGGCCCTTCGCAGAGGGAAGCAGGGATTAAATCATGTGCTAGAGCTTTTTAAGTTTTTGAAATCATATAGAGAGTAAAAATAAGTTTTGAGAGGTGTTTGTTAATTGTCAACGAATCAGAAAATGGAAAGTACAATATGACCCCTGCCAACCAGACTTTTAAGAGCGGCTCCCATGAAGGACGTTATTTCTACCAGCAAGGCAGATCATCCCTCTTTCTCTTTTGTTTACACATGCAGATATTTCACTGTTTGTCATTGCTTGACTGATAAATCAGGGCAAAAATGTGAAGAGAATTAAGCGGTTAAAGTTGTAATTAATTGGGACTGGGCACCCCATTTGCCAGCTCTTTTTGCAAAATTAATGGATAAGCGGATGTATATGCCGCTAGTCCGGTGGTAAAGTCTGTTTGACAGTTGACATAAAGACATCCACCCCGTCCTCATGAGCTTGGTAAACATTGACACAAAATAGGAGTAATAAAGTTTGAATAGTTTAAAGGTAGCACATGAAAAATTTACTTGGAATGGCAAGGAAATACCACATATAGGTAGTTATGGTGGACACAGATGGCATGGATTTTGGCTCAAGGTTTTGGATGCACGAGAAGCATTCCCTCTCAGTACAGAGTTTAGGCTAGCAAGGTTATTTGAAGCAAACACAGGATATCAACCGACACAGCAAGACTTATATGAAAACATATTGCAAGCATTATAAGACTCTACACTGTCTTCCTTGTTAACCAAACCCTTTTACTAGAAAATATCTAGACCTTAGAGATACCAATCATGCAAACCAAATTTCAACGAGCTTTACGGTAGTTCTTCATTAATAGGTTTTAACTACATGATACAAAAGCTTAAACATGAACTACTTGATAACTCAAAACAATTGACAAGTATCAAATTATCCAATACAGTGATCTACAAGAATATGTAAGCTTTTTCCATTATACCATCTACCACATGCAACATTTTCTGTTCCAACCAAACACCAATCAATTTATTTCAACATAAACTCTCCAAACAATTATAAGTGAAGCAAGAGAGTACTTTCTTTAAAAGAACTAACAGCTCTGAATAAGAGATGCATGCAAAAAGGAGCTAAAAGCATAGCAATAGCTAGATAAGAATACTCAACAAGTATAAGTGAAGAATAGGAGTATTCATATGAAAAAGCGGAGCGTGTCTCTCTCCCAATCAAGAATGCTGGGTCCAATCAAGTTGACCATAAGAAAAATAAAATACTGAAAATAAAAGCACACAGACGCTCCAAGTAAAGCACATATGATGTGAAAGAATTAAAATATAGTTTCACTAGAGATGACCTGATAAGTTGCTGATGAAGAAGGGGATGCCTTGGGCATCCCCAAGCTTAGACGCTTGAGTCTTCTTGAAATATGCTGGGGTGATCCATGGGAGCATCCCCAAGCTTAAGCTCTTCACTCTTCTTGATCACATTATATCATCCTTCTCTCTTGACCCTTGAAAACTTCCGCCACACCAAACTCAGAGTAATTCTCATTAGAGGGTTAGTGCACAATCAAAAACTCACATGTTCTATAAGGACACAAACATGACCGTTACTTTTAACATTAACTACTGCCACTGATGTTATGTGAAGCTCTTCACCCTAAAAAAGAATTCCACTCAACACTAGTAAAAGAGAGAATGCGAAAAATAAAAGACAGAATCTGTCTAAACAGAACAGTCCGTAAAGACGAATTTTTTCGAGGCACTTACGTTGCTCAGATCGAAAAACTTTAAACTAACGAAAGATGCGTACATATCTGAGGATCACGCACAAAAATTTGCAGATTTAAATAATTTTTCTGTGATTTTACAGAAGTAAAACGGTGAACAGCAGAAATCTGTTCCTGCGCAGAAATCCAAATCTAGCATCATCTTCCTATTAGACGCAACTAGCTGGGTGGCCCGCGCAATTGCGCGGCTAGATGAAACCCTTTTCTATATTCAGCCTTGAATTGAAATCTCTATTGTGCTGGAGACCACTCTACAGTTCAATTTCTATTTATTTCCTCGAGCTGCAGCAATTGCTTGTGACTCACCGTTGTTGATTTTTTTTCCATCAGTAGTAACATAATCAAAAATGAATGATGTACTGGATATAATAGCGACATCCACAACCTATGCCGAATATATTAACAAACTGCTTTACAGTTTTGGATGTCCTGAGGATGTAAGATTTATTTGTCATTTCGAGCATAGATAGCAAGTAGATATAGCAGTAATTATATGTTATCCTGCCATATACATTTGTAGTCGTTGCCATTCAGCCATTTGCAAGTTAGGGATTTTTCTTCGAAGCATATATCTCAAAAAAAAATTAGCAAATTTAGTGGCGTCCTTAGTTGAGCGATTATCAAATTGCAGTAATATATACCGAGTTATGAAAGTTTCACACCCCGGGAAACAACAATATAGAAAACCGATACAGGTAAATAAAAATATTTGCCGCTATCTATAAATACGGTTCCGATGAACTGGGACCATAGCATATATTATTTTCAATTTTTTGAAAAGAGAAACAATAAATAAATAATTTTTCCAATTCCTCTCATGAACTTGGGACCACAATATGACAGTTTATTTGTGCATCTATTTTGCATTGAAAATTGTAGATTTTGCCACTCTTAGACCATAGTGCAAAAGGTACGTTAAAAACCAAATGTTTTACAGACCATATGTAATCATTCCGATTCACCTACACTTCACTCTGCCATCTCGTCCAAGACGTCACCTTCAGCTATCAGATTGTTTCATCTACAGAAAGAGTGCACCTAGTGATAACAATTATTACAGCCACATCTTCAACAGTGCATGTTGCCGGACTAACCATGATACCTTTGAGTAAGAAAATTCCTTTTCCAAGATACAATAAATAGTTAAGACAAAGTAATTCAAAAATCACTTGCTTGTTCGCCCTTTATGTTCAGAGTTCTCTGGATGCGACCATGCAGCAATATGGATCAACAATAACAATGGTTGTGTCACCTGCATGAGAGGACTGTATGTACGCTGCTTTAGCAAGCAGTGAACTTGTTTTCTTGAGGCATACATTAACTTGTATATGAGGGATGTATGAAGCAGCACATATACTATTGGTCAAAGCATAGCGTTAAGGGGAGTAAGGTCTAAAAGAAGCAGAAATCTGGCCATGCAATCACATAAAAACATGATCTGCGTAAGAGCATGGTTGATCTAAATTTCATCACACTGTAAGGCAGGCCGATCTTTTTCTTGGGATGATTTGTATTAAAGTTCAATCTGCTTCTACAAAAATTGAGCTTGGCCAGAACAAAAATTGAATAAGTTTTGTAGGAGATCAAAGCCAAAGATAAATTTTGGTGGCACTTGTAAGTGTGTATGTGCGCCATCGCATATAATCTATAGAAATAAAGAAAACATAGACAAAATCTTCCAAACTAAACAATTCTAACGTACACACTGACCTCATTAGTGAGAGCGGTACGCCAATTTCCATATGAAGATGCGATTAGGTTTATGTGTTGGCAGACCTCAGCTCCGGTGCCAGGAAAAAGAGTTAAAAGAGTAGGGAGATATATGCATGTCTTTATTCCTGGACGATACATTTAGCAAGTAAGCAAGTGAAGGTATGCGTAAAAAAAATGCCGGGTCTTATATATAGAATATGTACTACTGTTGGTGATAAAGGTACGTAGTTGAATCTTGTGGTTAATTAGTGCGCCAGTCCAAATAAACATCTTATGCCTTGTTGGACATCTCCAGCTATATATGAACAGCCTAGAAATACAGAAACACGAATATCAGGCTGTCCTATATTGATCAAGAAAACATAAATTGGCCATCGTTTGATGTACCTGAAATTTATCTTTCAAACTGAGGGTTCATTCAACTTGCCCCCCGTTGGATTTCTCTATATGGGATGGCCTCTACGACAGCCTTGCGTTCTCGGCCCAAATATTTCAGTTCATATAAATACACACATACCTCAACATCAATGTACCTATATATATCCCTTATTTCCTGGCCAGCTGAGTTGGACTGAGACAGATCGTGCCTCGCCTATGTCACGGGTGGCATGAGGAAATAAACCTCCGGCAGCGACATCGAGTAGCTCCCTGCCAGTTAACGCCTGCCATGGATCAGCGGACTTTAGTTCATATGTGCATAGACATACTACTTTGGCTACTTTAATCTTAGACGATCAAAGCAGCGGACTTTAGTTCATATGCATAAACATGCTACTCTGGCTCCTTTAATCTTAGAAGATCAAAACAACGGACTTGAGTTCATATGCATAAACATACTATTCTGGCTACTTTAATCTTATACAATCAAAACGGCGGAATCAGTTCGTATGTATATATATACTACTCTAGCTGGTTGAATCTAACACGATCAATATTTGTATGTACGTTACAAATACAGAAACAGTAAATAGCATGAGATGATTACATATATACCTCAACATCAATGGACTCATATCCTGATTTCAAGGGCAGTTGAAGTGTACTGAGGCAGGTCGTGCCCTCGCTGACCTTGCTGCATGGCATGCATGAGGAACTACACATACGGCAAGGCGACATCGAGCAGGTCCTTGGATCTATTCCGCCTCCGCCTCTAGAATGATGTATGATGTATCTACTATTTTGAGTAAACAGAAATAAAGCTACTTGGCATCCAGTCAAATTACTGAAATTATATTGCCATGTGTTACACAACCATCATTTAAAAGGATCCATCGGCTGTCAAAATGAAGAACAAATGACATATATAAAGGAAAAGCTACATGACCTGAGAAAGTTAAGCTCTAGTTGTTGTTTCGAGCATAGATAGCAAATAGAAGATATTTCCTGCTCTGCTACGAAGAAGATTGGTAGTAGTTGTCATTTGTCCATCAGGAAGGATTTTTCTGTGAACCAAATCAAGAAAAAATATTATTGTTAGGAAAATTTATGGCGCCATTAGTGGAGTGATACTGAATTAGCAGAACATGTAATATGTACGACAATTTTACACCCAGGAAAACAACAATGCAGAAAACCCATATAGATAATACGGAGTAGTATTTGTCTCTATTTACAAAATACGGTTGATAAGGAGATAAGTATTCATCCCCTCAAAAAATTACAGGAAAACAATACACATTGTTTCAATTCTTTTGACAAATAGGGCGACCGTATATGATAGTTTACTGTGCACAAATTTTGCATTGTACCCGGTAGATTTACGATTTACATGAGAGATCAAAACCTGCATATACATCACCCATACAGATAATAAGTATTTGTCTCTATTTAGAAAATGTGGTTGATAAGGAGATAAGTATTCATCCCCGCAAAAAATTACAGGAAAAACAATACACATTGTTTCAGTTGGGCGACCATATATGATAGTTTAGTGCGCACCAATTTTGCATTGTACCTGGTAGATTTACGATTTACATGAGAGATCAATACATGCATATACATCCATGTTTTAGAGACCAATTAATCACTCACCTTGGCTTCAATCCACCATCTCGTCCAAGACTCCTCCACCTACATAGAGATTCAATTTAATTGTTTAAAATATTATCGAGTACTAATTAATTGATGCCGACCTATAAGTCGCTGAAGCTGAAAAAATTCTTTAGACTGTATGTTGTATTTAAAAAATATATGGAACTGATGATAAATATAATCATGGGTTATTACCTGGCTCAAGAACTCTACGGATGTGTGCATGAGGCAAATTCTCCAATCGATTGATCCATCCTTTAATTCACGCTTGCATGGCGTATATATGAGCAAGTCCTAGATCGTTAATCGATCTATCTTTTGCACACCCACATGCGACATGCATTGCTAAGTCCATCCATCCATCCATCTTTTCCCGGGCTACATAGTGTACCTACGTAGAACCTGGGACTCTCGGAGAGTACGGCACCAGCATACATGAGGATGTGCATGGGGATCGAAATATTAGTTTATCCATCAATCAATTGCTCTATTGCATGATTTGTCGACGTGTGATCTGAAAATAGAATAATGAAATTGCATGCAGAAAGCAGCTTTACCAAAACGTGGGGAACTGGGTAACCTCATGTCCAACATAGATCGCCGGCCGCGCTGCATGCCTGGGAGCAAGGACGCGGGCTCGGACCTTTGAGCAGTATCTTTTTCCGTTGATTCCCTGATCGGTGCAAGGCCATGGTGTCGGCTGCAGTGCGCGTGAGATCTGTTACTCGTAGAGATTGTTGTCTTTCGGTCGCCGTTTGGTGAAATCTGCAGCCGGCGGCGGCAACAAATACAGACGCGTTTGGGCTTCTGACGATATGGAATCGATCTAAAAGCGAGGCGAGGCAAGCAGAGGTGGATGACGCGGTCGCGGTGAATCTAAGGCATAACGTGCCTTCGGATGAGAGTAAATCTAAGCCATTGAGATAGCTTAACTTTACAGCGTTAAATCTTAACCGTTAATTGTTTGTTGTTTTAATTATATAATAGATAGTTGGCACAACAATACGATAAAATAAAGATATAAAGGAATTGTTACAGAAATAAACAACTCCTTGACTCAAAAAGAAAAGAAAAATTGCAGAAATAAAACAATGGGTTGTCTCCCATAAGCGCTTTTCTTTAACGTCTTTCAGCTGGGCGCAGAAAGTAAGAATCAAGTGTTTTCAAGTGATGAAGTATCAACAGAATAATTTGCTCTAACAATAGAATCAAAAGGTAACTTCATCTTCTTTCTAGGGAAGTGTTCCATACCTTTCTTGAGTGGGAATTGATATTTAATATTCCCCTCTCTCAAATAATAGCACCAACAGTTCTAAGAAAAGGTCTTCCCAAAACAATAAGACAAGAAGCATTGCATTCAATATCCAAAACAACAAAATCAACGGGGACAAGGTTATTGTTAACCATTATAAAAACATCATCAACTCTCCCCAAAGATTTCTTTATAGTATTATCAGCAAGGTGAACATCCAAATAACAGTGTTCCAAATGTGCTAAATCAAGCATATCATATAGTTTCTTAGGCATAACAGAAATACTAGCACCAAGATCACATAAAGCATTGCAATCAAAATCATTCACCTTCATTTTAATGATGGGCTCCCAACCATCTTCTAACTTCCTAGGGATAGAAGCTTCATGTTTTAATTTCTCTTCCCTAACTTGCATGAGAGCATTAGTAATATGTTTAGTAAAAGCCATGTTTATAGCACTAGCATTAGGACTTCTAGCTAGCTTTTGCAAGAACTTAATTACTTCAGAAATATTGCAACCATCAAAATCAAAATCATTATTATCAAAGGTAATGGGACCATTGTCTCCCACATCTCGAAAAATTTCAGCACTTTTATCAGGAACAGTTTCAGTGTTTTCAGGCAATTTTAAACGTTTTGCAACAGAAGTAGAGACATTGCCAACACCAATTACTTTACCATTGATAGTAGGAGGTTTGTTAACACTTGAGTTTATAGCATTTTCAGTAGTAGTAATAGTATAAACTCTAGCAATACTATTCTTTTTTAGCAATTTCATCCTCTCTTGCCCACCTAGCATGTAAATCAGCTAACATCCGCACATTATTATCAATTTTAACTTGAATGGCATTGAGAGTTTTGATCTCTTGAACATCATGAGGCATAGTTTTATTTTTTAACAAATCAACATCAAGAGCAAGACTATCAACTTTAGAGGCAAGAACATCGATTTTCCCAAACTTTTCCTCAACAGATTTATTGAAAGCAGTTTGTGTACTAATAAAATCCTTAAGCATGACTTCAAGATCAGAGGGTACACTCTTATTATTGTTGTATGAATTACCATAAGAATTAACATAACCATTGCCACTATTAAAAGGATAGGGCTTATAATTGCTATTACCAAAATTATTCCTATAAGCATTGTTGTTGAAGTTATTATTTTAATGAAGTTCACATCATCATACTCTTCTTGAGCAACCAAAGAAGCCAAAGGAACATTATTTGGATCAACATGCATTTTTCCATTTGTAAGCATAGACATAATAAAGAAGCCAAAGGAACATTATTTGGATCAACATGCATTTTTCCATTTGTAAGCATAGACATAATAGTATCAATCTTATCACTCAAGGAAGAGATTTCTTCAACATAATTTACCTTCTTACCTTGTGGAGCTCTTTCGGTGTGCCATTCAGAATAATTTATCATCACATCATCAAGAAGCTTTGTTGCAGCACCCAAAGTGATGGACATAAAGGTACCTCCAGAGGCCGAATCCAATAGGTTTCTTGAAGAAAAATTTAGTCCTGCATAAAAGGGTTGGATGATCATCCAAGCAGTCAGTCCATGGGTGGGACAATTCTTTACCAATGATTTCATTCTCTCCCAAGCTTGAGCAACATGCTCATTATCAAATTGTTTGAAATTCATAATGCTACTTCTCAAAGATATGATCTTAGCAGGAGGATAATATTTTCCTATGAAAGCATCTTTGCATTTAGTCCATGAATCAATACTATTTCTAGTCAAAGATAGCAACCATTCTTTAACACATCGTCTCAAAGAGAAAGGAAAAAGTTTCTGTTTAATAATATCACCATCTACTTCCTTATACTTTTGCATCTCACAAAGTTCAACAAAATTATTAAGGTGAGCAGCAGCATCATCAGTACTAACACCAGAGAATTGCTCTTTCATAACAAGATTTAAAAGTGCAGGTTTAATTTCATAAAATTCTGCGTTAGAAGCAGGTGGAGCAATAGGTGTACTAATGAAATCATTGTTGTTCGTGCTAATGAAATCACACAATTTAGTGTTCTCAGGGTACTCATTTTAGCAAAATTAAAACAAAACAGAAAGATAACAACTTGAAAATAAAAGTAACTAATTTTTTTGTGTTTTTGATAAATAAAGCAAACAAGAATAGATTGGAAGCGTGAAACTTCCCTTGCAGAAATCCTCTTGCTCCCCGGCAACGGCGCAAGAAAAAGTGCTTGATGACGTGGATCGCACGTTCGTTGGGAGACCCCAAGAGGAAGGTATGAAGCAGCGTAGCAGCAGTTTCCCTCAGTATGAAACCAAGGTTTAATCGAACCAGTAGGAGCAAGAAATCACTTCTGAAGGTTGTTGGTGGCGCCGTTTACTCGAACACCAACGTGGAATCTGCACACAACACAATCAAACTACTTTGCCCCAACGAAACTGTGAGGTTGTCAATCTCACCGGCTTGCTGAAAACAAAGGATTAAACGTATGGTGTGGAAAACAGTAGTAAATTGCAGAGAATGAAAAGGAACAATGTTTGCAGTTGGTTGTATTATCAGTGTAAAATAATGGACCGGGGTCCACAGTTCACTAGTGGTGTCTCTCCATAAAAGATAACTAACATGCTGGGTGAATAAATTACAGCTGGGCAATTGACAAAATATTGAGCGCATGACAATGCATATATATGACATGATGATTACTATGATATTCATGTGGGCATTACGACAAAATACATAGACCGTTATCCAACAGCGTCTATGACTAATAATCCACCGCTAGGTTGTCATACCGAGTTCTCCGTTGGTATTAAGTTGCAAGCAACGGATAATCGCACTAAGTAATGTGCGTAATGTAAACAAATGCATTAGACCTAACGGCGCACCCTTAAGCTAATCATCGGTTATTTTATCCCTAGTGGCAACAACACATCCATAATCTTAGAAGTTGTTGTCACTCTACCAGATTACCGGAGGCATGAACCCACTATCTAGCATAAATACTCACTCTTGGAGTTACAAGCATCTACTTGGCCAAAGCATCTACTAGTAACGGAAAGCATGCAAGATCATAAATAACATATAAGATAGATTGATAATCAACTTGACATAGTATTCAATATTCATCGGATCCCAGCAAACACAACATGTAGCATTACAATAAGATGATCTTGATCATGATAGGCAGCTCACAAGATCTAAATATGATAGCATAAAGTGGAGAGACAACCATCTAGCTACTGCTATGGACCCGTAGTCCAAGGATGAACTACTCACGCATCACTCCGGAGGCAGGCATGGTGATGTAGAGCCCTCCGGTGATGATTCCCCTCTCCGGCAGAGTGCCGGGAAGAGCTTCTGAATCCTTCCGAGCTAGGGTTGACGGCGGCGGCGTCTCTGAAACTTTTCGTGGATAATGGCTCGGGTGTCTAGGGTTTTCCCGTGAAGATGAATAAATAGGCGAAAGGGCGGCGGCTGGAGATGCCCGTGGGGCCCACACCACCCCACGGCACGGCAGGGGGGCCCGCGCCACCCCATGGTGTGGCTGGCCCGTGGCTCCCCTCCGTCTCTCCTTTGGACTCCGTGTACGTGTTGGAAAAATAGGAGGTTCTGTCCAAGTTTCGTCCAATTCCGAGAATATTTCTAGACTAGCTTTTCTGGAATACAAAAACAGAAGAAAACAGGAACTGGCACTGTTGCATCTTGTTAATAGGTTAGTCCCAGAAAATGCATAAAAATGTTATGAAGTGTATATAAAACATGTAACAGTTGGTATAATATCAACATCGAACATCAGAAATTATAGATACGTTTGAGACGTATCAATCGACCGAACCGACTCCCTGGAGTCGGAGGGTCTGATCTTCGTGAAATAAACTGTCAGAGGTAGTCTTTGCAAGCAAATTAAAATGCCCAAGGAGTAAGAGTACACAGCAACCAATGACGAAAACCCCACCAAGCTTTTTTCTCTTTGCATTGAAGTCAAAACAACAAAACAAATCGCGAACCAAAACAAATAACACAATAAGTACAGTACAACCACGACACCTCATGGGGCATAACGCAAAAAAAAAGAACAGCTAAAAACACGGGTTCAGCCAGGAGTAGAAACCTCAACAAAGAACAAAAAAAACAACAATCTGATCTCAACCGAACTGACCTCAGCCGGATAAAACAAACCACTAAGCCGACACTGCATACAACAAAAGGAAGCAAGGCAAAGAAGTATACGAAGCAAGAAAATCCAATTAAACCAAAAACTATAATGAAATAAACGAACAGATCGCACCAAACAAAAGGAAACCCACTGATTATACAAACAAAAACACGAAACAAATCTCATGAACGGAACAAAACAGAACATAAGCGGCAGGAAAACGAAGCCGACTCCAGAATGGAAAGACAGACCGAAAAAATAGACGACTGCACAACCAATCACAAGACCATCCAACTACCAAAGAACACGGATCCAGTGGAATAACAGCAAGATGAAAAAAAACGAAGGTGCAAGAAATAAACGGTACGAAATCCCCAACCAACCCAAACGGAACTAACCTTAACCGGAGGAACGGTAAACCAATAAACCGACGACCTGCAAACAAACAAAAACAAAAGACAAGAAACAAAAAAACAAAAGAATACGGATTCAACACAGAGTGTCAAAGTCAACAATACAAACAAACGACCAGATAACCAAAAGACTAAAAAATAGGGATCCAGCCGAAAAATGAACAGACAACGTACCGATCTCGCCGACTCCCTCGAGTCGGCACGATATCTCTGCCCGTCCGGTATGGATCTCTCCACCCTTCACCATTCCCATATCGCTGGCTCCCTCGTGAAGGCATGAGCTATCTGCCCCTCTCAACCGGTGACCTCACCAGACGTATAGCCGGAGCAACCCCTGTCCGGAACGCGGCACGAGCGAACCTCGTATCTTCCTGCGAAGCGAAGGAACCTAACAAAACAAACACGAAACAAACAAACAGTATAAACATATCGTATATCCAGTAAAACAGCACGGTGGATTTTCTCTCCCGTGAGACAAAAGCTTTCAGAAGAACTAAAAAAACTATATTAAGCCCAAAGCACCACCCATACCTAGTACGAACGTCCGAATCGCCCAACCGATGAAAGTAGTGAAAATCGTGATGGTACGAAACACTTGCTCATGAGAGGGAGCAAAGCGCACGAGGAAGACAAACCAATGACCAAAACGGGTCCGAGCAGCCCGAAACCAAAAAAAAGAACAATAAAAAAGATCGAGAAAACAAAAACAGAAACAAGAAGGAGAAAAATAGACAGCGAGAATCAAACGGCGACAGACAAAACAAAGCGGAAGATGCAAAAATAAGAAAGCAGCACATAAACAACCGTGACGACCGCTCGTCCGTGCTTGAACAACGGCTGTCGCCGGCGAGGAGGAAGCGAATCGAACATATCCTCCACCGCAGGCCGAAATAAAATAAAAAGCGAACGAGCAATAAGAAAATGGGGACGGTCGAACGGATAAGAAGGTCGAAGGGTTTATATATACACATCTACAATGCACACGGCAACAATCAAGGAAAACCCGATCGTGCCCCAACGTACTGTAGGAACTAACCAATAGCAAGACACCATTAAGAGAATCAAAGATGGGCCTGATATATTTTCCTACCGTACCTTTGAGACACTGTATTTAGATCAGTTCCGTCTGAACGACGCCAGCTAGGACACAGCAAATCGGGCCCGAAAGTCTTCTGCCACACGCACAGTGTAACGTACCCGCCGACGAATGGAAAGACGCCATGTAGGACGGTGAAATCGGGCCCGATTTTAGCTGACATCGCGAACAGTGCCGATCCTGCGAAATACCGAACGGGCCCGTTACACTGTAGAAAATACGCACTTTACTATAGAAAATACGCATCGGCGACGCAGGGAAGGGAAACATCGACGACGCAACGTCCTGAGCAACCGACATGTGGGCCAAGGAGAGGGAGGGACCCGCGGTCAGTGAGGGAGAGGGGAGAGGAACACGTAGCACGATCACTCTCCCGGACGGGCAAGCCCTAAAACCTAGAACGGTAAATGAACAAAATCAACCAATGGCAGGAACGCGCTCGGAATCTTTGGCACTGTTACCCACCCGCCACACCGATTAAATACGAACCGTGAAGCTGACGGGCGGGCCCTCGGGCTACAGCGGTGATCCACGTCGGACATCAGCGAGAGTGGGTGCATGCAGCTTGGTACGGTTACCGACTTTGCAAATCCCTATTCATTCCGACTCCAGGAGCCGGCAGGGATTGAACGGAGTGGAGGCTCGGAGCGGGGAGGATCGGACGGCCAGAAAGCCCAAATCGCTGAGGAGCCTCCAAGGGGTCTCACCGTTTATATCTTTAGATGGAGAATGGAGTATAGGAGGAGAGCTCAACGTTCTGATGGATCGGACAGAGCTGAACCTCATGAAGTTTGGAAGAAAATATGGAAAATTTCAGTACCACGCAAAATTCAGATTTTTATGTGGAGATCCTTGCATGGGATAATTCCATGCCTATGTATGGTGGCTAATAGACACATTGGATCACTGGTCGACTGTCTGGTGTGTTTGATTAGTGCGGAAGATTTGAAACACTTGCTGTTTGTGTGTCCGAGAGCACAACAAATTTGGCAGGGTTTCGACCTCCTTGATTGTGTTCGAGGAGCGCTTGCTATGGATCGGTCAGGATCTGTTGTCTCGGAGGAGCTGCTATGCTCAAGATCGCCAGGGGGATTAGTAAATGATGCTTATGAGAACCAAACTGCTACGGTGATGGTGGCTGCCTGGTACATCTGGTGGTCTAGGAGACAAATTAAAAATAAGGAACATGTTCCTTCGCCGAAGAGATCGGTACTGAATATAAGAGGAAATGTTTCCAATGGTGCTAACACTAGTACAGAATGACACATCGGAAACGGGCCAAAAACCCCATCGGAAACGGAAAAGGGTCTGTGTCCCCGCCTCCGTGACTGATGTCACTAGTAGGAAACTGCCTTTCTATGGATCCACATTTTGTGGCGCACCATTGAGCCGTGCGCCACAAAAAAAGATTCTGTGGCGCACCAAGGTGCGCCACAGAAAGTTTCACATTCTGTGGCGCATGGAGTCTCATGCGCCACTGAATGCCTACTTTCTGTGGCGCACGGGCCAGATGCGCCACAGAATTTGACCTTTCTGTGGCGCATGGGTCGGATGCGCCACAGAATTTGACCTTTCTGTGGCGCATGGATTGGGATGCGCCACAAAAAGTTAACTTCTGTGGCGCATGAGGCCATGCGCCACAGAAATCAGAACTTCTGTGGCGCACCATGCCCCATGCGCCACAGATTTTTTTTAAATCGGATTCCCCCCCCCCTCCCCGTGGATCGCCTTTTCAGTTTTGCAAACAAGAAAAGAAAATGATAAAACCTTCAAAAAAAAATCCTTTGAGATATAGTTAGGTTTTAGTGTCTAGTAGGTATAGAAATTTTGAAATATGAATTTTGACCTTTTTTGCAAAAAACAGAAAAAAAAAGTTTGAACGGCCATAACTTTTGCATACGATGTCGAAAAAATGCGTTTAATATATCAAAAAAAACTAGAGAAAAACTGGAGCTCGATTTCACCTGGGTTTACCCGGTGAACTTTTCTCAGATCCTCCAAATTCCAAAAGGAAAAAAAATTATTATAAAAAGAAGATTTTTTCTACAAAAAAAAATCAATTTTTTTTGGATTTGTTGAATTTTTGGATTTTTTGAAGTTTTCTGGATCTTTTGAAATTTTTGAATTTTTTTTGGATTTCTTGAACTTCCTTCTGAAGTTTTTGATTTATTTTGAACTAGCGGGGTGGCCCGCGCAATTGCGCGGCTAGAATGACGATTTATATTTTTTCATCCTATTTATTTCAATTTAGGTTTCCTAATTTTTGGAAATCATAACATATTTGATGTGTCGCTGGAGTGAGTCTTACATGTAGTGGTATTTCTGTTAAATTTATTTTGGGTTTGTGTGTTGTTATGTTGAGCTTGCGTTTATGATATACTACTATGTTTTTTTAAATGAATATGTATTATACATAATATTTCAAGATTTATATAACCCACTGACCACTTGAAATTCAACGAATATGCATTTCACATTCCATCACATAATAGAACCCCACGCTACATTTGGCCAACAGTCACGACGTATCCAAATAGTATAGTTGAGACATACTAAATTTTATTTCCGTTCGATATGTTTATCCGTACTTCTTAGCGCGAGAGGCTACTCGGCAACATTGCCTCATGTCAAGCAAATTATGGTGGTAAAAAATATTTATGGGTACCCAGATTTGCACCAAATGTCATTATCGATTTCTGGCCCTAAAGGAATATGAGTATAATCAGATTTCCTTTAGGCAATATCCTATTGAATTAACAATTAATATATTTGAATAGCATAAATAATGTCAGTATATTGGACCTGCCGTTGAATAATGCACTTCTTTTGAGCTAACAAATCGTACTACGTGTTTTATCATTAAAAAACTTCACTATGACGTTATTCCGCCTTTATCACTACTAACTATTGTATTCTAAAAAACAAATATCGATATTCTTGAAGTACAAATTGAGATCTGATTGAACACTTACTTGATCTGATTGTGCAACCCTTAGCTTTATTGCCTGAACCCGGACTGAGGAGGCGGCCGTGCAGTACTATTGAAAACAGAAATTTAGGAAGGGGCCCCCAATATTAGGCGCAAATCATCCAATGACATCTAAAAAAACTAACTTGAGTGCATGTTCCATTTTCTCTTAACCTAAGCATGTAAACGGTTCGAAAATAATTTTACTGCAGCATACACGATTCATCTGTTTGGCCACCAAAATACTAAACCATATAATAGTTTCATACAGTAACATCCAAAATACATGCAAAAGTTTTCTTAGGGACTTAGAAGATTTCACTTCAATTATGCATTCTATCATGAATATTTTCTATAAAATTCGGTGAGATAGATAATTTGGATATTTTATTAGATTAATGATGACACTTTTATATTTTTATTTAGTACAAAGGTGATATATTCAGTATTTTCTATCTGTAATAGGTGTATTTGTGTCATACATAAACATGCGCGCATATGAACTTGTCACATGTATTTTATGAAGTCAAAATTAAATTTATTTTTTAATCATGATATGATAAGAAATTTATAAACAATGTTTGAGTATGGTAATAAGGACACGATTCCAGAGCATCTCTAGTTCCATAACACGGATAGAGATCTGCAAAAGAAAAACCCTCAACACATTTTTGAGGATTGAACAAATTCAAATAAAAGGCAAATCTAACAGGCTAGTGGAGAATATAGTGACCGCAAAAATACTCAATAGAGTGGCGAGTGTATGGAACTAATATTCTAATACTATGGATCTTGCACTATAGACACTGATATGCTATTTTAATCTTAGCAGATCCACATTCTTAAAATCATCCTGTTACGTGCATCTCACAGTGTCCAAGTCGGTCAACATCATCAGCTCCTATTTTGTATTTTTATTTATCCTGTCATTCACATCTATTTCCTTGGTTAATTCCTTTCAGTTCTGTTGTGATGCCACAATTTAAAATTTTACACAAAATTATTGCTGGAAGCAATACAAGCTAGAAACATTACCTTTATTATTATACTGATATGTGCTAAACATATTCGCTGATGCAACCTCTCCAACAAAATCTGAAGAATTTCACTAAAATTCAGTCTTTCACTCTAACTGGAAGAGAGATTATATTATCTGCACGTGAAACATAAAGTAAAAAAGGTTGATTAGATGTTCTTGACTTAATACGTGCTGGCTTCCACAAAAAGTTACGCTGTGAGAAAAATAATTTTTATGATACGTACAGAGATTTGGTAGCAATTACGACAATGATGAACTATTTGGAGCAATTGGTCAACCTCTAATCGTTATTGGAAGATAATCTTCTAGTATTATCACATCTGCCGACTATGCAGTCCAAAGAGCCAGAGTAGCTGGATATGTTCGTTGTAACGAAACTGTCTACAATTGACCTTGAGTCCAATATGGAACCGCGACATCCTCCACTTTGAATAACATCCAGTTCTTGGATATCCTATTGAATTAGGCCTCGATTGGATTGTCGTCCAATAACCAAAACAACAGGATAAATCTACGGAGCAGATCAGGTCCTCCTAAATATATTGCGGGAGCTGGGTACGAATTTCCGCTCCGTAATCTCCAACGACATTCTAAGCGGCCCCTTAGTGAAATCAATTACAGATGTATCGTTTGTTTAAACACGTCCTAGAAAAGAAAATTCAGTTAGTGTTGGTCATAAGCATCACTGATACAGGAAAAAAATATTACTGCACTGAGTAAAAGTACTTGGTAAACTCATGTTACCGAAAACATAAACTGATATATACCTGGAACAAAACTTTAATGTATTTAGTTCAATTCAAATGAAGAGACCAAGATTTTAAAAAAAAAAGCATACTGACATCCTTCTCTTCAATGTCAAAATCTCTCGTGACCACTCACAAATCTTGCAATAATGATCTAGAGCTTAAACCTCGCTCTCAATATCAATCACCGACTACACGAATATATCTGTGTATATTTCTCAAATGCATATCATACGCTGCAAATCAAGATAAAATATTTAGCAACTGAACCAAGAACATGTAAGACAAATATGTGTACAGTTTCAACAGATCAGCAAAAAAAAAAAAAAAAAAACTAATCCAAACCTGTTTCGCGTCACCACGCATCTGTCGATAGAGCTCATGCATGCCTTTGCGACGTGAGTCCGTGGCCATGCAGCTATTCCCTGATGCCTTTCATGTCTCGTCAAGTATGCCAGGCCGAGGGCATTCTCTCTGGTGCTCCTTGCATCATCTAGTCGAGTACTTCAGGCTGGCAACCTCCTCTCCACTACCTGCCGTGTTATCTTCTATCATCTGGTCGAGTGCTTCAGGCTGACCGCGTCGTCCCCAGTGCTTCTCGCGAGTTGTAGGACGTGAGATCGCCTTGAGTTGTAGGACGTGAGATCACGACTCTCTATATCGTCGGCGTGGCTGATAACTTTGGCAGAGCGGAGCGAACTGGTGTAGCTACGTCGACTCGTCGATTCAAATCATATGCTAGAAGGTTGTGCTGCAGCTACGCGGATCCTGATCGCAGACATGATCTAGGCCTTCCGTGGAGTTCTGGTTGGTGCCGAATATAGCGGAGCGAGGCCGCCCGCTGCCAGCCGCCCGAGTACGATTGCATCGGAGCTGCTCGTCCGCCTGGCATGCGCCGCTTATTGAGTTGTACGAAAGTCGCAGGGACATGGCGCCGGGTGGAGCACATCCACGACCAGATGGACGCGCTCTAGGTCGTCTGCGGCGCGGATGCAGCGCCAGCCTCGGCATGCTGCTGCTGGAGGAGTCCTTGTTTTCGTCAGCTCGCCGTCGTACGTCAGCACAGGTCTTGCTGCGAATTCGCCGGCGTACGCGCCATGCCGGGATAGCGATCTATGACGGCTCTTGCCAGAGAAAATCGCGATTACGAATTTACGATCTATGACGGCTCCGCCCATAGAATATCACGATAACGATCTATGCATGTCGGTAGGTGGCCAGGTAAAGAAAAGACAGAATTGGCAGAGCAAATCATGCATGCTTCGTTTGAGAGAGGAAATCGTGTACGCGTCCTTTTAATATTTTCCTTTTGCTCGGAGAACACGTTTTGGAGTTGGACTTTGCCTTTACGAATTTTATCGCCTAGACACGCTGTTATATCTCGGCCGTTACTTATGTTTTGCAAAATCTACACCGTACAATGTTTGTTACTTTAATAATATAATAGATTTCACATAAACTACACACATATATACACATACACAAGGGTTAAGAGGGTTGATATGATACTATTATCAACAAGAACATGAATAGTATGAGGGTAGTTGAATTGAATAGAACTTAGAAGTTAAGCGTGCTTGGGTTGGAGCAATCTGAGGATGGGTGACCTACTGGGAAGTCATCTTTTGAGATATGCTTGGAGTGTTAAAAATGTTCAAAAAATTCAAATAATTAGGGTTTTCCAAATTATTTCATTTTTTGTTTTTTTTTGTTTTTTTGATTTTTTTTGAATTTTTTTAAAATCCCAGATCTAGATCTGACCGCTCTTTTTTTTAATTTTAAAAAAAAATCTGTGACGCACCGGGGTAGGGGTGCGCCACAGAATTGTTGTTTTCTGTGTCGCATCTGGGGGTGCGCCACAGAAATAATATTTTTGTGGCGGGCTTTCTGTGGCGCACCCACCATGCGCCATAGAAAGGGTTTCTGGTGCGCCACAGAAAGGCTTTTCTGTAGTAGTGTGTGAAGGCCCTCATCGGTTACGGAGGTAAAACACCGTTTCCGATGAGGTCTCCATTTGGCAACGGTTGTGCCCAGACCTCTGTTTCCGATGTATCGGAACATCAGAAACGGAGATTCTGTTTCGACTCGTTTGCGTTGTGGTTTCTTCATAAGCCTAGAGTTGTAATAGAGTTGCCACTGGACATTTAAAATCTGACAGCAGAAGCACAACAATGCTAACAAATCCATTCATAATGTATATAATAATTGTAACCATTACATAGCATCAAAAGATGATCAATTACACATATCGAGACTTCTCCTTCTTCCTCAGCTCATTGTCCGTTTATAGTCCTCCACTCTTCTCCTTCTTCCTTAGCTCGCTCTCCAAGTAGTGGTTTCATGCTTCTCCAAATCACATATGCAGCATAATTGCTACACATCCTGAAGATAGATGGAGAAACTAAAAACATGAAACCATACCGAGATCGCAAGCCTCCGTAGCAAATATATTTTGCCAAATTCTTCATTTTGAGGCTTGCTCCATCTTGGACAGTGTCACCGAAATAATTCACAATCTAATACAAAACCAATAGAACATTTCATGAGTTGCTAATACAAATCACTCCATCTTGGACAGTGTCACCGAAATAATTCACAATCTAATACTAAACCAATAGAACATTTCATGAGTTGCTAATACAAATCACAAATCAAAACAGAGCACAATTGACCGAAATAATTCACAATCTAATATAAAACCAATAGAACATTTCATTAGTTGCTAATACCAATCACATATCAAAACAGAGCATCTCTAGTTCATGAGACCTTGCCTATGCCGCTGCAGAATATGACATATAGAGACAGCACAATTGATGAACAATCTAATATAAAACCTCATATTTATATTAGACCTCATATTTTCTTCTCCGTGGACGGCGCCTCCAGATCGGCCACCTCCCCCACCGTGGACGGCGCCTCCAGATCGGCCACCTCCTCCTCCGTGGACGGCGCCTCCACATCGGCCACCTCCTCCACCATGGACGGCACCTCCAGATCGACCACCTCCTCCGTCGACGGCGGCCTCCAGATCGGCCTCCGTTGACGGCGGATCCGCCACAACTGCTGCATCACCACCCGATGAATGATCTGTTTCAGCTCCGCGTGGCCCAGAGGACGCGGGGCATCACCGCAGGTGATCAGCCTGACGCGCTCCCACACCTGCCGCATCACAGCCGCCTCCAGATCTGCCTCACGAAAGGATGCAGCTAGATCGGTGCGGCCGCTGGAGCCGCGGCTGCGATGGCGGGATCTAGAAGCGCCAGCAGAGAAAGCCATGAGAGAGTGAGGAGAGCAAAAAGCTACAGTGTGCGGCGGCTAGGGTTGAAAGATAGACAGTGAGGGAGTGAGAATGAGACTGATGGTTTGCTCTGTCGGCAGTACATTTATAAGCGCCCAATTGGCAACGGACATTTTATATAACCGTTTCCATTGGATACAAGTTCACAACTACTATGTGCTATTGATTCCGGAGCTGCATACGAACCTAATACATTCTACTGATTTTCAAAGTGCATACGAATCTAATACATTGTACTGATTTGCATAGCTGCATACGAACCTAATACATTCTACTGATTTTCAAAGTGCATACGAACCTTATACATTGTACTGATTTGCATAGCTGCATATGAACCTAATACATTCTACTGATTTTAATTGCTGCATACAAGTTCACACCTAACAGCAGCACACAAACACACAAAATCATTCTAGCAATGCTCACAAGAACATTTAACTGAGCTATTTCTGTTCCTTTATGCCGCTCCTTGCGCACAGCAACAACATGGTCAGATTTAGTCGAAGTGTTTGTTGGGCTCCATGCCAAACCGACTAGAGCTGTTGCAGTGTGCGGCTTCATCTCCATGTTCACCTTCTTGACTATCAAGGCTACATTTTCCAGCTCTGCAGCTTCCACTTCGACGCCATTAGCAAGCAGCATCTCAACAAAATCTTCAATCCAAAAAAATAATCACAGCTCCCAGAATACTCTTCGGCCCTCCCCTGCCAAATGGTAAATCGAATCCAGAGGCAAATCAGCATCACACATAAAATAGAATCAATCAAAACTGGTCGAAGCGTCGAACTAACCCTGTGATTTGGACACTTGAAGTAGATCCGGCCTGGGTTCAGATCCGAACGCAACACTCGACGAATCGCGTTCCGACAACGGTAGCAAACGCACTTCACAAGCGGCAGATCTGACCCGGCCCCGGCGGCGCAGGAGGAGGACGCATTCGATCTCCCCGACGAGCTCATGCTCTTGGCCATGGAGGACACGAGTGCGGAGTAAAAACAAGCTGGAGCAGAGGAACAAGGGCGAATCGACAATCTTTTATAATATCCAAGATAGTGCTAAAAAGGGAATTTTATATACGCAACCTCGCCAACGGTTGTATACAAATGTCCGATGCCATTGAAGAACATATTGCACACGGAGTCACAAGAAACTCCGTTACCAACATATCGGCAACGGTTAATAATTCGCGACCGTTGCCTATGAAGGACGGGACGCGGCCCAGCGGCGGTTTTCTCACGCGGAAAGCGCGATTCTCCGTCGCCTAACTCGTGTCGTTTCCATAGAGGGGTATCCGATGTGTCGTTCTGTACTAGTGTAAGAGGAAGGGTACTGGAAACAGTCTACGGAGACATGGATGGGTAAAACCCGCTTCAAGGGTTTATAAACTGAATGTGGATGCAGCTTTTGATCCGGATTCAGGGAAAGGAGGTACGGGTGCTGTGATTAGAGATTCTGGAGGCAATTTTATTGTTGCTACCTGTAGCTGTAATGATTTCGCAATTGATGTGGCTTCTTTGGAGGCATCAGCGTTGCTGGAGGGTCTCCAATTAGCAGAGCAATTTGGGGCGCAATCGTTGCTCGTGGAGTCTGACTCGATGGAAGTTGTCAAAGCTGTGAATTGTCCATCAGAGTTTCGAGGAACGACTGCCGTGGTTATCGATGATTGCGGGCAACTACTGAGGTTGCTTGGCATGGCAACACTACAACACTGTCCGCGAGAGGCAAATGAAGCAGCTCATGTGCTTGCTCGCCACGGATCTTTGATGGGACTGCGAGATTTTTGGTTCGATGAGCCTCCTGTAATTCTTTTACCTGTTCTTGTTGACGATCGTGTGATCATTTCTTAATAAAGTTGTCTAAAGTTTTTTTTAAAAACTTCATGTTTCATGTCTTTCATACCCCTTCATTCACACAATAGAGTTCTTAAAAAGAAGTTGTGGAATAAAGAGACAATCATCTACACACTGGTTGTATCATAAGTGCAGGTTGGATTCGCAAGGTTGATTTTAATCATCGGTTAGCAGCTCATGTTATAGCTAGACATTGTTTTATTTCAAAATCATTTTGTAATTGGGTCGAGGAACTTCCTAATTTTTTTTATTGAAACTCTTTTGGAAGATGTAACTATTACTCTGTATTTGATATCAATAAAGCTGGCCATTATGGCCTTTCCTAAAAAAAACCGACTCATTCTCTGACAAGGAACCTTGTCGCCAGTCTAGTCCCGGATGGTTTCGGACCCAGTGTCTACCGTAAATTCTGGCACACTGTAATATCCAAAGTCTTCGACATGTTCAATGACTTCTACAATCTACTGCCAATTTCAACAGAGCACATATCGTTCTACTTCAGGAAACTCATATGCTAGAAGCCCGCTCGCTAGGAGGGCTCTCCCTTATCCTCTCCTCCTCTCCCCCGTCTCTTTCTTTGAGAGTCCGCCGCCGTGTCTCGGCACCTCCCTCCTCCTCCCCGGCTGGCTCCGCCGGCTGATGTGGGGATGGGGGAGGTCGCCGGTCTGCTCTGCCTCCCTCTGTGAATAGCGCTAGGTTTTCTTCTTTTTCTCTTTGTGTTTGGTCCTATATGGCCTATGGCGTTCTGCCCTGCTGCTGCGGGCTGTCGGCGAGGGTGAGCGACGCTAGCGCTTCATCCTTCTGCTATGCTGGTAGCTGGCCTCGGTGGTCGGCGTCGGCGTGGGCGGATCTGGGCGGCAGCAGCCTTAATAAGAAGCTCAAGGTAGGGGATTTCCTTCTCCTCTGATGTTGTTCTGCGATTCTCTTCCTCCTGGCCGGCTGTGGCAGCGAGGGGAAGGGTTGGGGCATCGCGGAAGAGCATGGATCTGGAGGTGCCTGCAGTTGCTGTGCTGATTCTGGGAGGACGCCTCCCCATCTGCTGGGCGAAGGGCTGCCAAGTCCGAGCTCATCCTCGTCGGCCTTGGATGGAAAGCATGGCCTTTGCCGTGCCGGCGACTGTTCTGGCCGAAGGGCGGCCTTATGTGGCTCTGCTACTGCTAGCCACTGTCTCCAACCTCCAGACTTCATGCCGTTTTGGAGGCCCTACTACTCGACAGTCGTGGCTGCATGCCATGGCGCCCTCGCCGTCTCAAGTGGTGCCGTCCCCGGTGATGGTGAGGTTGATCTCGAGCATTAAACAATTAAATCATGCACAACTCAAACACCAAAATTATTTCGACCAAGCAAGCGAATTTTCTGCCAATTATTTTCCATGATATATAAAACATCTAACTACTATTTGAGACAACATTTTCTTCTATATCTTTATGTACCAGTTTAATGGTATAAGCAATTATCAAAAATATTATGCGGCAACACACATGAAATATTTTTATGCAACTTATCCACGCCATCAGTTTTTTCAGCAAGTTAACCCTCATATGATCTCTTCGAGATGCTCATTTTGAACTTGCACTTCTCAACCTTGATGGTGATCACCACTTGATGTCATCCTCTCATGGTCTATATGAATCTTACTTTTGGTGCAAATCCACGGAAAGATAGCTAACTCCCATATAGAAACATCAAACACGTAGGCCATGTATTAGTTCATAAAGTGCATTTGAAAAGTTCTTACCATACCACGACATTAGTTGCTCCCACTTAGTTCATCACTATGTTATATGATTGAACCCAATCTTTACATTTTGTTTTTATCAACCTTGTATATTTTCTTCTCTCTTCATTATGATGATATCTTTAAGGTAAACATGAATGCTCACACAGTTTTCTTCTTCAAGACATGCACGTCACATGCTCAACTCTCTCATGATCATTTTCGGATCACAACTTAAAACATCACCATGGTCATCACTTGATCTTTTTCATGCTCTATCACAGTCTAGTGAGACACACAATGAATTTTTTTACTTGATTGCATCCTCCAATCCTTGGTCAACCATGGTTCACACATAGGTCCATCATGATCACGACTTAGAGCCATATCGTGAATTATTTTCTTGTAATCATCTTCTCAAGATCTTGATCCTGCATGGTTTAACTCATAAGCTAGAGCAAGATAAGTTTTGAGTTCCACACAAGAACTTTGTATTATTTTACTTTCTTCTTCTATCAGCCTAGAATGCAACATATGATCTTTCAAAATTGATTATGAGAAAACGCTTCAAATATAACTCAACAAAAACATTAGTCCCTAGAGATCATCATTAATTATCAAAACCACACATGGGCGTTCCATGCACTTTCAGGGGTACCGCAAGCCCTTTCTCCGGCTGAAGTGACGTCGTAATCGTAAGTCACCGTAGACTGCAAATCCCCCCTTAGCATGTACACCATGCGTTGGTGGTACGACGTCGATGATCAACCAAACCATTGAGGAGCACTACCCAATCACTTTCTAAACAACCCACAAGCTTGCATCGAGCCGCACACTGACCCGACCAGTGCAACGGTGCCACCCTGGCCCGTCATCAACACAAATCCTCACTTGGGTTGCAGATCTAGAACAAAACATGCAACCAGAATAGAAGAAGCTAGCACTAGGTCAAGGAGCACGCCGGATGCTACTCGAGAGCAGCGCGAGAGGCAGGACATTTTCGATATGCCAATGCATTAAGAAAGCACTATTGAGAAAACGATGTGCTATCCAAAACGGGAGATCACTAATTGCTCAATATGGCCAACATTTGGTTGCATATTTCAAAATTGAAGTAACCGATGGTCCAGACGAGACTTCTATGAGTTCCAGCACGTGTTTTTCTTGCAAATGGAGAGGCCTTTGATGCTTATCATTCTTGATGTTTCAGTGTAGTTTCTGAATATAATGATAGATAAATTCCTTAAATAAAACAAGTGACTTTTCGGTTGAATTAACACCAATTTTCCGCCGGTGGTAAACAAGGAAAAGCGCACACACATATTGCCGTTTTAACGACTCATGATTTTTAGCAGCCGTTCCTTTTCTTATCTGTTCATTGTATGCATCGATTAGTCACATACCGTCACTTTTCTTGTCGAATGTACAAGTACCCCACACACCGTTGCCACTTTTCTTGTCGAATGTATAAGTACCACGGTAAGGTCATCCCCGCGTACATTAACTTTTCTAGTGAAAGCAAGTTGGGCGCGCAAATGTAAATTCAAGTTGGCGCCAAATTCCCGAGAGTTCCCGCTATTTTGTTTTTGCGCCCCGCTAAAATTAAGAAAGATAGAACCAATCGACCGAATCCCTCGCTCCCCATTCTCCGATCCCACCACCATCACCAAGCCACGACGCGGCAAAACCGTCCTCCTCTGCAGCCATGGAGGCGCCGCCGCCGCCGCCGCCCACCCGCAAGAAGCGTAAGTTCGATGGAGCGGACGACCAAGAACCACCGGGGAGCAGCAGCGCCGTTGATGGAGTGAGCCTCGATTTCATCAACCGCCTCCCGACGCCATCCTCTGCACCATCATCTCGCTGCTCCCCACCAAGGACGGCGCTCGCACGAAGGCCGTCTCCCGCCGGTGGCGTCCCCTGTGGCGCTCCGCGCCCCTCAACCTCGTCGCGGACTATACCCTCTCCGGCCAGGAACGCAAGCGCGTCGTCTACGTCTCCAAGATACTCGCCGAGCACCCTGGAACAGCGCTCCGCCTCGAGCTCCCCTGCATCCGCCAACGCCACTACGGTAAGATCGAATGCTGGCTTCGTTCCCAGGCCCTTACCAACCTCGAGGAGCTCGTATTCTGCTACGACGTCAAGGACGCCCTGCCGTCCTCGCGGCCCCCGCTGCCACCGTCCGCGCTCCGCTTCGCGCCGACACTCCACGTCGCCAGCTTCGGCGACTGCCATTTTCCCGACTTGTCTACACAGTCTCTGAATTTTAAGTGCCTCAAGAAGCTCAGCGTGCACAGGTCCACCATCTCAGACTTGTCTGCGCCGTCTCTGAATTTTCCGCACGTCAAAGAGCTCACCTTGTATGGGGTCACCATCACGGCGGACGCTCTTCAGAGCATTCTCAATGGCTGCCTTTCCTTGGAAAGCCTTTTGCTGAAATGTAATGTCGGCATCATACGCCTACGCATTAGCTCGCCGACTCTTAGGAGCATCGGCTTCGAGGTTGAAAATGGTACCATTTTCCAAGAGCTGGTCATCGAGGACGCCCCTCGCCTTGAGAGATTGCTACCACTTTATCCAGACAGTGGTCCGAGAACCATCCAGGTAATCCAAGCACCTAAACTGCAGGTACTAGGTTTGCTGTCGGATGGCATATCCAAACTCCAGATTGGAACCACGGTTTTTCAGGTAACAACAGCCTCCTCAAATCATCCAATCGGCATTCTTATATGCAGGTCACTATTCTTATTTCGGTTTGTCATTTTGTTCAGGAAATGACTGCAGTTAGCCTGACAACCACAATGCACACCGTGAAGGTTATCGATTCTATTGGACCTAATCTTGATTCAGTAATTGGCTTCCTCAGGTGCTTCCCCTGCCTGGAGAGGCTGTATGTCATTGTGAGTATTCATATTTTCTTGTTTCAATGTCAAAATCAGCATATCACTACCTTATGATATCAAGTGCATTAAGTATTATACTACTAACCAATTACCTTTAAATTGTCGATTCTTTCCATCTCCAGTCGCACCTACGAAAGGAAGTGAAAAACGTGCGAAAATATGACCCACTGGATCCGATTCAATGTCTTGAGCTTCATCTGAAAAAGGTTGTGTTGAAGAACTACTTTGGCAACAGGCCAGATGTCAATTTCGCCAAGTTCTTTGTTCTGAATGCAAAGGTGCTAGATGAAATGAAAATTGGAGTATTTAACAACTGCAACGACAAATGGAAAACTAATCAGCACAGGCGGTTACAATTGGACAATAGAGCATCCCGAGATGCTCGATTTGAAATCAAAAGTTCTTACTGGTGTACTTTCACACGTAACAGACATACCCATGATTTGTCAATAGCAGATCCCTTTGAGAGCACCCTGTTTTGATGATTCATTCGAATTTGGTTCCCATTCAGAAGATCACATTGCCTCTATATGTCTGCCTTTTGTTTCTAGTCTGAAGTTATCCCACCCTTCTAAATTCCACTCAGTTGTCTATTTTGTCCAACAATGGAAGGTTTTCTGGGCCTCTCAGGAGCATACCATTACACTGAAGCTTTAAATTCAAAACTTGCGAATTGATGCTGGATACAAAATATTGAAGAGGGCTTTCAGTAGTTTTATCTCTGCTCAGGGCTTGAATGTTATTTAGTACCTTTTCTGTTTAAGTTGTAGTGGTTTCTTTTCTATTTGATGTCGTACTGTAAGCTGCTAACACCAGCAGGCAGCAAACTATTATATTTCTGTACTGGATACATTTGCTTTCATGAAAAGTTAGAACTTTGTGCTTGTCTAAGTAATCAGCAATCTAAAGTTTCACTCATCACAATTCATGACATCTTTGCTAGCAATTTATTAGTATCACTACAAAATTACAAGCAGATAAACAAAACCGATGCAGCCTTGCTTGTGCTAGTTTCAGCGTACAGTGCATCGTTGGTCGAAACACTTCTTGATAAGGGCATATTGTCTCAAACTTATTCAACGAAGCTTTGTTACATTCAACAGCTAATAATGTACAGGATCGAATGACATCACTAGATCATCATCATACATATATACATATACACCGAAACGAACTAGTGTAATACTCAACAAAGCAACAAACAACCAGCTAATGGCATCAGCACACAAAAAGAAGAATGTTCATCAACAACTAATGAGACGCAAGACTACATGCCCAGCCTCCAGACTCGAGATCAACCGTGATGGACATTGATCTCGACGAAGAGCGTAAGTGTCAGGTAGAAGTTGATCAGAAGCAGGCGTCGAGGAGGCAACAGCAGCAGAGCGCCGCGCAGCTGCAAACAGAACAAGAGAAGCAAACATAATCAGCAGCAGTTTCATCATGAACGTACGAGGCCAGAGCCACGGGAGAAGAATAGAAGATGAAGCATAGCGATAATTCAGAAGGGAAAAACAAAACCTACCATCCTCTCCAGAAGCCGCCGCCGCCGCCGTTGTGGTGGTGGTGGTGACCGCCGCGGCTGGTGGTGTCGGTGGCGCCACCGGCAGCGGGATACTGCTGGTCGGCCTGAGGGTAGCCGGCCGGCGGGGGCGGCGCGACGTAGGCCTGCTGCTTCTCCTGCGGAGGGTACGCCATGTCGCCCTGTTGGTAGCTCATGGTCGAGTCGCAGAGAGATGTAGCAAGAAACTCGTGAGTTCTCCTGAAGCGATTGACGGATGCACAGCGAGAATTATAGTAGACGAGGACGAAGAAGCTTTGATGCTGGATTGTAGAACAACTTGGTCTGTATTTATAGGGGCTTGCAAGATTGCTTAGACGCGTCGACTTCGAAGAAGAAGATGAAGCAAAAGGAAACAGGCAAACCTCCCGGACGCACGGAACCGTCGCTGTCAGCCAGGTGTTGCATTTGCATGCCACCTCGATCGCGATTCGATTGTTTATGGAAGATGTATCTCGTGATTCGATGAGTCGGTTGGACGGCGGCTCTCCGCGTGCAGAGATAGCGTGCGTGGTTGACGGCCATTAATTGGTAAGGTTGGAAAGTCCATGCTGCTGCACCGACCAGAGCAGGACGTCTCTGACAGTCAGCGCGTAGAAGTGTTTTCTTTCTCGCCGGCGATTGTGCTTCTCTCTTGGCGATAATTTGTGCTCAAACCGTGTTGCACCTGTAACATTTATTTATTTAGTCAATTTCATGATACTCCTTCCATTCGTAAAATACATACATGTATCATTGGCATATGGCACGAAAAGGAAAATCCAATCTCAGTGTCCCGTTATTAAGAACCCGGTTTACAAGGCATTGTGCTGGCTCCCACTGCCCAAACCGGTGCTGACACACACGCACGGCTTAAGCAGACGAAAAAAGAATACACACCTCCAACACTAACTGAACCCTAACGATGACTTGTAAGCTGCATTTGTATGTGATTTCACTCGGCAACACCACCTTCGTTCTCCAACACGCTTGTTGTCACTCTTTGCATCGCTCGCTCACCACTACACTCGCCCTGGCCTTCTCCATCATACATTGAGCTTGGTGCCTAGTGTATCCTTGTGTGCGTCCACCCCCTACTCCAAGCTATCGTGTCTTAAGTAATCTCTCCAAAGCGGTACATGAGTGACCATGCATTCAAGCTGGCAAAGTATAGATAGTGATCGCCTGCATTCGTGGTCATTAGAGTAGATATTCTGGACATCGCTCAGTTTTATTAGATGAATCGTGGGCCTATGGTTGCTAGATTGGAGTCAGGGATGAGGCGGTGGTGGTCATGGTTAGGTTAACCGGCCGAGGAAGCATCCGTAGAGTGATGGGAGAAGGAGAACGTTTGGACCTGATAGAACACGCCGACTGCTTATTGAAAAGGCCTCCGTCTTGGAGGATGATTGATGGGAGAATCAAACAGACAGACCGACTTGGGAGTGGAAAGACGAAGCACGCCGCTGGAAATCATTACAAATGCCTATGTCTTGGAGGTTGAGGAGATTTTCCTCATTGGCATCGGAAACGGCTGTCATCTCAACCAAAGATGATGGCGGCAATCCATGAGCCCCGCGTAGCTCAAAATAAGGTCGTCCCACTCCACCTTTCGCCAACGCGACGGCGAGACGAAGGGCCAACACATAACCAAAGTTCCACCAGAACTACCCTCATTTAAAAAAAAATAAGAGGCCGAGGCCCAATGACGAGGTTATGCTCTGCGGATATCCATCTTAAGGGTACCTGGTGCACGTGATGATCAAAGAAGCCCAAAGATTAATCGAAGCCCATGAAGGAAGGCCTAAAACGAAGAGTGTTTTCCAAGTTAGGTCAAGTTATAGTCGGTTAAGGCTTTCCATATATGTAACCTTGGTCGGTTATGTTTCCCGAGACCCAGCCTCCTATATAAAGGCTGGGAGGGTGATCGATCGAGGCAAGCAATCCATAGCCACCAAAACCTCGACGAGATCAGCAGCTCGTCGAACCTTGTAACCCTCATATTCATACCATAAATACAGACAAGCAGGAAGTAGGGGTTTTACCTCACTCGAGGGCCCTGAACCTGGGTAAATCCAGCTTGTCAGCCGTCGATTCCACCAATACTACGCGTTCTCTACCACACAATCAACCCTAGGTATAGCAACCATGGGATTGCCGAGGGCACACCTCGACAATTGGCGCCGTCTGTGGGAAAAGGTAGTATTGGGCTCACGGTTTCGCCGGTTTCATCATCAAGCGGCCACCCGACGATCGCATCTGCACAAGGTAACTCGCCTACTGCATCATCAAAAAGCAAATCACCGACCACCGTTGCAAACAGCAACTCGCCGGCAAGATCTACCAGCATCAATTCAAAAAGCGATCACTCGCCAAAATCTCCAAGGAGGCTCACGCCGCACTCGATGGAAGCTCAACAAGCCTTTGCCGGACTCGAATCAGGTTTGGATATTACGGTTGGAAAATTTAACTTCTTTGTCGATAAAGATGGTGTGCAGGACCTGTTAGATCCACTCGACGTGGAGACACTCAACATGGAGACAATCGACAACGCTTCGACTGCAACACCATCCATCTTGGGCGCGACATCGTCACAGATCGTCCCGATCCAATCGCCAAGCGACTCTGCAACGTCCATGACCTCGCAAGAGTTCCGTGACGAGGTGGCAAAAAGATTTGGAAGAAGCGAGATCGAATCTGCGTACCGCCCAAACAACTCAATCGAGTCACTCGACGACATCGTCGACTGCAACGACGTCGCGGGAACGAAGAGAACATAGACGACAACATATATCTCGCCGATCTCAACGGCCCAGAAATCCGTGCCAGCCACGAGATATTCACCTGCGACGCAGACAGCCTGGACAAAGCACTCGAAGATATACTCGATTGTGGCGGAAACCCCAACAAGCAAAGCAACTCCAACATGAGCCTGGATGACGACGCCGAATCCATAAAGCGCATCAGCAACACATGGAGGATCGGGTGGTACCGTATCAGGTATATACCGCGAGTACAGCAGAAACATCAGCAGCCGCAACATGCCGTCGACCTACAGAATACCCTTGCACAGTCACCATGCCAGACGGAACAACCACGCTGACCATCACCGCAGAGATGGCGGAAAAAGTGAGCAAAGTAATCGAAGCTGCACAATGCTACCAGCAAACGCAACTCCGGAAGAGGTATTGACCTTACAATATTTCCAATGGCAAGAATCGATACGGTTAAAAATTACCGAGCAGTACTCGAAGAACGCAAAAAGCAAGCCAGCATATCGAGTGCTCGACGAAGAGCATTGTCTGAAATTCAACAGGCAGAAACGACCCCGCGTAGGTCACGATTCATAAACCTCGGAGACGCAGATCGTGCAGCGGTCACTCGAAACCTAAACCCAGCCTTTATGGCAGTCGACGCGGAAGGAGTTCCCATACCTACTGAGCCAGCCGGGGCGCTGATGACGCTAGGCACCTACCTCAGAACAATCGAACCTCCTGCAGGAGACCCAAAGAGGGATCAGCACCTCCAACTGTACAAACAACTGGCAATAGCAGCACAAGCCATACAGCATCCACAAGCAACTCCAAGGAGAGATACAGATCGGGACCGTCGCAGTCGAAGCCCTCGGGGAAGGAGCAGTCGAAAAAGCTCACGTCATCGTTCCAGTAGGAGCCACTCGAGGAGGTCATACAGCAACAGCTCAGACTCGGAAGCAGAAATCGGGCCATGTGGAGCGCTATGCTTCACTCGACGGATCCGGGAGGCTCGTATGCCCAAGAAATTTTCGCTAGCTACCACGCCTAAGTTCAACTGCAAACAAGAGCCATCAGGCTGGCTAGAAGATTACAGGCTGGCAGTCGGATGTCAGCGCGGTACCACAACTACAGCTATGCAGTACATACAACTTATGATGGAAGGAACGGCTCGCGATTGGCTCAAATCGCTACCCGAATCATACTACGATTCGTGGGAACACTTCAAGGTGATTTCATCAAATACTTCGAGCCTCTATGTGAGCGCCCCAAAACCTTCGAGGAGCTCCGGACCTGCAAGCAAAAGTCAGATGAATCTCTGAGATCGTACATACGGCGGTGGACCACCATCCGTAACTCAGTAGGCAACGTATCAGAAGATAGGGCAATCGACGCCTTCAAAAACGGACTCTGGAGGGAAGACTTCAAAGAAACACTTGGTCGAGAAGACCCAAAGACAATGGCCGCACTCATGGTACTCGCAACAAAGTGGGCAGACGGAGAAGACTCCGTACGAGGCACTCGACCCGTAGCATCACATGAAAATCACGAGGGGGCAGTCGAGACCGCAGAGATAGCTACAGAGATGATCGAAGGCGCAAACGCAAGAATCGTTATCACGACGATGACCATCCAAACTTCATCGCAGCAGGCTTTGTCCAGTCAAGGGACAGTCGCGACCAAACTGACAGACGACCCGACGATCATCGTGATAATCGAGATCATCATACGACGACGACGCCGAATCGAGACCACCGTACAGACGATCGACGTGACAGTCGAGACACAGACGCGACGACCGCGATAGCTACAGAAGGCCAGAGTGGCGCAGGCGAGCAGACAAAGATCCTGAGCGCTCAATCGAAGAAAGATGGACGATTATTGCAGGTTCCATCTTTACAAAGGGGATGATGGTAAGCTTCGCTCTAACCACTCGCTGAGAAATTGCAGGGAATTTGATCAACTTGCGATTGAACATATACTGCGACTGCAAAGAGATGGGCGTGCACCTCCTCAACTAGTGCAGATTCCATCGACTACATCACAAGCACAGCCTGTTCAGGCATATCCAGCACCGCAACAAGTACAACAAGCACAGGTATATTCCATACCACCGCAAACACAGCCTACTCAGGTGTATACTGCACCAACACCAGCGCAACCGACACCAGTATACATGGTGCCAGCACAACCCGTTACGGGAACACAAATGGCAGCAGCCGTGCACCAGATGCAGCAAGGAGATGAACAAAAATATCCCGTAACTCGCGGGCAGATGAACATGATCCAGCGAGGACGTCCCTCCAATAGAGAGCAAAAATTACACACTCGACACGTCAATATGGCGGTCATGGCACCCCCAGCCATCACAATTTTTTGAAAGGATCAGAAACTCCGATTATCTTCAATCGAGAGGACCACCCACCCGCAGTATATCGACCAGGGCATGCAGCCTTGGTACTCGACGCCAAATTGGAGGCTACGCCATGACCAAGGTCTTCATGGACGGAGGTAGCGGCTCAACATAATCTTTGCAGATACGCTACGTAGAATGAACAAATCAGTCGAAAATCTGCCAAAGTCCGCAAGTACCTTCCACGGCATCGTCCCAGGCAAAGCAGTGCTCCCAGAAGGCACCATACAACTCGATGTTACGTTTGGAGATCCTACTCACTTCAGAACCGAGTCGATTGAGTTTGAAGTGGTCGATTGGAAATCACAATACCATGCAATACTTGGGCGCCCCACTTTCGCTCGATTCATGGCCGTCCCACACTACGCCTACCTCAAGCTCAAAATGCCAGGGCCAAAAGGAGTCATCACGATCAACGGGAACTTTCAAAGGTCAGATTCATGTGACCGTGACTTCAGCAAAATCTCAGAGATGTACGGGATGGAGCAATCACTCGCCGAGCTTGAGGTCTCCAATGACCGTACACCTCTACCAGAAAGCAAGAAAATGGCAATCGACAGAGGGCTCAAGGTCATCAACGACGCGATGAAGCACAAGGGGCAGGCGAGTGAAGGTTCAGAGACGGTCAACATGTCGTCAAGTCACACTAGTATATAGAAGGCGCATCTGCGTCAGTTCTATGCATAGATATGTAATAGGCGCATAATATCGGAAGAACCAGCAGGTTTCAGACGCACTCTTTTCCCTTACCAGGGTACCTAAGGGGACTGGAAGGTTTTTAATGAGGCGGCTTGCTGGTCGAAAACATATTTCGAATAAAGATACATTTCCTCCATATTCCTCATATATGCCTTTTATTGTTTACCCTATTCAAACACTCGGGGGCTCGAGCATAAAACCCAAGCCCACTCGATATACTCGGGGGCTGGGTCAAGCAAAAATACTAAAAACCCCACTCGATATACTCGGGGGCTGGGTCAAGCAAAAATACTAAAAACCCCACTCGATATACTCGGGGGCTGGGTCAAGCAAAATACTAAAAACCCACTCGATATACTCGAGGGCTGGCAAAAACTCAAAAATCCCACTCGATAGACTCGGGGGCTGTCACAAATATACGCATATAAATATTTCGCCACAAATACAAGAGAACATATTTACATTCGGAGAATGCCCGGATTCAAAAAGTTTACAAGTTAAGAATCTGGCTCATCCTTTATATCCAGTACAGACCAAAAAGCTGCTCCTTGCAGCAATCGATGAGTTCCTCAGCAGCAGAGCGTGTCTCGATCAAATGTGATTGGGATACAAGTGTGCCAATTGCAGGAGGTCGAATCGCAAAATTTGGCTTACGGCGCGGATGTAAGCCATAGTGGCGTTGGATCCAAGAATAGCAAGCTGCATCAAAGACTCTTTGACTGAGTCCGTCACTCGAAAGATATCAATCAAGGGAAACAAGCCTTGAGGTTGAGGCCCTGACGGGAAAAGCGCACAATTTAGGCGAGTGAAGATACGTCTGCACATCTCGAGCACTTGGGCGTTTCGCCATACTCGATCCTTCAAAGTAGCAAGTGTGCGAGCGTGCACCTTGTCCAAATAAAAATGCTGCCTGCCAGTAGTTGGTACATCAACAGCATATCGAGGAGTCGATTGACCCTCCTACTTTCTGCTGGGCATCAGGACAAAACCTGCAAAAGGCCAAAAAGTATTGGTCCAAAGCATAATGCAAGCAAATGAAAACTTTTAAGCAAAAATGGTGTCATAAACTCACATTGAGTTGCCTGTTTATGTGGTCCATCTCGCCAAGAACATAATCCTCGCGTTGGGTAGCAAAACTTGGCTTGGAACGCAGTAGCTCCAACTCAGATCGAGTGTTTTTGAGTTCTTGCTCTAGTTCACTCACTCGATTCTTTGCAAGAGCAAGTGCCCTCGTATCATCCCTTGCTCGACTAGATGTTCGAGTATGAGAAGGAGAAGGTCCACCAGACTCGCATTCTTGTGGCTGGTTCATAAAACGCAACATTCAGAAGCCCAGACACACGAAGTTGCAAAATTCAGATGATTCAGCAAATTTCATTCAAACAAAGCACCCAAAAGTATATACTAGCATAAACATAAGTAGCAAAAGCATACATGCCAGGTTCGAGTAATCAAATTACAGAGTAAAAAGTTCCTAGGCCTGTGAGATGGATTCTGCCCTAGTTTTACGCGACTGAGCCCTAACAGCTTCAGCCCGGCGCTCCATAGTCTGGACGCAGATTTCGCTCAGACGTAGCTGGCTCGGTTACACCCCTGAATGATAGCGGCCTTCCATCAGGCTTTTTCGGGTAGTCCGATAAAGCACTGTCGAAATCGGCCTCTACACCATTGCCTAACAAAAGCCTGAGGGTGTACTCCGAGCCGCGTACCGTGAGTTCGCGGGCAAAATCCGCCACAATCGACGATCTTTCGCCAAAAGCTGCAGCAGTCCTTCTGCAGTCGAGGGAGCGGCGGCTGTAGGACACATCCCCGCGTGCAAATTGCTAAGGGTACTGGTCATGGTAGCCAGTTCGCCTTTGGTCTTGGACAACACAGACTCGAGTTCCGTTATTGCATCATCGAGTGACAGTGAGTCACTCGATGGCTTAGTGGAAGCCGAGGTGCCTTCGGAACCTTCAAAATTCAGAAAGCAGAAGTTATGAGCAAAAGCTGCTAAAATAACCAAAGAGCTACTCACAAAAAGTTCATTCACCTTTGGCAGCACGGGCCAAGCCCAACAGACGTGCAGCAAGCTCCTTATCGCGGCGAGTGGTTGCGTCCTGAGCATCAGCAAGTGCTTTCTTCGATTCAGACTGCTGGGTGGAGAGCTTGGTCTGCAAGTCCTGCACTTGTTTCTTCAGGCCTTCCACTTGCTCCTCAGCTGACTTCTTGTTTTCTGCGGAGTTCAAAACATTCTCGATTAGTATCATAACTTCAAAAGAAGGGAAAGTTTTTAAAAAAACGCTTACGCGCAAGCTCAGTCGAAGTTGACTGCAGGGAGTCCCTCTCTTGCTCCACCCGAACAAAGGACTGGACCCAAGGGGCCATGGCGGCATACATAGGCTGAAACAGAATACGCATGTTATCGTCGAGTGCAGAAGAAACAAAATTTTCAAGTATAAGTAAAGAAGCACTCACGTGATCAGTCCAAGAGGCAGGCTTGGAGGAGGAAGCCACGGCATCCGCGGTTGGGGCAGCCTTCTCCTTGTTCAAATCAGCAACCATCAGCTCAGTTGCGTCCTTGGCCGCTTCAAGAATAGTGCCTTGTGCTGCCTCTGGAAGGGTGGATGGCTGCGCCACAATCGACGTGTCCGCGACTGGAGGGGAGATGGCGATTTGCCACTGGTATCAAAAGCAAAAATACATGCAATCAAAAAACAAAAACCATAAAGGCGCGGCTACAAATAAAGGAATAGACATTAAGCAAACCTTGGCTCATCTTCTTCATCGGAATCAGGTTCGTCACCAAGAGAAAACACCCAGTCGAGAGGTGTTACTCGAAGTGGCAGGAGGACGAGAAGCCAGAGGGGAGACAGTCAGGGATGGCTTTTAGCAGGAGAAGGGATACCCGAATTACCGGTGTCCCCTTGCTCATCCTCTGTACTCGAAGACTCCGGAAGAACCAAACGCTGGCGTTTAGGCTTGCGAGGACCTTGCTCAGCATCTGATTCATCCGAAGCATCCGCTACAACCTGTTCCACCTCTTCCCTGTTTCTTCTTCGGGATTTCCTGAGGGTCGAGTGGGCAGAAGCAGGGTCAGCAATGGGCAGCTTGGTTTCCTCCTGTACTGCCGTCTCCACAGTAGGCCCGGCTTCGGGTAGAGGAGGGAGAGAGGTGGCAGTCGAGTGACCCTATGTAACAAGCACAATTCATAATCATAAGAACGAAGCAAAAAGGATGCAAAGGCAGATGGTGAGGCATAAAAACGGCAAAAAGAATCACTCACTGCGGGTAAGGCCTTCTCTGGCCCGTAGGGGACGTGGGAAGTTGAAGTCGATTTTTGTGGAAGCTTTGATGCTCGTGATTTCTTCACCTGAGCACTGAGCTCCTTGGCGTCAACTCGGTGGCGCTCATCCTGATGCTGTCGAGTGGACCCTCATACTGCCACATCGGGTGGGCACGAAGGCGCATGGGCCACACTCGCATCTTCAAATAAGTGCTGATCAACTGAATACCAGAAACAGTCTTCAGCAACTTTCCAATCTCATTCAGCAAAGGGGTGGCTTCTTTGGCTTCAGCAGGAGAGATAGGGTGGTCCCAGGCCACCGTCTTCTTCGGAGAATTCTCAATCGAAAAAGCCGGGAGCACCACTTGGTCGACTGGCACATAGAACCATTTGGTCCGCCAACCTTGGGCAGAGTCGACTGTCTTCAAGCTAAAGTAATGCGAATCGCTTCGCACTTGGACTTGAAATCCACCCACCGGGCAAGGGCGTTTACCCCGGCAATTGTGGCGCACCTTGAAGATATGCTTCCACAATGCCCAGCTGGGGGACACCCCAAGAAACACTCGCAAAGCACCATGAAACAGGCGATATGCATAATGCTGTTGGGAGTAAGATCATGAATCTGTAGGCCATAGGCGTACAGTAGCCCTCGCACAAAATCATGCAAAGGGAGAGAGAACCGCGGGGAAGGAATTCAGCGAAGCAGACGCGTTCGCCGTTGCGAGGGTCAGGGCGTACCTCCAGACCTGGAGCACGCGCGGCCAGCTGGTCAGCTGGCGGCAGCCAACCCTTCTGACGGTACTCAGAAAGGGTATCCTCGGTTACACTGGATCTGGTCCAGTCACCGGGGATCTTCAAAAGCGCATCGGCAGGCTCACTCGCCATGGCCGCATCCTTCCCCTTGTCCGATGGATCGGTGGCGGAGCAGTTGCAGCGGCACGCTTGATCTTCTTTGGCGCCATTGCGCAAGGAGCAAGCAGCAAGGAGCTTGGGAGGCAGAGCAATGGTGTGCGGTGCGCGAGGAAGAAGAGGAACAGAGGAAGTGAATGGCAAGTAAATCAAATCTTGCGCAAATATTGCTACTTACCGCACAACGCAAAACCCATCATAACGTCCGTAAATGCACATAGCATCTGGCCGTACACGTGGCGGCGCAGAGAGCAACCGTCGCATCCCACGTCGCCCACTACGCACAAAACCCTAGGAGGTTATGATGGCGCGGCGAAAAATTCGCCACGTCCGGTCAAATCAAAGCTGAAACGGCGTCTTCTGCGGTCAAAACTCTGAACATTGGGCCCACACAGACACGTCTTGTCAAAACGGGGCGCACGCCAAAGACGTCATGAATGACGTCAGGGGCAGTGATAACGTCCACATTCGAGTGGTGGGTTCGAGACTACAATCGACGCAAGGATTCGACTAGCAAAGGTACTCCCATGGGAGCATATCAAAAATTTGTTGCGATTGATCAAAAAGGAGCAAAATTATTGAGATTATCCTCTACTTCAAACGAAATAAAGCATAATCTCGGGGAGCGCTGACGCGCTCCCATAGATTTCAAAGACAAAATATTTCGATTGACAAAAAGCAGTATAAAGGATGATTTGAGATTGTCCTCTATTGCAAGACAATAAACCACAATCTCGGGGGCTACTCCCATGGGAGCGCTGTCGCGCTCCCATAGATTTCCAAACAAGGTAAGAAAATTCACTCGAATACAGGCTCGATTGAAAGCATTAAGTACTTCACAAAACAAAGAATCAAACTTCATAAATTCCCGAACTATGCCAATCGCAGATGTTTCGGATGCTGCATACGCAAATGCAAAGGTAAGACCCGCCGAGCAATCGAGATGGGCCGAGGGACGCTCCAACAGTGTTTTCCCTTGAAATTTTCCGTGTCAACAGACATGATGAAAATCCTGACGGACGCGTTAGGTATCAAAAGTTAAACTGCAGAACGAATCAGTAAGACCTACAACGGCCTGAGTCGAGTCTGTCCAGTATGTTCCAGCTTCGAGTCCGGGGACTCGAACCTGATTGAAGGCTAGTATGGTTTCGCCCAAATGTGCGGTTAACTGAGCTCGATTTTCGAGTGAATCAGGCCTACTATGTCAATATCCCTAGGCAAAATTGCAAAAGTGTTCCAGCTTCGAGTCCGGGGACTCGAACCTGATTGAAGGCTAGTATGGTTTCGCCCAAATGTGCGGTTAACTGAGCTCGATTTTCGAGTGAATCAGGCCTACTATGTCAATATCCCTAGGCAAAATTTTCGAGTGTTCCAGCTTCGAGTCCGGGGACTCGAGTCTGACTGAAGGCTAGTATGGTTTCGCCCAAATGTGCGGTTAACTGAGCTCGATTTCGAGTGAGTCAGGCCTACTATGTCAATATCCCTTGGTTCACATACGCATATAATCGAAACAAATTAAGAGTAGAAGGACTACGTCGGATCAGGAGTATAAAAGCAAGACTATGACGTGCACGATGAAGGAGCACATGCTCGATTCTTCGAGTCAAGCAAGTACTCGGGGGCTAATGACGAGGTTATACTCTGCGGGTACCCCAGCTTAAGGGTACCTGGTGCACGTGATGATCAAAGAAGCCCAAAGATTAATCGAAGCCCATGAAGGAAGGCCTAAAACGAAGAGTGTTTTCCAAGTTAGATCAAGTTAAGTCGGTTAAGGCTTTCCATATATGTAACCTTGGTCGGTTATGTTTCCCGAGACCCAGCCTCCTATATAAAGGCTGGGAGGGTGATCGATCAGGCAAGCAATCCATAGCCACCAAAACCTCGACGAGATCAGCAGCTTGTCGAACCTTGTAACCCTCATATTCATACCATAAATACAGACAAGCAGGAAGTAGGGTTTTACCTCACTCGAGGGCCCTGAACCTGGGTAAATCCAGCTTGTCAGCCGTCGATTCCACCAATACTACGCGTTCTCTACCACACAATCAACCCTAGGTATAGCAACCATGGGATTTGCCAAGGGCACACCTCGACACCCAACCTTAAATTAATAACACCACGAACGACGAGAGATACATGATACTGAATCCAGCTTACAACACAACACTGCACACACCAAGGAAAAGAGCTACCAACGAGATTACAGTTGAACACCGAATGTTCGCCACACCAAAGAGGGAGAGTACAAGCAAAGCAGGCAGAGGTGTTGGGCCGGAGCTCACCGAGAGCACGGGCATACCAACACGCGCAGCACACCACTGAGACCAGCTACACCATCTAGGGTAGCACCACCAGCAGGATCATCAACGCCACTGTCCGCAAGACCGCCGACAGGCTCAGCCATCAAGACCCCTAGCAGGAAACACCAGTATGCAGCACAAGGTACAAGCATGGCCGGAGGGAGCTCGAAAGAGCACCACCTCCGGAGAGCAACCCGCCGTGGACTCCAAGGCGGCGTCTTCAAGAAGTACACGATGTCAGAGCGTCGTCACCGCCCGATCTTAGGATCTTGAATTTCATTCGGAGTGTAAAAGGACGGATAAGCCGCCACGACGCCTCCAAGAATGGAGGACGTCCAAGGACGTCGCCACCGCGACCCGAGAAGACCTCGGGAAAAGGTTCCCCCCGGCAAACTCTCACAGAACTTCTACACGGGGCGTTGGGCGCCGAAGATGACACCCAAGCCACCGTCACCGCGGTTCACTCGCAAACCACCGAGCCACCCCTGTGGACAAGGTCGTCAGCCAGCATCTGAGTCCATGGCACGCCCGCCAACCAAAGGACTCCCGCCATCCAGGGCCGCCCCCGGCATCCTGGCTCGCACATCGCTGAAGAGGGCGAGACGAGGAAGGAGACTCCACCACCAAGTCAACCACTGGCAGCCCCCTGGCTACCGTAGAGCCCCTGCCCCTTCCAAGCTCGGGCGGCCACGCCATGGCCGCCGCACACCCTGCTGGCCTCCGGAGACCTCCACGCAGACCATTCCGCTCGCAGTGCACGAGAGGAAGAGTAAGGGCAGCGCACGCGACCCATCATGGGCCCAGATCGGGCCCTGGACGCCGCCGCATCTTCCTGCTTGCCGACAGCTCCGGGTGCCGCCACCACCCCTGGAGCTGCGGCCGAGCCGCCCCGGCACGCCGCTGTCGCCTGCCCTGCGCCTCCCAGCAGCACACGTCGCCGAAGTCACCACCCAGCGCCGCCTGTCGGGGGAATGATAAATAGATTAACCCGCGGCCCACAAATAATGCGGCTTATAATCAATGGGCTTGCACTGAGGTGGGCCGACACGAAGAGTCGCAGCATGGTGTAAGAAGAATCCAGAAGATCCAAGATGGCTTAACTTGGAAGGCAAGAAAAGTAGTCTCCAAGTAATTCCTTTGTAACCTAGCGAGCCTCTGGATATATAAAGAGGACTCGCAGGACTAGAGAGACAAGCTCCAAACCCTAGCTCTCATACATCCGGAGAGAGCGACTCAACACATCGATCGCCAACCTCTTGTAACACCATATTCATATCAATATCAATCTAGAATAGGCAGGACGTAGGTCTTTACCTCGCATCGAGGGGCCGAACCTGGGTAAAAAACATTGTCTTCTCGTGCCCTGCGATGTTTAGCTCGGAGACGCTCGATCGCTTAATCCCCAACTCTACGAAGTCATCTCCATGACATCTGCGTGACAATCCCACGACAGTTGGCGCCCACCGTGGGGCCTGCGGTCAAGAGCGTCATGTTCCGCGCTGGATCTGTGCCAGGGACGGAGGATCTCGTCGATTCAAGCTCGGCGACTTCAACAATCTCGGCGACTTCATTGCCGTGCCGTTTCAAGCTCGACGGTATCAACATCTACATCAAGATCTACCCTAAAAAGCGTGGAGAAATTCGACCACGCGATTCGGGGCTCAACTTCGACAACGCCCCTCACGCGCGGGTTACATGACAGCAGCAACGCCTGTGTGGCGGACATCACCGGCGGCGGCTCGAAACTCATCTCGACGATCCCTTCGGTGAAAAGAGGCGCAATCGAGTTTCCTAGCAGCTGTCCAAAGGGCATCGGATTCCGACGGTTAGATCTCCGTGGGCGACTCAAACACTGAAGCCCTGTCGAAAACTGACGGAACTCCGCGCGACTTTGGGAAAATAATTATCGAGGTCGGCTCAGACATCAATTCAAAGATCCCTCCGGTGGAAACCTGCGGAATACAATCCTGAAACCGTCCAAGAAATTTGAGAAAATTCCAACGGTTAGATCTCCAACGGCGACTCGCGCACTACAGCGAGTTTCGTGTCAACGCGAGTTCGCGAATCAAAACAAAGGAAAGACAATTCGTGCCTGACCAGGAGAAATAATCCAAATCAGATAAGACACATGGATCGAGGACAAAACTCAAGGAAGGAAAAATAAAAATCAGGTTGCCAGCAATTGCTCCGATCAGCCGATGGATTTAGCAAAGCAATCAAGCTGAAAGCGTTAGCAATACCACAGCTATACCCAAGCGCGGCTGATTGGATCAACTAGATCGAAGCTGTCACCAACGCTCCGTGCGACTCCAGGATTTGACCCGCGACGTGTATCATAAATTTTTTGCTTTGCACGACGTGCGACTCCAGGATTTGACCCGCGACGCGCGACTCCAGGATTGCGACAGAGCTTCAATCCGCCTCGGTTTTCTCCTGGTACTAGTTATCCGATCATCACAAGAGGAAACAATTCAAAACGGACCAGGAGTCCAGGAGTGGTAACGTGACCATGCTGCCTACATTGAGAATAAGGCCAAAAGTCTTGCACTAGGACTGGAGAATTCAAGAAAAGTCACGTGGACCTGGAAAAAAGGAGAAGGCCAAATCGAGATGTCAGGACCAGTAATGCATGTGCGAGTCAGATAAGACGCTTCAAGTCCAAGGATACACCTCACATACAAGGAACCAAGGAATTGCGACCTACCAGGGTAGCAAGGAAAAAAGAATACTCGACTTTGGATGTACGTCGCGACTCAAGTTTGCAGCTTTTCCATGCACACACGTACAATTCAAAGGCGGACAATCCATCAGCATGCACAGCTCAGTTATGAAGATCATCACCGAATTACGTGGCTTCGGTAGTGCATCAGCAGAAAGCGACTCACCGCTTCGACAATATCAATACGGACAAACGTCCGACCCCCACAGACATGCGTCAGTATGATCAATCGGACGCACCAGCTCTAAATCAGCCAACCCCAACAAGGGCCTGTAGCCTACATCGCGTCATCAACGCAAGGAGAATAAAAACAAGATAAGTCGCTATCATGCCCAAATTTTACAGCTTTGGCTTTTATTCATATGATTAATTGGCACCTTCAAGTTTATCTCAGGGGCTGCATATCTAGGTTATTATGCCTCTTATTAATGTCTTTGCGACTCATATTATATCATGTCGTAGACTTTAAATTCATATCAGGTTTTGTAGATTTAATTACATCTACTTCTCAATACATTCGTCAAATTAGAGTTCTTTATAACTCGCATTGCAAAGTCTAGCTATTTACAGCTTGCATTAAATATCAAGATCACCACTACATGTTCAAGCATTGATATTTGGCGATTCATTTGTCATTCTATGACTTATCATTATATCAATTTATGACTGATCGTTATATAATTTCATGATTTATCATCATATCATTTTATTAATCATCATCGACTTATTGTCATATCAATTTACGAGTCGCATAGCGATTTACCCCCATATCATTTTATGAATAGCAGACAGCTCATCATTACATCAGTTTATGAGTCATTAATGAATCATTATCTTATCAATATTTGAGTTAAAACAGGTGACTCGCTGTACCACATCTACAGCTAATCAGAGCTGGTTATCATCAAAGCTAATTAGGGCTCGTCACGGCTATTGCAGCCGTTAAAAGCAATAATCATGGTTATTCTCGCCTTAAGTCAGAAGTATCTTTGCACTATGCGGCCAAAGTACTGGGGTGCGGTGTCAATCGAGTGTGATCGCCTATCATGGCCGCCAGCGACCCTGAACACGCATTTTTTACCTGGGAAATACTGAGTCACGCGAAGACCTACTTAATGGTAATAGAGATAATTCAGAAGGACTAAACTACCCGCGTGTGGCGTCAATCGAGTCTGAATGCCTATTATGGCCGTTCTCGACCCTGAACACACATTAGATTTGGGAAATACTGAGTCAAGTACCATATGCTATCATGCATCGTACAATATGCTATCATGCATCTTACCAGTTGCTATCATGCAGCTAGTTGCTATTATGCAACCATTTGGTATCATGCAAAATACAATTTGCTATCATGCAAAATATCATTTATTATCATGCAACATATCATTTGCATCATGCAACATATCATTTGCATCATGAGACATATCATTTGCTATTATGCAGATTATACTATGCAATCATGCAGGGTACCATATGCTATTATGCGGAGTACTAACTTTTTATCATAATTATTACCAGCCGCCAAGGCTAACATATTATTATCAAATTATCATCATTGCTTCCTCGGGGGCTTTGCCTTTTGATTTAACAGGAACCTGTAACTCGGCCATAATAATTGGCGCGACAAGATTTTTTAATGATTGGGATAATCATTCCCTGATATCGGCTGTTGAAGCCACCATTATTTTTTATCTACAGCCACATCAAGTGGAATTTTTAAGGAGGATTCTTTCATCTACATCTAGAGTTTTGACTGGGATTATCTTTTTTCCTAGTAGCTCAACTAATATTTCACAGTTCGGAGTTTATAAGCGGCTTAGCCCGACTCCAAATATTATTGTTTAATTGTGGCAACAATATTTGCTCAATCTGTTGCAGGATCAAATTGCAACGATATGCCATCAAGCAGGTTGACAAAAGCATGCCTGGGGGTTAGGACAATTATTTTTTTTGTCTAATTTGAGATATTTTTGAGTCCCGAGCAGCATGATCAAGCATGCAACCCGGCCCTCGGGGGCTACACATCCACCATATCTGGCGGTCTTTATTATACTCATATACCATGTTTATATGCAGATTTCATTTTTTGCAGTACATGAGAATATATATATCCATTTGCGAGTCAAATAAGCGACTCGGAAATCTTTAAATACAGGTTGTGGCTATATGCCCTTGAGCCGCCATGTTTCAACATGCGTTCAGATGGCTCGTCATGATAACATGACAGATTATTATTCTAATGATTGACCAGCTTATTTATGCTTATGATCTTTTATGCTTCGATGTCTATGACTTAGCACCTTATACACATTTGGTTGATATGTCTTGTTACTCATAAGTTATTATTCTTATGATTTCAGCTCAGTCTTGCATCTAATAGGACAAGGTGGTTTTCACCAAGTGCTTCGCGAAAAACTCACCGCGATTCTGCAGTTTCAATGCAACCAAGACAGAAGTGCTCAATTGGCAACATAGTGGCTACATAAGCCGCAAAGATAGCGACTCATCGCTTCTACATCAGCGGCTCAATAAGCCGCTACGTGTGCGACTCATCATCAGTGAGTCGCCAAGTGCAACATCGACAAGTCGGCGAGAACTACACACGCAAGCCCACAAGATCACCATCAAGACATAATCTTCCGCCTGATTCTACGAATCACCCAGAAGCTTGGGGGCTAATGTCGGGGGAATGATAAATAGATTAACCCGCGGCCCACAAATAATGCGGCTTATAATCAATGGGCTTGCACTGAGGTGGGCCGACACGAAGAGTCGCAGCATGGTGTAAGAAGAATCCAGAAGATCCAAGATGGCTTAACTTGGAAGGCAAGAAAAGTAGTCTCCAAGTAATTCCTTTGTAACCTAGCGAGCCTCTGGATATATAAAGAGGACTCGCAGGACTAGAGAGACAAGCTCCAAACCCTAGCTCTCATACATCCGGAGAGAGGCGACTCAACACATCGATCGCCAACCTCTTGTAACACCATATTCATATCAATATCAATCTAGAATAGGCAGGACGTAGGTCTTTACCTCGCATCGAGGGGCCGGACCTGGGTATAAAACATTGTCTTCCCGTGCTCTGCGATGTTTAGCTCGGAGACGCTCGATCGCTTAATCCTCAACTCTACGAAGTCATCTCCATGACATCTGCGTGACAATCCCACGACACCGCCCGCTTGACGCCTCGCCTCCGCGCGGAGAGAGCTCGTCGGGGCGCCCACTCCTCACCCGCCGCCTTTGACGGCCGGGCGCGACCGCCACTACCGGCGCCGGTGGCGACAGCAGCCGGAGAGAGGAGCACCGCCGACCTTCTTTTTTCTAGGGTTAGGGGCTCCTCTGGAGCGGCCCGCGCAAGCCGCCCGAGATGAGAGGAAAGAGTCCAGAACTACCCTCATCAAGGGCTCATTGACCTTATTGAGCAAGTTGATCGACCCACCTCTCGCATACGTCGTCTCCAACCATTACCAGAAACGGAAGGAAGATGAAGGCCACACATTCAAGCTAACAAGGTATAAATCATGATTCCCTCCATTTGTAATTATTTAGAGTGGATATTCTTGGCATCGGTTGGTTTGCATAGAGGAATCGTCGGCCTATGGTTGCAAGATTGGAGTCAGGGGCCTCTGTTTTGCCCGTGTTGGTGGTGGCGACTCTGAATTGCTATAGCTGGAGAGAGGAGAGGGAAATAAATGAGAGACAAGCGTGACATTTGCTTGTTGACGATGCTCTAAAACTTCAGGTTGTAAGTGGGCACGCTCACGGCGGCCCACCAACTATCCACCTGTGCCGTTTAATTTTATCGGGCTTTCGCTTCGTGTCCAGTTCTATAGCACACGCTAGTGGGCTACCGTCGGTGCCAATTAAACCCACCTGATTGGCCTGCGTCGGCTCCGTGCTCTGCCTCGCCGACGCGCACCAGAGGATGGTCGTGGGTCGTACGCCGCGTTGCCGGTCGCCGCTGCCGGACGCCTGCTGCTCCCCACGGAGCTCGCCGGACACCGAATGCTCGAGGAACAGGATGGAGGCGTCCGGGGAAGAGGAGCAGAGGGAGGGGGCAGCCACGGAAGGCCAGTTCCTTCGGCGCTCGCCTCCATCGCCATGGAGGGGTCTCGATGCGGTGCGCCGGGGGCGGTAGCGGCCGCGCCGTGACTTCCCGCCATGCTTCTATTCGCGTCCATGGGCATCCACTTAGCAAATTAAACGGGGTTGGGCTCGGGGCGCCGTGAGCAGCCCGTACCCAGTTACAGGCCTACTAAAACTGCCTCGGCGTGCAACTAAGCCAGAACCTGGGCATGGATAGCCCGGCCCGAAGTCCTACACCGCCCAGGCTGGGGCTTCATTTGTTCACTGAAAGCCCGACCCGAAAGCCCAGCCGGCCAGCCCACATGGCAGTGAGAACGATACCCAGCCCTCAGGACTGAACCGGGCCGAACCAAAGCGAGCAGGACAGACAAACCCACCACTCCAGGCCACACTACTGCTGCTTCGTCCTCCACCACACCGCTATTCCCCACCTCAAACCCTCGCCTCCGCCTCCACCTCCACCACACCACCGCGGCCATGTCGCCGCCGTCGCTGATCAACGACCTCATAGAGCAGATCCTGCTCCGCCTCCCGCCGGACGAACCCGCGTGCCTCGTGCGCGCCTCACTCGTAAGCAAGCCCATGCGCAGCCTCCTCGCCAGCGCCCCCTTCCGCTGCCGCTACCGCGAGTTCCACGGGAGACCTCCCCTTCTAGGATACTTCGAAATCCTGGACGGCGACAAACCCTACCACTCCCGATTCGTTCTCACCTCCGTCTTCCACCCTGCCGAGCCCGACCTCCCCGGCTGGCTCGTGGTCGACTGCCGACACGGCCGCGCCCTCTTCGTCACCACCAACCCAGAAATCGAGCGCACCGTCGACCTTGTCGTCTGGGACCCCATGACGAGCAAGCAGCGCCGGGTGCCCCAGCCCTCGCCGGATCCGGATCACTATAATCACTACGCTGCGGCTGTGCTCTGTGCTGTGGAAGGCTGTGACCACTCTGGCTGCCAGGAGGGCCCCTTTCGTGTGGTCTTCCTGTCCACCGACCGGACAAACGGGGTCACGATCGGCCGCCTCTACTCGTCGGAGACTGGCGCGTGGAGTGATCTCCCCTCTGTTCACCACCCTCTAGCCTATGTCTCCAAGTCGCCTAGTGTTCTTGTTGGAGAAGGCCTCTACTTCTACAGCAGTACCAAACACATCATCGAGTACAAACTTGGTACGCTCGGCTTGTCGGTGTTTGAGGCGCCGTACGTTGTCAAGGGAGGCTAATGACCGTGGAAGACGGTGAACTGGCATTTGCTAGTCAGCATCTGGATGACACGGTTTTAACCCTGTGGTCGACGGAAGCCGGTCTCGATCACTGTTGGGGTGGCGGCGGATGGGCAACACACAGGGTAGTCGATCTCAAGACTCTGCTTCCTGATGGCGTCCTCACGGCCTTGCATGGAATGTATTCCATTACATCTGTGACTGGCTTTGCCGAGGGCACTGACATCATTTTTGTGGGCACACAGGGCACTGTCCCCTCACTTGTTAGCATCTACATGGTTGAACTCAAGTCAGGGCGAGTCAGGAAGTTGCTCGATGACAGTGCAAACAACTTTCTCTTTCCCTACATGAGCTTCCCCATTCCAGGTAGTACACTCATATAACCATGTACACTGCGTAGCCGTGATTTATCAGTTGACATTTGTTAATAGCGGACATATTGCACTTTGCAACGTAATGATATGAATGACAGCTTCTTGGTTTCAATCTTTCTTGGATGATGATGATATATGTGCTCAAGAAACAGGGTTTTTTTTTTCTGGAGTAACAATTTCATCTATGTTAATGATTTTGTGCATATATGACTGTTACTTATGATAGATGATGACATGTGATGTGGATGACAACCTTTTAGTTTTAACTTTTTTTAATGATCATGATAATGATGTTATATGTGCTCAAGAAACAGAGAATTTTTGTTGTTGTTGGAGTAACGATTAACGACTCCATCTTCTCTTACTGTTTTTACGCATGTCTCTGTTGCTTATGGGAGCTGCTGCTGATAAGTTATCGCTGTTTTGGTTGGGTTAGGGGACTTGTCGCTCCTTGTCGTTAGTAAGCAGCTGATTTGATTTCTGAATTCTTGCATTTCTGCAGCAATGGAAGCAGCTTCTACAGCCGAGGGACCAAGAGAGGGTGTTTCAAATGTATGACAGACTATGCTGGAGCAAGGACTTTTCGATCAAGGTGGAACTATGGAAGTGATTAGCAGTGATTTTGCAAATGAAAACTGATGGGGTCTTGTAGGAGGCAAATCTTGGCAGCACAACTCAGGCTTTATGGTTTGGTTTCCGGGTTGTCTCTCTTAATTAGTTAGCTTGCTCGTTGCATGCAAGATAACACCGGTGCCATTACAGCATTTAACTCATTACACTCATTTTCCTCCTGCCAGCTTGCACCTAAGCTATGAATGTTTGCTTTTACCAATAGAATGGTGGTGCTGAAGAAAATGAGTGTAATGAGTTAAATGCTGTAATGGCACCGGTGTTATCTTGCATGCACTATGTTTCTTCCACCTATGATTTTGTCTGCTTCAACCTGCTGTGTCTTCATATTGGCTGGATATTAATAAAATATTTTACTTCTTAGTCTTTTTTGTGTGATTTTTTCAATTTATTGTCATGTTACCTTGGTCAATTTTCTTTACATAACGAGCCAAATCCTTTAGAACTTCAAAATCAAGTGCCGCATATTTTTGTCTGTGTATATCTTGTCTATATCGTCGTATATTTTCGTGGCGCGTTGGCTGTTATAATGTTAAATTGCCACATAAACTGCCAATATTACTCTCTTTGTTTACAATTAGTTGTCGCTAAAATGAGTGTGTAGACATGTTTAAGTGTGTAGGTTCACTCATTTCGGAGACAACTAATTCGGAAAGGAAGGAGTGAATCCATTGAACCACAAGTTATCATGGATGATTATAAATTTTTTTTGTATCTTCAAACATGCGTGATTATGGGTAAGGATCTATGCTCCCATCCTTTTTGAGCTGATTTTTGTGATTAATGGTTTGGTTTACGGACTGTTTCTCTTATTTTGTTAGCTTGCTCGGTGTTAAGTCCTGCTATGGCTTGTTTGTAAGGTGGTGAACCAAGCATAATCCTCCTGCCAGCCTGCGCCGAAGCTGGGAATGCTCGCTTTTGTCAATAGAATGTCGATGCTGAAGAAAATGAGCGTATGAAATCAAATGCTGTAATGGTAACTGCGTTATGTGATTATGTCGCATGCACTATGTTACTCCCACCTCTGATTTGGTCTGCTTTACCGTGTTGTGTCTTCATATTGGCTGGATATTACTAGAAACTTTTAATTCTTACATAGTCTTTTTCGCGTGAAAACTTTTCGATTTATTGTCATGTTACCTTGGCCAAATTTGCTCACGTACCAAGCCAAATCCTTTAGAACTGCAAAATCAGATGCGGTATATGTTTTGTGTGTGTATATCTTGGCTCTATGCATCATATATCTTTTCATAGTGCGTTGTCTGTTATAATGTTAAATTGCCACATCAAATCCATTGAACTACAAGTTCTCATGGAATTAGTATATCTAATTTTTTTTATCTTCAACCCTTCGTGATTATGGCTATCTCATGGAATTAGTATATCTAAAAAAATTTATCTTCAACCCTTCGTAATTATAGCTAAGGATGTACGGTCACCATCCCATATGAGCTGATGTTCATCTCATGTTTGGCCCGCCCAACTGGAACTGGTCCTTCTCCAGTGCAGTAGAAAACTTAGAATTAGCGCGTAGAAACCGCGGATTTCATTGGAACTTAAAGCTTAGGGGGCATTTCTTCAGTTGATGACTGGTAGAAAATACTGTATGTGGCATTTCTTCAGTATGTTCTGTAGGTGGCATTTCTTCAGTACGTATTTTGAATGCAGCTGACCAACTAGAAGAAATGCAGTCGACGAGGAAGGCTCGCCGCACCGTAGTAGATAAAGCAGACATAGGAAGGAAGGAAGGACGAAATCGCCGCGAGCAGCCAACCAGCCTCTATTTCAACTTTCAACGACGAGGACGACGACGCGTCTAAGCAACAGAACGCGTAGCCGCATAGCCGCAACGCCCTATAAGTAGAGACGCTCGATGATGCGGCAACTCCATCCAGTCCTATCTTCGTCTCCTTCCTCCTCCTTCCCTACCATCAGTTGCGTCAGAACTCAGGAGAACAGAGCACATTATCCCGCACAGTTTTTGCTAGCTCTTCCCGATCATGAGCTACCAGCAGGGTACGTGCAAATTCCACTTTCATGACTGACTTCATTTTTTTCTTTACTATGATTCGTACTCCAGCTAACTTAGCTAACGTGAGGCCTGCCTGATTCTTGAAGTCTGAGTCCATCTTTGTTTTTTCTTCCGGTTGTGCAGGCTACCCGCCACCGGGCACCGTAGCGTACCCTCCACCGGGCCAGCAGCAGGCCTACGTCGCGCCGCCGCCGGCCGCCTACCCGCAGAACCAACAGTACCCTCCTTCCGGCGGCGACACCACGAGCCGCGGCCACAACAACGGCGGCGGGGATGGCTTCTTGAAAGGATGGTAAGAAGAAGAATAACCCCTTCTGAATTCTCACCGAGTTGCATCATCTCTGATTGTCTCATCTTCCTCGTGGCCTTGTTTATGCTGACAATGGCGTTTGTTCCTCTTTCGTTTGCAGCTGTGCGGCGCTCTGCTGCTGCTGCCTCCTCGACGCCTGCTTCTGATCGCCTCGAGTCTGTCCCAATGCTCTACATCTACGTCCATCATCATCGCGGCATACGTGTCTGCAGTTGATTATTAGTTTTATTCCTATTTTTTTTATGTGGTTGTTCACGTGTTGAGCACTAGTCCCTGAACAGATATGGTTTCTTGGACATAAGTGAGGGTGTGCGTTACTATTGATATTTTTTCCATTCAGATTGATCTGCATTACTAGTGTGATTACATGTGAGATTGATCTACTAGTAGTCTTCTCTTGCTATTATTATCTTGTTTGGCTATGATCATGGATCCACACTCATTCGGCTCTCATGATTTCACTGTTCAAGATATCTTCTGATAAATCGGCCGATTTATTCCTTGTTAGTGTATGATCGATAAGATAAATCAGACGTTATGCCATCAAACCGGCTGAGTCAGTCCTTATCTTAGCTCGAACGATAAGTTTAAGCGATATACCTAACATTGCATGAAATGGATTTACTTGGATTCTACAAATACGAGCGTTGGGCTACAGAAATGCACGAAGTTGCTCCTCTATGTGACAAATCCTCTCATAATTTTTTAGATAATTTGTGGTGTGGACATAAATACCGAAGTTTTACGAGGTCCGCCTATGCAAGTACGAACGAAATGATACACCAATAAGCATAAAGTTACTCGTGACACTACGTGTGGACGTAAATACCAAAGTCTTACAAAGTCCACCTATGCAAGTACGAACGAAATGATACACCAATAAGCATAAAGTTACTCGTGACAGTACCCATCAGTTTCAAATGATTCCATGAAAATTGAACATTGGGGATATGTGGTTGAGAACATAATACCAATTAAAAAAACACCAAGTACTCCAATAGGTCAAAAAGCCGCTCTTTGGCACATGAAGAGTGAAGACTACCATGAGATTTCAAATAATTTTCTGAAAACTATATAGCATGAATGTGAGGTTGAAGATTTATATACTGAAGTTTTACAAAAGCTTGTGTGGGATAATTTATAATATGAATGCAGGACATGCTTGACCGGTTTGGTCTATCAATAAGCTAAAAATAGCTCCTTCACACATGGACAGTCGTTACCAAATTAGAGTTGATTTCAAACAAATTTTCAACTATGACACTAATCAGAAAGGCGTAAACCCTTAACAAGTTTCATTCCCCGGCAGCCAACCAAACAAAGCATACCTTGACAGCATAAGTAAGCACACTGGCAGTGTGCAGAAGCTAACTAGGCCTACTAATTTGCCCACAAAATGAACAGCACCCAAACTCACACCAAATAAAAACATCTAAGTATCGTAAAGACAACTTTAAAACTCAAATGAACAGCCAACGATGCAGGTCATAAGGCAAGACAACCAAGGGGCATACAATTCAAACTCTGACGATGACTTTAATCAGTTGCAACTACATAACGTCACAGGTTGTCAGGTTTACATCGCCATGAAAGATAGAGGCACCGCGAAAATAGTTAAAGTTGACAACAAATCACGTTAACTGAACCAGTCATGTACAAACATCATCCTGGCTCCAGGTGCATTAAACCAGTTTCTTTTACTAAAAAAAAACCCGAAGTAGGGAAACGCCCAACAGTACCTCCATTTCATCACCATCCACCAAGGGCACTGCCATATAAAAAATTGCATGTCAGACCATCAAAGAAAAACATATATTTCTCTGAAAACTATCTGAAATTGATGTAAGGCCCAGTATAGTTAACACAATATCAATGCCTTAGAAGGCTCGCACACACGTTCACATGTGACTTTCTACTAATATACTAATATATGCTTTGACAACATCGGAGTTAAAAAGAAGCCCGCATATAATGTCTACTCATTGCCTTTTTTTTTTCAAATTTGCAGCTCATGCTTACTGGAAACTTTTATAGTAATATATAATGAAGCACCATTTTGACTGAGTCCACTTTCTGTTTTTCCTTTAAAATAAAAAAGACAAGTCGAGCATAGAGATAAAACTATTGAACAGAATGTGAGCATCTACTGAGGGTAGTCTGAAACTCGCAATTAAGGGAAGAAACATGGTCATACAATCCACTAAGTAAAGCAATACTTCAAAATGGTAAACTTTCATGGTCAGGTAGTGCCATGACTTGCTAGCAGACTTAACCAGGTTAGCAACAATGACTTGATATTTCCCCTGTTCTTTCGCTTTACCCAGAGATTTCAGAGAAACCACATCAAAAGTTCCTCCACATAAAGAGTCGAAGTTGAACAGTTGAGGTTTTGTCACTTGATACTACAACGGACTAATCAAATCATTCGTTTCGTGTTCTACAGCTCAACATAAATGATCTTGAAAATTATTATCTTCAACTGACTAAGATATCAAGCTGAATGCTCGCGAACCAATAATTTTATTCTAACTAATTTCAGAATGGTCACTTCAGATATGAATTCGACAAGTTCAGGGAGCAGTGTCACCGATCACCAATGCGACACATAGAATTTTAAGTAGCAAATACTTACCCATAAAAAATACAGCAGCAAATATCCTAATTGGCCATGCTGGAATCACCAGCATCAGGCTCATTGTCATCCTCTTCCTTCTTCAGCTGTCCACAGGCATTGCACTCAAACAAGTGGGACAGATCCCCGTTCGGTAAGGGTGGCAGCGGTGCAAGCATGCCATAGCAGTCCTCACGATCACACATATACCTCACAAAGAAAAAGGCATGCGGGAAATCGTCATCGACTCCATCACTCCCTTCCTCCTGCTCCATCCCCTCATCGCACCATCTCCAGCATCCTCCTTGCCATCCTCTTCTCCATGGTGTCATCCCCATCGTCACATCATCATCGTCATCAAACTTCCACTTGCTCTCGACCTGGCACCGTTCACACTCACACTGGAACCCATAATCCTCCAGCAGCCTGCGTTGCCTGTCAACATACCTCCAATTGGCCGCGAAGTAGCTGATGCAGACCTCCCTCCCCGCCGATATACCATGGAGCGCGCGCACGACGATGTCCGTGTTCCCTGGTCCCGGCCTGTCGACGTAATCGAAATGGCAGGCATTGGGCAGGCAGTCGTGGTTCAGCAGCGACGCCCGGGGGTACACGGCGTAGGCCCGTGTCTTGCGGAGCTCCAGCGGCACGTCGGGGCGGTACGGCTCCATGATGGAGAAGCTGTTGGTCCGGTCCTTGGAGAGGAGCGCCGCCGTGAGGTCCGGGGAGAAGCCTGGGGGCAGCATGTGCGGCGGCGCAAGGGACGCCACCATGGCGTGGAGGCTCGCGGCGTCCTGCTGCTGGCTCGGGGAGGGACCCTGCGGGGCCGAGGAGAGGGAGAGGAGGCGCAGAGGGAGGGCTCCTGGAGCGAGTAGGCCGAGAGGAGGAAGAGGAGGGGCTCCTGGTGCGCCTCGGGGGCGGCGGCGAGGCCGCTGGAGAGAGCGGCGCAGACGAGGCGCGGGTGAGAGGCGGCGGCGCAGGCAGGTGAGCAGAAGGCGGCGGCGCGGCAGGAGGGACAGGGGTGTGGGGTGGTGGGGGAGGGAGCGGAAGCAGGCGGAGCAGTAGGAGGGGAGGGAGGCGAGCGAGGACGGGTAGAGGAGGATGGCCGGCTCGGACAGGAGCACCTCTCCCTCGAGGATGTCGCGGGCGGCGAGGAGCGCGCGGCCGCGGCCCGGGAGGTCGGCTGCCCGGAGGGCGTCTCCGGCCAGGCTTTGCGGCGCACTTGCCATTACAGCGGCGGCGGAGGAGGGGCAGGAGGGAGAGAGGTTTTGGGTCGTCAACGAAAAGTATTCTGTGGGAGCAAGAACGTTGAAGTGGGAAATAGGCCGAAACGTGGTCTGCGGAGCTTGGGCCTTTCGTATTCTCTGCAGGAAAAATATCTTGGGCCTTTCGCAAGGAAATATGGGCCAATGTTCGCGTGAAGAGACGACAAAGCGTAGTGTGTTCCGTGTACGCTAAGATGAGTTGTGAGTTTAAATTTCCTTTTTCCGGGAAAAGTCAGGCGTTTTATACCATTTGATTATAGGAAAGCAAAGCATTTTACAAGAGCACATTAAAGCCAGAAGAAATACCGTAGCAATCGACGCCAGCTTCAGTGACTTTGTGTTTCAAATCACGGCTGGACTTTGAAGCCATCTGCCTTTTAAAGCAAATCCAACGATCACTAATAGATGCATCCGTCAAACATCTATTAGTGCTTCGGTCGCTCTCTCATCTTCAAGTGACCAGGCTGATGAGACATCTATGTTGGCGCCTCCTAGCTCAAAGGATCTGCTGGGCATAGAGGTTTGCGACTTGATTCTCGAGTTAGAGGCGGCTCGCCCTGGATATGGTAAGGAGATTTTTCGCGTCTTGGCGGGGATGGCTTCAGATGCTGAAATCGTGAAGGTGGAGAAGTCTCTCAGAAAAACGAGTAAGAAGTTTGGCGTTACTAGAAAGGTTCCGCTCTTACTTGACTGTTGAGCACTTTTGAGGTAGTCGTGTCGTGGTTGTGAAAGATTGGTCGAGTTTGTTAGTGGTCGGGTTGCTTCTAGATGTTGTCTGCTATAGGTGTTGCTCTTTGTGTTTGTGTGGGCACTTTTCTATGGGGCTGATGTTTGTTGTATGGTTTTCGCCCGGTTTCTTCCATTAATAAACAGGACACCTTCTTCTTAATTAATATAAGGCAAAGCTTTTGCCTTCGTTTAAAAAAACCCCAAAATTTTAACTTCCCAAAAAAAATTGAAAACTTTCACTAGTTATTATATATTGAATTGCACATTCTTCTATGTTGAATTCTACATTCTTCTATGTTGAATTATACTCCCTCCGTTCGGAAAAGGATGTATGGAGGGAGTACATTCTAGGAACATTATTTTTTTTGTAGCGGGCATACGATCTATGAATAAACATCGTTTAAGAGTGGAAAATATTCCACACAAAATTTTGAACAAAACCAAATTTTCGAATTTCTGAAAAGAATGTATAATGCAACATCTAAAAATTATTGTAATTTTCATTTTTTTTACCTAAGCACTTCTCATTTTGAGTTTGCCAAATGCCTCTATTTTTGTTAATTGGATTGGATTTGGAAGACTGAGATTGCTTCAAATCCAGTCGTGAATTTGTGCCACCGAAGCTGCATCTGTCGGGTACCCTCAGTCACTTGGGTAGACAACATCAGAATCTACTCAGCATATTCAGCATACAATTCCCATTTCTTTGAATATCGTGCACATTTTGAGTCGAGTAACATTTGAGGACGCATAACGAGCTAATATGTAAGTTACTTGCATCGCTCGGCGTGCCTGCGAAGAGTCGAACCGCGGAAATTCAAAAATCTACTTTATTTTATATTTGCGACAAAATTTTAATAGCGGTGTCTTTGTCTTGTGCATATTTCATTGAATCACCTCAACATAGTGCATGGTTTTAGAGGGGGTCATGTTTGTGGATAAGTCACTGTATAACTTAATTATCCTTATACACCCATGCTTTTACGTATGATCATAGTAAGACTCGTATTATGCATATTTTGCTGTGCCCCGTTTTTTTTTTCGAAAAGTGGATTAAAACAGATTAACCAAACACTTAAAAAGACAAAACTTGTCGGGACAAAGACACAAAGAGTGTCCTGATAATCAATCTAAAAAAAAGAGTGTCCTGATAATCTACCGCAAACGGCAAGCGCAGGCTGAGATGGATAGATCGAAGAACAGAAAGAAGTTGCTTCACATAATCGGTGCAGCATTCAGCACGCGATCTGTCAACCACCTACCACCATCCAGCCCCAACGACCAGAGATTGCAAGCACAGAACGTGCGATGTACTGTATTTATTATCAGATCCGGATCATGCTAAGCCATCCATGTGATATTGTTCCTGTACCTTCCTTAAAGAAAAAAGATATTGTTGATGCATCTTCGTTTACAAAACAGATATATAGTTGCTGCACCTCAATTATGCTTATGCTCTTTTAAATTAGTATAACCACATGTAGTTGGACAGTTAAACACTCTAATTTCATGATGTAGACATACATACTTCCTCCGTAATTTCATGAGTAGGATTTTTGGTTTTATCCTGATTCATCACTAAATGGGTGAATCACTACATAAAAATATGTCTACATATATGCGAATCAGGAAAAAGACAAAAAAAATAGAAAGTCTTACATTTTTATATGGAGGGGGTACTAGTTACTGGCCAAAATCATGAAAAATGCTCCAGTTATATTTAGTTTTCAGAGAACACACACCACACGAAATGCAAATGAAGTTTCAGTCTACAAAAATGCAAATCAACGTCCTTGTCATCAGTCGGCCCACCACGTCAGTGACACGAAGGTTCGCACATATCCGCCCGCCGAAGCCAAAGAGGCCCACGAGGCACACACGAACCAGTAGAGCTGTGTACGAAAGGCACAAGGGAGTCCACCCACGACGAACACGCATCCGAGATCCCAAATCCGCTCGGAGAACGAAGCAATGGCCGGCGGCGACGAGGAGGCCACGGCGCTGCTGCTGCCGCCGCCGGCGGGGTCGTGGAGGCCGAGTATCCTCCCCCGCCGGTGGACCGGCTCGGGGTGGGCTACCTCATCTTCTTCACGCTCGGCGCCGGGTTCCTGCTCCCCTGGAACGCCTACATCACCGCCGTCGACTACTTCTCCTACCTCTACCCGGGTGCGCCCGTAGACCGCGTCTTCTCCGTCTCCTACATGCTCGCCTGCCTCCTCCCGCTGCTCCTCATCGTGCTCGTCTTCCCCAAGTCCAGCGCCCGTGCGCGCATCAACACGGGGCTCACCCTCTTCACGCTCGCGCTCCTCGTCGTCCCCGTCATGGACGCCGTCTACGTTAAGGGCACGCCGCGGCTCTACGGGGCCTTCGACGTCACCGTCGCCGCCACCGTCATGTGCGGCGTCGCCGACGCGCTCGTGCAGGGCGGGGTCATCGGCTTCGCCGGGGAGCTCCCCGAGCGCTACATGCAGGCCGTCGTTGCCGGAACCGCCGCTTCAGGTCCCCTTTTACACCTCTTATTTTTCTGTCGATTCCTCTGTTTCAGTCCAGCTGAGTTAACTGGTTCTTTCAATTGCTCCACTAGAAACTGTGTCGGACTCACAAATCAGGCTTCGAATTGACATATGGAGCACTCTAGTTTTTTAATTGCAAAATGTATGTCTACTGATAGTATAGTTGAAATGGTTGGTCCCGGATTGCCATTTGTGAGGTGAGCAACTGGAGTCCTCCTGTTGAATTGGAGCAGAAATCGCATAATGTTAGGTGATTCCAGAATTATTGCTCCTATTTTTTTATGTGGATTAATGTTGTGAAATCGATGGCAGATCGATGCATCTGGAAAACTAATGGTCTGACAAGAGCTTGAGCATGAAAACTGGGATTTTAGATACTGTAATAAGAACCAATAAGCGCTTATTTCAAGTTTCAAGGATGTGCATTACCGACTTTGGAATTTGCTAGCACCTTATCAACCCATTTATTTGATGCATTTTGTTTGTGAAATGTAGGATGCACATAGGATTTATCTGATGAATAGATGCTAATGCTAGATGTATTGCCTTCGTGATTTGCATTCCATAGGTGTACTTGTCTCAGCGATGAGAGTAATTACCAAAGCGAGCTTTCCTCAGGACACCCATGGGTTAAGGCAAAGTGCAATCCTGTACTTCATCGTTGGTATCGTGGTCATGATCATCTGCATAGTGTGCTACAATGTGGCTGACAGGCTCCCAGTTGTAGTGTACTACAAGAACCTCAAGAGGAGGGCTCAGAAGGCAGAGGTGGGCGGTGGCATGACGGGGTCTGCCTGGAGATCAACCCTCTGGAGCATTGTTGGGAGTGTGAAGTGGTATGGGGTAGGAGTTGTTCTCATCTATGGAGTCACACTGTCCATATTTCCTGGGTACGTCACAGAGGACGTGCACTCTGAGACACTCAAGGACTGGTACCCTATCATGCTCATCGGCGCCTACAATGTGTTTGATCTCGTCGGCAAGTGCCTACCAGCCGTCTATCTCCTCCAGAACGCCAACATTGCTGTCGCAGGGTCATTCGCGAGGCTCCTGTTCTACCCTCTCTTCTATGGTTGCTTGCACGGACCCAGCTTCTTCCGCACGGAGATCCCGGTCACCGTGCTGACATGCCTGCTTGGACTCACCAACGGGTATCTGACCTCGATACTCATGATCCTCGCGCCCAAGGCTGTGCCATACACCACTCCGAGACCGCCGGAATAGTCATCGTGTTGTTCCTTGTGATTGGGCTGGTCATCGGCTCTTTTGGTGCTTGGTTGTGGGTCATCTGAATGTGGGAGCTTCCATCCCTGTGTATTCATGTCTTGAGGTCATCTGAATGTGTGCCCTGCCATCTTGTGTATTCTCGTATGTGTACCATAGCATCATGTTCTTGCCGATGCTTCATTGCCCAACAAGGGGTCTGTAAATTGTTTGTGTAACCCACATGGAGACTGGTGCAAACTTGTGTAAATTTGCATTTGTATTCATGCAAGGATATCCATTGTTCATATCGACTCCTCGGTCCTCTCTCGTATGACCTTTCCTTTTGCAAATATCGCCGCCTTTCATATTTGAGAGAATTCCTTATATGACACTCTCTCCCTAAAATTTCTTTCCCTATATGACACTCTAGTGCATTTTGTTCACTAAAGTGACATAAAAAGACCTTTTTACCCCTGGTACATAATTTGAACAAAATTCTGTACAGGACAACAGCTGCAGTGATATTAAATATTGGTAGGTACAACTAAATATCGGATTATGAAGAAAAGGTTATTAAGTCAATTATTTTTGCGGTGCGTCGCGTGTCAGGTATAAATACCAATGTACAATACCCTATGTACGTACTCCTTTCGTTCCAAATTAATTGACTTGGTTTTGTCTAAATATGAATGTATCTATACTTGTTTGATGTCTAGATACATCCATGTGTAACAAAATGTGTGTCAATTAAATCCGAACGGAGAGAGTACATGTTTGTGCGTACACGTCGCGTCGGGAGGGATCCGAAGGAATCATAGGTACGTTGCGCGTCTCACTTTTTTTGTTTTTGAAACCTCTATCATAGGCATTTTATTCATTGTCTGGCGTGTACAAAATCTGATCGCGCAGGAGCAATAAAAAATTCAGGGATTACATCAAAGGAGTTAACAGGATCAGCTAGACTTAGGGCCACTCGCGCACATGCTGATAGCCTCGCTCCACTGCCAGCCGAACAACGTCAGTGAACCTCCATGATCTCTAGCAATCACTCCAGTCCCAGCAAATCGCTGACCCGAACATACTGCACCATCAGAGTTAATCTTAATCCACCCAGGATCTGGAGCACTTCATTTTCGGTGGGTTTCTGCTCCTCCTAGCCCTTCCAGTAAGCTCGTTGTCGTCGTCGTGTCAAAAAACAATTGAGTGCAACACGCATAAATTTTGTTTAACAACCTTACGTTTAGCTATGGCTACCAAATATTTAATACTACTGCAGCTATTGTCCCCCACAGAATTTTGGTCAAATTATGTACCAGGGGTAAAAAGGTCTTTTTATACCTCTTTGTTGAACAAAATGTACTAGGGTGTTATATAGGGAAAGAAATTTTAGGTAGAGGCCATAGAGGGGAAGAAAAATTTCAGCGGTGTCCAATAAGGAACATAATTTTAAGCGAGTGTCATATAAGGGATTGTCTCTTCATATTTCATGACTTCGCTTAGATGTTCTGTACTCCGTAGTGATTTGTTATCAATTTGTAAGGAGAAAAGTATATTCAAAAAAAAATTGTAAGGAGAAAAGCACTTTATAATGTCAGCGATTTCGACATCTTTTTTTTCTAGGAATTTTTTTGGTACATTTTTATATTTAAAAAAACTGCGATAGTTGGCACAGTGCAGAGTATAGGGTAGCTCCGCAGCGGGAACGTATCACCTGAAAATGGTCTAAGTTCTGCAAATCTGCAAATGCCCACCAGACCCGTCGGATCAGCTATGAGTGGTCAGATCTTGTCTTACCCCTCAGCCACGGTGCATTTTATACAAAACCCCCTAAACATCTGGAATTATGTTACTCGTACAGCATCTCAGATTAGGAATTCCCCACACCCATCTCTCTGAGCTCTCCAGTACGAGCACCATGGCGGCGCTGCCCAAGCCGGCCTAGACGCCTAGTCCAGCTCGCCACCGCCGCTCAGCTAGGTCCTTGCTGGGAGGTTCAGGGACTCATTTCTCCGCCGCCGCACGACGCACGAAGCTAGGTCCTCTCCTGTACGAGCACCATGGCGGCGCTGCCCAAGCCGGCCTAGTCTAGCTCGCCACCGCCGCCCAGCTAGGTCCTCGCTGGGCGGTTCAAGGCCTCATTTCTCCGCCGCCGCACGGCACACGCTGCTAGATCCTCGCCAGGTACAGGTCCAGCAGGATCTACGTGTGGGCACCTGAAACTAGGGTTTTCGATTCAGTTCATCCGTCCACCACGAGGTGAGTTTAGTATTGTTGATTTTTTCCAGGTGCAAATTTGGAATTTAAACATCTCAGTTTAGTATTCAGTGCATTTATTTACTATTCAAGCAGAACCTGTGAATGCCTTTCTAGATCTGACATCCGGAAGAACTATCTGATAGACAATAAATAAGTTGGATTGGCAGCCATCCTATGTCTTAGTGCTGGCTGACACGATGAAATTAGTTTAACCATCATGCTTGCAAACCTGTAGGGTTACTGCTTCTTGTACCATATTTTCACCGCTGATTTGTTTGATCTTGGAAGTATAATGAGTATCTTCAGTTATCTTCAGTTACGGCATGAAGTACCTGAAAGTACAACTGGCATAATTTTTGCTTAGATTGGAATTGTATCGTGTTTGCATTCAATTGAATCAGATATCTTTGTGTAGTCGTAGAATAAATGAGCATTCATTTTGCCTAGCTTGTACCTTGAATTTATTTGTCTACGAGATGTAGTGGTTCAGCAAACATTCTTTTCCTAATTATAATAGAACTTTTCTAGCCACGGCAGCAACACAAATGTACTGAGTTCAACTCCAGGTTATCCAAGATTCATGACCTTGGTAGTACCCAGAACTTTTAGCCCAAAGCGTCATCTCAGCTTAGATAGCTCAGTATAAGATTTCTGTATGCGCAATATTTAATAAAGTGTTACTTTTAGAGAGATTCACATCAAGGACTTGCTTTGTCTTGTCTTCTTTCGTATTTTTTTACTTCTGATGTATAAACTTGACCTTATTAAATCCCCAACTCACTTATTTGTGGCCTTTGAGAACAACAATTCAAAGATGAGAATATGATCTACACGTATGCTCTCCTGCAAATCTGTAACTTAAATGCCTGAATTGTAATTGAACCTGTCTTCACCACCATGAGTGTTATTTTACAAGTGTAGGCACATGTACTAGAGAAATGGTACAGTGATGATTTGGTGTAGAATTTCCTTAACTGAATGTGTGCACAGAACAGAAAAGAATATATCGACAGACTTAAATCTTCATGATATCCTTCTTTTTGACTCAAAGAAAGATGCTTGCCTGCTTATAAATGCTACCAAACATTTCTATTATTTCTGTAAGTCACACATACGCAATTATCTGGAATTTAAAGGATTTTCCAATGTCCTCTCATTGTCTTCTCATTCAACTTGTGCATTTTATCTGCAGAAGTTCGAAGCGTAACATGCACTCTGTACGTCATTTCAGATGCAGATGCCGCCCCGGGGGAGCAGTTTCCTTTCAGCATTCGAAACATGTATATATATTATGTAGAACCTATGTATTAATTTTTATATGTAGAACTAATCTGAATGCAAGCTTGCTGGCCACCTGATGGCTGGTGACCATGCTCCATTGAGATTTCAGACTCTGTAAAACATACATGTGCTGGACATGATGCTTCATTGATTCTATGTTACCTATTGGTTGAGAATTAATGCACTTTTAAAATATCAAGATTGTTGTGAAATGCTTTCAAGGAATTGCCTAGTTCGATTGTTACCTGTCCAGCATGACTGTGTGAGGCAACAACATTAGTGCTAGCTTTATCTGAAATGTTTACACACTGTAACTGAAGCATATCTTTATTACGTACACACAGATTTTGTTTTAGTCAATTTAATGAAACGTAAAGAAAATCAGGTCGTCCTATAAAGCCAAAAGTTTCGCACATGTGAACAAATCAACTGGTAGATGAAGTACCGAAGAAGGTCCAGCACAAGTGAAAAAAAAAGGTCCAGCAACGCCATGCTTGAACTGTACCAAAGAGTCTGTTTTTTCAGAACGAAAGCATGTGAGGGGGCTTATTGCAAATCCTATCTTCTGGCTGCGGGCGCTTTCTTGTAAAATGACCGGGAAGAGACCCACGAGAGATCTGAACCACTGGTACAGGATCCAACGGCCCTGAGCGAAAATTTGCAGGTTTTCAGAATCTGTCCATTTCCACCTGATACGCCGCTCAGCAGCAGCGTTTGGCCATTTTGGAGGGGGTTTGGAGGGCACCTCGGTTCAAAAGCTCAACCGGCCGGCGAGGCGAAAGCCCAACACACACACCAACTCACCAAACCCCCGACGCGTACGCGTCCTCGTCGCGCCCGAAACCGAAGAGGCCATGGCGGCGGCGCAGAAGCCGGCGAAGCGGCTGGGCGGCATGGCGGAGGCGCTCGCCATCGCCGGCGACCTCGGCTTCCCGGCCCCTCCCGCGCAGGTTACCCCCGCGCCTTCTCGATTTACTTCTCCCCCTAATTCCTTCTCAGATCACTTTCGTCTCTTCCTCCGCCATTTCGCGAGATCCGAACTTCCCGGTCGAATCGTTGTTCATTCTGAGATAATTGTAGGGTTCCATCTTGTTACCGGGGATTGTGAATTTTCGGCTTCGGACAAAATGCCGCTCCCGAATTAGAAGCATAATCCTGCGATTTCCGCATCTTTTGGGCGGCCTAAGCATTTTAGATCGCGCGAGTGGCATAAGATTGGGTAGCCCTGCGTGGTTCTGGGGATGTACTCCTTACTCCGGAGACTGTAGGGTTCTTTAGGGCTAGCTGTAACCCATCTGAAATTGTTTGCTAAGATTGCTGTGTTAGGATCCCTCTACTGCTGTATTACGAAAATTATGGTGCTCCATGTCACCACTCACGAATAGTGCTCTGCATTTGTAACTTGCGGAGATGGTGATGAAATGATTATTACTTGCATTTTGCAGAATATGGACATGTGTACTTCAGTATTGTCTTTATGCTTTCGTGCTGTGACTTACAATTGCAGGAAGATCAGAGCACCTCGGACAAAAGCGATGACCTGGTTAAGGTATTAAGGGAGCTGACTGTCGTGCAACGGAATATCGCCAATTTGCAAGTGGAGCTACAAGGCAGAAAGGTAATGGATTTATGACCTGCTGTTAGCGTCTCTGTGTTTACATCAATGCTATGCAGTTTTTATCTGTTGTTAACTTTTCAGATCCCTTCCTGCACAATAAGTAGTACTTTGACTTTAGATCACTGCTTTCATATGTTGTCACTTTGTTTTGACGTAGTGAATGCCCTTTTCATTCTCTAACTGTGATGGCGAAATTATGAAATTCATGCTAGGGCATTCATATTCTAGGTAGAGATGAGAACCTAGTGGAGAACCAGAGCATTTTAGAGATACAGTTGTTTGTATCAACTTGTACAATTTGATTATTATGGTGATATATCTTTGCTATCAGAGAATATAACATGGATCATTTCTTCCTCTTATGTGAAAAAATAATTTATATCTGTCCATATGTCTGGTAGGTGTTCACACTTAACTATGTTTTGATGCTTGAAAAACGAGTAAAAACATTCAACTCTCTCTAAATGCCTAAGGCTAAAACTTTGAGCTGGTGATGTGTGAAACTTCGGACTTTGGATGCCTATTAGCATGTGATTCATAGCAAGCAGAAGTGCAGGCATCCAGTTTATATTTCACTCGTACACGTTGCTATATGTATTAATGTATATCATAACCAAATGCTGGCATATTCATATCTGTTTTCAGGGCTTTTGTCTTGTGTCCATTATCTTCGTTAATATTTGTGAAATTTCGAATATCGCAGGATGATAAAAACATTGCTCATTTGACTCATGTTAGTGAAATGGAAAAGAAGTGTGAATCATTGGCCAGAATTACTGCTATTTTGAAAGATGTTATACAAAACAAGGTATTGTAAGTCAGAAATCACTACTTTTCTTCTTTCTTTCTCGGATTATTGTGTGAATGTGACTGTGCTACTGGCTGCTCCAAATGCCATATAAATAGATCAATTTACAAGATCCGAATATTAAAATAACAACCCTTTTCTATCAGGATCGCATTATTGCCCGTCTGCAACAGCCTTACTCGCTTGATTGCATTCCTGTTGAAGCTGAATATCAGGTAAGGTTCTTGATCATTTCAATTTCTATTTAGCAAATGTATCATTCCTTCATTCATGAACTTACACATGCGAACTGAAACATATGTTCTACTAAATGTAACAACCTACATCCAGTTTTCTGATTATTCGTATTCTTTACAATAGCTGCACATCCTTGTGTGATGCCTGTACTAATTATGTGGTTTTCTGAGCGGAATACACATTTTAATACTCACTGTGCTTGCTTGTTCTCAGAAACAATTCTCGGAGCTACTTCTGAAAGCAGCAAGTGACTATGGGGCATTGACAGCATCAGTTGGAGATTTCCAGTGGAGTCAAAACTTCAGAGAGTCGCCTGCTGTGTGGGGTGTAAGTCGAATATGCCTTTTCTAATTATGTAAATCAGTAGTCATACTCGTACCAAATTCTTCCTCTGCACATCTTCCACTACAGATGCAACTATTAGTGTTACCAGCGTCTAGTCTAGAGACGACAAATGATTTATCATGTCAGTATAGAGGATGATTTTGTGCATTCTGATTGCGTAGCCCTATACTCTCTCAGACAGAATTAATGGCTTCTTCTATTTCCTTGAAGGAAATGCTGCGACCGATACCCGCTGCGCTTGCATCCTGCACTCGGTTCTTCGAGGCCATGTCTGCGATGAGGGAATCCTTTTCTACTCTTCAAGCACTGCGGGTTGGCCACTCTTCTCTGTCAATGACCCCAGGTGGCTCCAGTGACGATTCAAAATTCTTGACACCGCCTCAGTGGAGAGAGGGCTCTATGCTCAATAGCTGGAAGCAAGTGGACGATATAAACCAAGAAAGTGATGGACTTGATGGTATGAACCAGAGGAGGCTGTCATGGCCATCCTCCATTAACAGGGACATGTAGGTCACAGCTCACCAAGCAAATACCCCACATGTTTAAAATTCTGTATAAATAGAATTGCCGAGGCTCGTCTTTGATTTGATTCTGTGTGGTTAGTCTGGTCTATGAAAGATCAGTACTAATTAAGTAAGTTTCCAATAGGCTATCCAAACTGTAATCATTTCAGGGGAAGTTGTAGTGAAAATAAAGTACAAGAATGTTGTTTTTTCTGTATGATTTATTCGTGGTAAATTCTGATGAGTTGTTGTGTCTTCTGCCAATCTCACCGTCTAACGACTGATGCAATTAACACCTGTTGGTCTTTTTTGGATTCTATTCTGCCTTAGGTTTGCAATTTCAAAAAAAAAAAGTTTGCACATCAGATGGGAAATTAGTCAACATGGTCTCCGAAAGTGAGTATACCGGCCTTACGTTACGCTTGGAATCGGCTGAAACGTGGGTATGTTTTCCGCCTTGACAAGACGTAGAAACGGTGTGCTGGGTGAGGTGCACCAATGCACGGTAGATCTTTTTCTTTTCTTTTCTTTTTCGAAAAGGTCCTCATCTATTATCATAAACAACAGCAGTACAAAGATCTTTAGAAGTAACAAAAATTGCGGTGAAGTTCTTGAACCACCTAGCGGCAACTATATTTAGTAAAAACTCACTCATCAACATCCATATGCTTACTCTTCGTCCCCACATGAGAATAGGGTTATCGTATTCATTAAGCGTGAACCGTTACAACAAATGAGGGCATTCGAGTGATACGGTATTCATACAAAAATACAGAAAACCAGAAAACACTTTTGACTCCCGAGTTCCAGTGCTCCCTCTACATAAAAAAATATCAAAAAACCTATATGTAGGTTTTAAAAAATCTGAAAAAATCTTGCATATTTCGGTATTTCCAATGATGTAGTGTCCCACAATCGTGGAAAATCTTGATTTAAAATACTTTATGTTATGGCTACACAAAATGATAAATGATGTATATTTTGGAGATTTTAAAGTGTGTACATTTATATCCGAACATTTTCTCTTTTGTGTATATCTCAATAAAGTATTTCAAATCGATATTTTGCGCGTTTGTGTAATATATCATTGACAACATGCAAATTTTATTTATCTATTTATTTTGAAACTTATAATTATGATTTTTTTTAAGTATAGGGAGTAGTCATAACCACCATATAACATACCTCTACAAATCAAATTATCTAGAAGGACGACTTTTAGCAACTAATTGTTTTTTGAATGTTGTATAGAGTAAATCAATTAGATTAACTGAAACGAACGGTCGGGCTTCTCAAATATATGTCCCCAAGATTGAGCTCACAAAGCACACAATCTCTTTGTTCGCATCGTTGGTTGGCTGCTCTTTGAGTGAAGAAGTGTTGCATGCCAGATCTTCATGGAGTAGCTCATTGGTTCCTTCCAGAGCAGCAATACAACTCTTATTTTGACATATAGCATCCGCAGGTTGATTTTTTTATATATAAGAGGGGGTGCGGACACCTGACCTCTGTATCAGGGTGATGCACACAACGGTCACAATTATTAACAAGTATCATACATGTTGATGATGTCCGTTACTAGGCCTCAAGCACAGGCATAAAAGCTAGGTGTGGGGGAGGACGTGTATTATTCCTGGCTCCGTGCCCACTCGAGCATACCCTTGGTACCATCGTTTACCTTTTTTTCAATCTTCCTAAAACGTTCATGTACGATGTCACAGTGCATAAGTAAGTGATTCATGTACAAGTCAAGCTCCTGTACACCCTCATCGAGTCCGATGGACAGTTTCTTGGGAATGCATGTGGACATGGCGAAGGCTTGTGCCACCCACTCTTCTTGTGGCTTGACGGACATACGAGTGTTAATTCTGATCTTCTTGTTGGTGGAGGCGTGTGCTCCATAGGTGTCATCCAATGACTTGCATGTTTTGAAATCCTCCACATTAGTTGGACGTCTCTTCCTTATAGATGCCCTAGAGTTAGAGTTGATGCTTGGACGATGCCCCCGACCAAGTTCGACGCCCTTCCATAGGAAGAGGACACATCCCCAGACATGATCATGGAGATCCAACGGTCGTGGCCATCGTTGGGCATCTCCGGCGCCATATTTTTTGTTCAACCAGATGCAGAACATATATGAGCATGTTTCTTTTCCCATGTGCATTATCGGATCTTAGGATGGATGTTTAGTATCGGATCAATTTAACGTGATGAGTTGAATAAGAAATTTCAACTCAATCAAAAAAGATAAGTTGGTGTCCAAATCTTGATTGCTCACAAGCATGGATCCTAATTGTGACACCGAGCAACAAGGTTCAAAGTATTGGGAAAAAGGTCACCAATTTTATGAAACACATGAACTACGATGAATCGACATCCACTCCATACCATACGCAATGGCCTCCCTCCAACATAGATGGGTCATCATCCAAAACACCGTGAGCAAGTTTAGCACTTGCTACAGGAAGTGAAAAATAGGAATCATAGTGCCTGGTCTAGTTGGAGTTGCTCTTATACCTAAACTCCTCATTTTATTAGTGTTTGGAAGGACTTTTGGTTAGTGTTCAGTGTTCACTTACGAAGTATCTGAAAGACTGAAGAGGCACAATGTATAATATTTTTCTCATATTCTTGCGCATTCGAGCAAACCCTAGACATTTCAACTTCAATAACAGAAAAATCATTAGGGGCCTTCATTTCTTAGAGCAACGGCCTTCAATGTTTTTTTTACACTAGGACCTTCAGTTCCTTTTTTTCCTTCCCTGGAAAGCCTCAGTTATTTATCTGAAGAGAAAAAAGCATTCCAGAAAAACTTTTAGGAAAGGGGCCCCACCATAGCAGTGATAAACCATCGACTCATAGTCATATCCCTCCCGTCCGTCCCTCACGCTCGCCGCAGCAACCATTTCCCACCAAAAGCCCTAGCCCATCCTCAGATTCCTCCCCAGCCCCCGCCTCGCCGCCGCGGAGCCGAGCCCGATGCCGCCCAAGGCGAAGAAGGACGCCGCGCCGGCGGAGCGCCCCATCCTCGGCCGCTTCTCCTCCCACCTCAAGATCGGAATCGTACGCCCCCCCTCTTCTCTCCCCTCCCCCGGATTCCCCACGTTCTCTCGTCCTAGCTGGTGCTCGCGGCTCGCGGGGGTTTAATGGCTACGGTACTTGGTTTATGCGGTGGCAGTTCACCGGATCGAGCGGAGACCTTGCGGTGTTCCGAACTGCGATCGGGTGTTAGTTTAGTAGGGCTTAGGAGTTCGCTTAGCCCGCCTTTTATGCGGGTTGGGCGAGATTATTTCACGATCTCTGGTGGATAGCCCGTCGCACGTAGCTGATGCGTATCTCACTCTCATGGATCCCTTGATTTGTTGCTCTACGAGGTGGTGATCTGTCAGATGCATAAGATCGTATGGTGTGATTAGTTTATTTGCTAGGTGTACTTATTGCCCTGTTGGGGTTTCAATGGATACATAGCATAGATTGGACTGTTGAGCGATGTGGTGCTTTTATGTCTGTATATGTTTCAGTTGGTCTAATGGTTCGAGTAGGGGAAATATATTGTCGGTTAATTGCCTTATCAGGGTAAAAAATGCACCCCATTTACTTCATTACTGCTAGAACAAATCTGTTTGCTGTCTATGGGGAATGGCAATTAAGTGCGTAATATACCAGATGTTATCTCCTCCGTAGGCATTGCTTGTTACATGTTACTAGGATGGATCTTGTGGTATATCATATGTTGTTCTTGGCAGTGGGCACCATTAGCATGTTACTACTTACTAAAGCAGTAATTCAACACGTCTCAAGAGCTGCCACTGTGGCACTTCTCTAGTTGCTTTGGCACTTCTCTAGCTGCCCTTATGTCTACTCGACAATCTCTGATTTCATTGTTCACAATCAACTTCTGTTGTTTGCGCATCATTTGTTCTTCTGTAGCTAAGTAAATGTTTGCTTTGATTGTAGTAATACAAGGATATATGTCGTTTGCTAATTTCTGTTTCATGCAGGTTGGGTTACCCAATGTTGGCAAATCAACTTTCTTTAACATAGTAACAAAGTTGTCAATCCCAGCCGAAAACTTCCCTTTCTGTACCATTGAACCAAATGAGGCACGGGTTAATGTTCCGGACGAACGATTTGACTGGCTTTGCAAACTTTTCGAGCCAAAGAGTGAGGTTTGTTCTCCCCCCACTTTATACTTTTACAGTAATCTGCAGCTTGATTGGCTTATCTTTCAGATGTATAGTGACTGTTGATACCTCAATGTAGGTTGCTGCATATCTTGAAATCAACGACATAGCCGGACTTGTTAGGGGAGCTAGTGCAGGGGAGGGTCTGGGCAATGCCTTCTTGTCCCATATACGTGCTGTTGATGGAATCTTTCATGTATTGAGTATGTTTCTTTTGTAAAATCTCGATGATTCGACTATAAAAGTCTGTTTATTCTACGTGAAATTTCATTAACTATTGTTATCTTTATTTTTAATTTTAAAAAATGATATATTGTTTGGACATCTTGGTGGTGATCTAAATGAGAAGACTAGGTGGTTATGAGATTGCATCTTTTGTTATATCTGATTTATCTTTTGTTATATCTGTAACTGGTTGTGGGCTATAATTTCAGGAGCATTTGAGGACTCAGACATCACTCATATTGATGACACAGTAGATCCTGTTCGTGATTTGGAAACTATTAGTCAAGAACTGAGACTCAAGGTTTGATGGTAGCTGTGCTTGATTTGTACATCAACTGAACAATTGTGAAACCTAGATGTAACAAGGTTCTGTTTCACTTCAGGATATAGAGTTTGTGCGTGCTAAAATTGATGACCTTGAGAAGTCAATGAAGAGGAGTAATGACAAACAGCTTAAGATAGAACATGAATTATGTCAGAGGGTGGGGCATCTTTTCAGCTATGTTGCTTTGCATTTTCGTTTCATTTCTATCGATCTGTTAGATCTCATGCTTATTCGAGATTGCTTTACTGGTATAGTGTTCTTTTGTTAATCGTGAGGGTAATTTAGTTTAAACTTCTCTTATAACAGGTCATCACCCATCTCGAAGACGGGAAAGATATACGTTTAGGTGATTGGAAAACTCTTGAAATTGAGGTCTTGAATACCTTCCAGCTACTGACGGCTAAGCCAGTTGTTTATCTGGTAGGAGTTCGTTTTAATCTGTATGCCCCTTCATGTCCAGTACCTGTTCGTAAGTGTAGAGTATTCATGCTGCTGTACTTGTGTTCCCATCAGAAGACAGCGGTACAATTTAGGTTAAATGAATGGTATAATTATATTAATTATTGTTATAGCGTTGTCTAATGGTATCCCGAATGCTGAAATTTCAGTCAGTGTAATTATATCCCAGCTATGCTTGTTTTCTTATGTTATCTCCTTGCTGTCTATCTGCTACCGTTTTTAAACATTTATTTGAGCCATTACAGAATGTTGACAGGTGACTGGTAATCGATCCCCTATATTTTCTTTCAGTATTTCTAGAAGTAGTAAGAAGCGCATGCTTTATAGAAGATTAACTGAATTTCATCAGAACACAAGAAACATAACCATAAAAAACTGTTACATTTTTCTTTCTATAGCCTATCCCATTAAAATTGGGAACTACTTTAGTTTCGTATGCCAGCTTTATTTCTCCGAAAACCATGGAAGACTCTAATAGTTGAACCTATTTGTTAAAGGTTGAGCCTTCTTGGGTTGTTAAAGAACCAGCAAGTTATACAAAAATTTGCCACTAGAGTTTGAGTGAAGTTTGAAAGCCCAGGACATATGTTTGCATCTGGAGTTTTCCTTTTTGTCCAAAAGGTGCATCAGTATTTGTAATGGGAATAGAGGAATTGTGGACTGTAGAATGGTCGATGATGCTTAGATATTAATTTCATGTGATTAGGACTCAACGGCTTGGAATGTAAATGAGAGATACATGATGTTTGCATATGGATCTATCCTTTTTTTCTTTTTCAAAAAGGTGCACCAGGATTTGTAATGGGAAAAGAGGAATCGTGGACTGTAGAATAGAAAGAATTGATGATGCTTAGATGTTACGTTCATGTGAACTGTTGGGAATGGAAATGAGATGGGAGGCATAAGTCCTAATTAAAAAAGACTACTGATACTAACCATTTGAAATTATATTTATTCTAGCAGCAAGATGAACATGAGTGAGAAGGACTACCTGAAGAAAGTAAAATGGAGCTGTGTTGTTTACTCTAATATGCTACTTTGTGCAGGTGAACATGAGTGAGAAGGACTACCTGAGGAAAAAGAACAAGTTTTTACCAAAGATACATGCTTGGTATTATTTCTACCCCAAGTCTAATTGCTATAGCAAAACAATAGATGAACTGATGCTGTAGGATGTGCAGTTGACACTGCTAATGCCGATTTTCCGTTGAAGTTCTGTTCATGTATAGTCTAATTGCTAAATTGTTTGTGCTTGCATATGCTATTTGATCCACCTTGCTGTTGAATAAATCAGTCATCTTATTTATGAACAGAGTAAACTAATGTTTATGCTTGGATTTACAATTGCTGTATGTGATAGTAAAATCTTGCAAAATCTATTGATCTTTCATTTGAATACCAGTTTTCATGTGCTGGGTCAAGTCCGAAGGGCACATGTCAGCACTAAGCTTGGAGTCACCTTTGCTGAAATTACTGAACAAGATAAGGAGTAGTTTATTTAGTGAGACAGGTTATCTATTTACTTAGAAAACGATATGAGTTTAGTTGGATAAAAACTATATGGTTTGATTAGGGAAGTTGGGGATTCTATGCTTGGGCGTCAAGTGGAGTCCTCCCTATAAATGGGGAACCACGTACCCCATATATCAAACTAAGCAATGAACACGAGTAAAGTAGTAAAGATCTAATCCTAGTCCTCAACCTTCTCACTCTTATCCCTGGCCCACCCTCGCTTGTTTGAGCTGTACCCACCATCTATGGATAAACCTTGGTCCTAGGACCATAATACCAAGGAGAACCCATGGCACAAATTTAAGACCTGATAGCTGGTGAAATATATGATATTTTCTGAAGTATTGTTGCATGAGCTTCATTGCGGTAAGAATTTAGTTGTGGCACACATGGTTTTGATTTTGGTTAAATGATTTTGATCTGATGATATTCTATTTTCATAACTCTATTATACGGTTTCCTATGGAAAGGTAGTGTTTGAATATTATCTAATAGATCAAACTATTTTCTATTCAGGGTGCAAGAACATGGCGGTGAAACTATTATTCCTTTCAGCTGTGCTTTCGAGCAGAAAATAGTGGATATGCCAGCGGATGAAGCTGCTAAATATTGTGCTGAAAACCAGACAACAAGGCAAGTTAACATTTGTTGCAATTTCTTGTTGCATTTTGTTTAACCTTTTCCCTCCACTTAACTGGTACTAAAGCTTCAATCACTGTGAACAGTTTGATCCCCAAAATCATCAAGACCGGTTTTGCAGCTATTCATCTTATTTACTTCTTCACTGCTGGTCCTGATGAGGTACATTTCATATGCTTACGTTGTGCTTAAGTAGTAGCAGTACCATATGCTGATCCATTATAATTTTACATCATGTTGCTAAAACGGTGGTACCTCAGCTGCCTTTTACAATTTTGGTGTGCAAACTTCTCATGCTTGTTTTTTGTATGTTGGTCACTTTGTTTCAAAATAGACGATTTACTCTGAAGAATGCAGTGAAATAACTTTCATGATAGATATGTACATAATCTGATGAGCTTTGACAAATGAAAATAATTTAATTTGATTTGTGATTTTCATATTTCTATTTTTACACACATATAAAAAATAACTGTCAAAGTTGTATCTTGTGCACCAATTCATGTCTGTAACTTTATGTATTTTCGGAGGAATGTGTTAGATTGTTCAGATTTAGTTAAAGTCTAAAATTATGTCTATTCATGTTTCCACTTGAAAGTATGAATTTATGATAAAATAATCCAGCATTTTTATTTTGGATTACTGACGAACTTAAATTATGTATTCAGGTAAAGTGTTGGCAGATCAGAAAGCAAAGTAAAGCCCCTCAAGCTGCTGGCGCAATTCACACTGATTTTGAAAGAGGCTTCATATGTGCTGAGGTACAATATATTTCAATTCTGTTGCTTTGAAATTGGAGATGAGAACTATGGCTTTGTTTGCTTGGTTGTCCGTGCATTTATTGACCTGTACACATGATTCATGATATGTCTCTAATCTTGGCATCAGGTAATGAAGTTTGAAGATCTAAAAGAGCTGGGCACTGAATCTGCTGTCAAGGTACTAATGCCCTCATGAAAGTCAAAGCTAATTTATTTGCTGATCTTGACCTCTATAAGATCATCAATGCTATGCGTGCTGCTGATTGTAGGCTGCTGGAAAGTACAGGCAGGAAGGAAAGACGTACGTGGTGCAGGATGGAGACATCATCTTCTTCAAGTTCAATGTTTCTGGTGGTGGAAAGAAGTGATCATTTGCCAAAAGATCACAGCGATTTGACAGGGGGCTGTATTTTATCGAAAGTTGCGCATTTTGTTTAGTTCACTTCCAAGTAGCCAGGTACTGGTGCGGATCGGATTGTACGTGGAGGCTATAGCTACCAAATGATTGTATGACGAGCCTAATCATTGCTGAAAGAATTTAATGGTGTTGGTTCCAGGCATTCAGCTATGTGTGGTTGGGTATGTTCTTTTTTATCTGAGAAAGTTGGTACGCTCTTTACTCATTACTCATTAGACCCGCTAATTGCATTTGTGCGAGAAGAAAACAATCTGAAACAATTGAGATCGGTATTGGAAAATCTTTTTTTTTCCTGGAAAATAAATAGGGCAGACACCAAATATTGTGAAAGGTAAGAACTTGTACTGTGACGTTGGCATCAGTAGGTTGAACTTCTATTATGGATGAATGTCGAACGATCACATGGAGTAATAGCTAGATCAGTGGAAGGTCGAGGTGGCCTCTTTGAATTGCAGGGTTTTTAAAACATAGAAATAGGAAAAGCAAAGGATTGAGATTTTATACATTTCAACCCTAAGATTTCAGAACACAAGAATTTGTAAACGATGTCTTTGGTCGATGCACAAGAAACAAACACAAGAACTTTGCATAGATGAGGAGAGAGAGAGAGAGAGAGTATAGAGATATGATATGAGTGTATTGGACTTTGTAAAGAATAAAATCAAATGAGGGTTGAACTCATTTTGATATTCCTATGGAATAGGGGCATAGGAATGGATAATTAAGATTTTTGTGGGCTCAATCCTATAATTTAAAGGCATTCCACATGAAAAATTCCATAAAATTCCTTCAAAATACCAACGTAGAGCATTTTGATATTTGAAAATAGTACATTGTTTGTTAGTATGCTCAAAATGGAGTTACGGACCATGTCCAATCACGAGAAACTTGTGGATGTAACCAATAGTTTGATAGTACGCTCAAAATGGAGTTAGGGACCATGTCCAATTGCAAGAAACTTGTGGACGTAACCTTTATATTGCTCATCAAGGAGGAAAAAGATAGCAGAAATGTTGCGCGGTAGCAGTGGTTCATTATGATCCAAATTATACAGCTCAAGCGCTTTGTGGCAGCTCAGTCCTTCCCAGCCTCTCACAAAAATAATACTGTAACTCAATATCTTGTTCATAATAGTACATTCTTACCTTGCTAAAAAGAATTCCTAAGGATTACACAAAACACCCCAAGCACATGTCACTGGAAGAACAGTAAAGAATATAACCACACAGGAAAAAGCAACTACCACTCCACCAGGAACAGAAATAAAAAACATTAGAAACACGTATACATGTCAACAATAGTCGCGGAACAGAGAAGATGACTTCTTCGACCTTATTCTGTAGCTTATTGGGTCAAAGATGTCTCACTCGCTGGAGGAATGGTCTGCCTGTGATTGGAATCAAGGCAGCATGACACTGACGGGCCTATCAAAGATCCAGCTAAACGGGACCGGCGTTGGCTTCTTCCGAGCCGCCCTGTCATGGGCCTTCTCTTCCATCCTCCGGATCTTCTCCGGCAGCGCGCAGACGTAGTCCCGCGCGCGCCTCCCCTCGCCTGACAGCCCCCCGGCGAGCTCCTCGACACGCCACTGCCGGATCAGGTGCTCCAGGATGCCACGGTAGTCGGACACCGTGTACACCCCGGCCTGCTGCGCGGCGGCGGCGTAGTGCGCGAAGAGGTCGGCGTCGCGGCCGTCGTCCATGAGCGCGGCCGGCATCGTGATCCGGCGCCGCATCATGTACGCCATGGCGCGCACGGCGGCGTCCGGGTCGACCTCGAAGAGCTTGGCCACGACGCGGTGTAGGCGGCCTCGTGCCGCTTCTCGTCGCCGGCGATGGCGCCGCAGATGCGTGCCAGCGCCGCGTCCCCGTGCGCGCGCACCTGGCGCGCCGTGTTGCCGTGGGAGATGGCGGTGGCGCGCTCCTGGAAGGCGACGTAGACGAAGCCGTGGTAGGGGGACGCCGGGGCGTGCATGGCCATGCCGGAGGCGATGAGGCGGTGCACGTGCGCTCCACCTGCCGCATGTCGAGGCGCCCCGAGAGGGACATGTACCGGCTGAGCACGTCGCCGTGGCGGTTCTCCTCGGCGGACCAGCCGCGGATCCACCGCGCCCAGGCGGTGCCATCGGCGCCCGTGGCGTCGCGGGTGCCCTCGAAGCGGTTCGACATGCTCTGGTACGTGGGGAGCGCCTCCTCGGTGACCATGTTACCCACCAGGCACACCAGCTGCGTGTCCGGCACCCCTTCAGCCCTGGCGCGGAGGTCGAGGCACGCGGCGTGGAAGCCGTCCGGGCCCAGCGCCGCCGCGTCAGGGAGCAGGTCCGACGGCTGCCACACCTCGTCCGGCGGCTTGAGCAGAGGCAGCATATGCGCCTCCGCCCACGGCTCCAGATGCGTCAGCACCTCCAGCCTCTCCGGCGCCAGATACCTCCTCCATTCCTCCTCCTCCTCCTGCCGCCCGGCGACCATGGCCGTGGATCCTCCTCTGCTACTCACCGCGCTCCGACACCGCCTGAAAGATGCGATTGCTTGCATCAGTTAGTTATGTATTTTCATGGATGGACGCCATTACATTCTTGAAAACGAAAAGCAGAATACATGTTGCTAGCTACTTAATTACCAGGTGTTCATCTTCATCGCAGCTGCTGCTGATGGCTTGCAGCAGTAGTTGTCGCTGCTGCTGGCTGGTTTGCATGGCGACGCGTACCCGAACCTAGCCAACATCGTTGCTGCTCGTGCCGCCTTCGCCGCCGCCGCCGGTGTGTTGCTATCAGATGAGAGGAAGCAAATGGAAGAGTGGGAGCACGTAGCGTCACATATGTATAGTGTCATTTTAGGCATGTCCACATTTTTCAACGCACAACCCTGACTTCTCCTACGGATGTGTTGGTGAAATTTGTGGAGTTACCAATAATATGTGGATGGACACACTTTCATAAGAAATGTGGTACGGTGTTACTTTCTCCATGAGAAATTTGTGGAGTAGAACATGATCTGCTTACCTGCAGATAGTATTTAATTGGCTAGAAGATGGTCACCATGATGTGATATTGATGTAATCAAACAGAAGACACTGGGACATCTTAAAAAAGAAAAAGAAAAGAAGACACTGGGAGACAAGTAGAGGTGACTCTAGGTTAGATGCACATTAGCGACCAAAGATAGATCGATATAGACGAGTACTACTAGGTTACATGCGCATCAACGAAGGGTACAACATAAATAGGTCATTCGACATACTCGTTTTGAAGCATTTATATGAGTTTATCCGGTTACCTACTTGCTTTAGATATGCCCACATGGATTTTATGAGGGAGGCCAATCAAACATGACAGCCATTTTCTTCTCACGAACACAATTCTAAGAGCCATTTTCATTTCTGCGTAATGTTACACTAAAACCACCTCAGTACATCTGCACATGTGTGATATAAGATAGGTAGACGACTACAAAATAATAATGAAAGGGATCGATATCGAAATTATACCATGCCAGATATGAGTATACATTTTTGTTTTAATCTATATATAGTTAAGTAGTGGTACATGTAGTGAGCCACATCATAAAAAATGTTATAGTTTTTTTTAAGATTAAAAATAGTTGTTGGATTTGCGCTTGCTCCACCAAAAGCCGTCTGATTTGGACATACAGAGCCTCTACGCCATAGCAGCATGCAACAAATGCACTCTAAGTGAGTTTAAAATAAAATGCATGTTCAAAATTTTATATTAGGACCCTTGTTGTATTTTTTCCGTTATTGCCAATCAGTGTAGGTTATCACTTTTTTTGAGCGAAGTCTAGGGTGTCAATCAATAATCTACCAGAAAATTCATCCTGTCGATCCTGGTCCATAATCAATTTGGATCTTGGAGTAATGAAGGGCCAGTAAAAGAACACTTGGCTGGTTTTGGACCTTGGAGCAATGAAGGCCGAGGCTGGTCTGCGGTTCGAGCCAGTATGCCTACCTTTCCAAAACCATACTTTACCTTGGCAAGAAAACCATGAAGTTGGTAAATGAACATGATCAGAAATGCAAGCTCACACTATGTTTCACATGCTGGAGTGATTATGGACCGATCTTAGAGCAAGCGTGTGTACAGTCGTTGAAAAGGCAAACTTGGTAGGATGGTGGAGTGATAAAGAAAATGCATGTAAAACTAGGTTAAATGCACATGCATATAAAACTTGGTTAAATTGCTATAAAGAAAATGTTGACGCCGCCCTACATTATTGTTAAGTGCACATGCATATAAAACTTGGTTAAATTGCTATAATTTATCAAGAAGGGTCGCCAGGTAGGATGGTGGAGTTTAATTCCACATATAAGCTCTAGATATAACTATATAAGTGGAGCTAAGCGTGACCGCGTCCTCTAAGAGTCTAAGACTGATCGTATGGATTAGTTTAATTAATGCACCACCTTCTACGTTCACTTGGTGTTATCTGTTCCACGACTCCATTGAGAGGTAGCCAAGTATCTGGCTAGGTCGATAACAACCACGCAAAACATATAATTTTGTGAACTCCTGTAATATACGTGGAGTTGTGTGAGTACAAACAAAGGTCTCGTTTTATAATATGTTTTTAATAAACTACACGTGCTAGAGATATTCATTTATAAGTAAATGTATAGCCCAATTGTAGATTTTTAAACTTTTTTCTATGCATTGATTGATGTCCACAACAATATACATCAAGCAAAACCCAATGTTGAAATCGAACAAGTCCAGGTAAAAATAAAAAACAAGAAATTGAGCAAGTCATCCCCAATAAAAGAGAAAAACGAATTCCAATGTCGTATGCCTCTCGACAACAGCTCAATCAGACTACCACTAACACTATGGTAAAAGATAAAAATAAACAAAAAAATACATAATTCTAAGGCTAAATCTCCAAGATGGGATCACCGCGCATGTGCCAAATGACGAGTCCAACTTGGAGTCGATCACCAGTTCACCACACATGCGCAATCAGTCCAACCAAAAGACAATGAGTCCAAACGGCGGCGGTCCTAGGCTAGGAAGGGCACAGCTAGGCACGTAAGAGGGCAGAAGTGAGTAAGATGACAGGTGAGACGAGGGTTCTCTCTGATTTAGTTTGAATTGGTGTGGGTTCGCTCTGTCGGATCCGATGTCCATGCGCGCCGAGCATGCCCAGTTCCGTCCCATATAGAGCTGGGGTGTCGAACAGTTCAAACACATAAGTTAGGTTTGGGGTCTAGTTGAATATAATTTTCTGTCTAAACCAGGGCGGAGACAAGGGGACCAGCATGAGCCGTGGCCCTTCGACATGGAAATTTTTCCTGTAGTACCACCGTTTTTCTGATAAAACCTGCTTAAAATGGTATATTGTAGTACTTAGCCCCTCCCTATCAATTTGAGTGTAAAGTTGTTTTTCTATTGGCCGCCCTCAAAAAAAAAAATCCTGGCACCACCCCTGGTCTAGACCGTGTCCGAAGTGTTCGTCCGGACGTATAGCTGGGAAACGGGGGTCTGGTCGGAGATGCTCACCACAACGCGCCACAGTACCCTAAAACTTTAGCTGAGGAGTAGTAACTAGCTAGTTCATAGTCAAATATTTTCCAAGTTCATTTTTTCCTGACGGAGGGGTAGCAGTCAAAACTCGAAAGGAGAGAAATCTGCAGAGCTTTGGGCCACCATGGCACCTCCAATCAAAGTGCCGCTTTTCTTAAAACGAGACAAGGATCGCACCTTACCACTCGTCTCCTTCACGTCCGGTAAGAAGGCTGGCCGTAAATGGTAACAAAGAATGTTGAAGAATCAGACACGGATTCTATTGATCTCCGAGAAGGGATCACCGAAACGGTAACCCTAGAGTTGGAAGACAAGACAAGACACGGATTCCATTGATCTCGATCTCTTCATCCTCATTTTTTGAAACCAAACCATGAACAACCCTACAGTTGGAAGAGATCGAGGACGTACGTACGTTTTCTACTTTTCAAGTTTTCATGTGTTAATTATGTTTTAGCTGGCTCGCCATGAATTCACTGGGCAAGATAGGACCTCCAGCAGCAACAGACCATGGTGGCGCGCAATCAATTTGACAGTGTAAACGGCAGTACTGTCCTGCATGCCCGGCGGCGCCGGTGAACTTTGGGGCCACCGGGGCATCTAGCAACAGCCATCGGGACGGTGGTTCATGTTGTTGCCTAGCTTGCTCAATCGGAAACTAGCACAGAGTACTTTCATTGCATTGCCACCTGCAACAGTTCGCCTGAGACGATGGAGTAAAGTAACTGACCCCGGCCGGAAATATGAATGCTCATTTGTACCGGATCTCCACCTGGCCCGTCAGATTCGTTTCAGAGCATCGTCTCTTCAATTCAGTGCCCACCAATGCATCGTCTCTTCAATTCAAGCGAGGACGGAGAAAATAAACAGAAGAATGATTGTAGTACTGTACTAGGCGAGTACTAACGCGCTGGAGCATCGCATCGAGGTGTCGCTTCAACGAGGCGTTTGACGACGTGGCAGTAGTAATACATTTGGCAATACGAAAGAGGAATTCGGTTACTCAAGTACTACAACGTGACTCCTCCGAGGCTTGCTCCGCGCAGTTGCTTGTACCTCCAGGACCTCCGCTCGGTGTCTATGTCGTGCCCTCCATAGGGACCATAGGTCTCCCAGTCAGTTCCAAAGGTGCCTTGGTTTTTTAAATCTTTAACTACATCCCATGTATTTTTTCAGATTTTCTTGACACTCATAAAATATTTTTATATTTAAAAAAATATAGGGAGCGCTAGGGCTTAGAAGTCGAAGTGTCTTTCCAGAGGTGGCCATTCCATCCTTAAGGGGCAACAAGGTTATTATCAGAGACGGAGCCAGCACTCACTGTTGGAGGGGGCTGAATCAAGTTGGAGGGGGCGAAATAGCTTAGAACTACTAAATATAAGCATGGTTATAAGTGAGTTTATGAAGGAAATCAATTTGTTGGGGGTGGCTTAGCCCCTGCCCGCCCCCCCCCCCCCCCCCCCCCCTTCCTCCGTCCCTGGTTATTATGAGCCTTCTTGCTTCAATGAAGGAGTAGAAGACATGTTGTCATACAGTACTTTGAGAAAGCGATTAATAAATGTTGTAAGAGAAAATTTACATCGACATAAATTTTCACTTCTGACAAGTCAAATAACACTCATGAAACTTATCACGAATCCTTTATTAATGTCCTATCTTAGAGCATCTCCACCGGGGGCCTCTAAAGGACCCCCCAAAGACCCTTTGGGGGCCGAACACAAAAAACGCCCACTAGCGGCACCCCCCAAAGCCTCGCCCCGAGCGATTTTGTGTCCGGCACCCCCAATAGGGCCTACTGGGGGTGCCGGACACAACTTGGAGGCCCTCCTGGGGGTGCCGGACATCGCCTCGGGCATGGCCCTGACAGAGATGGCCCGCCCGTCATACACACGACGCGCCGCTGCCCTGAATCATTCGCCCCCCCACAGCCTCTCCTTTGTTCCTCTCGTCGGCGATTCGCACCATCGCCGCCACTCTTGTCGCCGCCAGCTTGATTCACACCTAGGGGCCGTCTCGCGCCGCTGGTCTCCGACCTCGTCGAGCGTCGGCGCATCAAGTCCGAGCCCGGGTACGCCTCCTCTTCCCTCCCGCCCCGCACGCAAGCTGTTCGACGATAGGCTGAATTCGTTGATTCGTCAAACAGGCAATGGACAGCGACGACGAGGTCATGTTTTTTGAAATGATGGCGGAGGATGCCGCTCTTGCGGCCGACGCAGAGGAGAATGATATGATGATGGCCGCACTTCTAGATGCCGCAGTCGAGGAAGACGCGACGCCGAAATTTGGAGGATCGTCGAAGGGGCGGCGGCCCAACAAGAACCGCAACAGAGCAACTGGTCACGCTCTGTTGTTCCAGGACTACTTTGCCGAGAAACCGACGAACTTGCCTCATGAATTTCGCCGGCGCTATAGGATGAGCAGGAAGTTGTTTTGGAAGATCTTGCACGGCATTCAGGACTACGACGACTACTTTGAGCTGAAGAGAGACTGCACCGGCTTGATTGGGTTCCCGTCTATTCAGAAATGCACGGCGGCCATACGGTGCCTTGCTTACGGGCTACCCGCGGATGCTCTGAATGACTACCTCCGTATGTCGGAGTCCACAGCCGTCGAAGCCACCTACAGATTCTGTAGGGCAGTTGTGAAGGTATTCGGCGAGCACTATCTGAGAACACCAAATGAGGAAGACACGGCGCGTATTTTGGCACAAGACGCAACAAGAGGATTTCCAGGGATGCTTGGAAGCATAGATTGCATGCACTGGAACTGGAAGAACTGCCCCTATCAGTGGCAAGGGATGTACAAGTCAGGGCATCACGGGAAGTGCAGTGTTATACTTGAAGCCGTGGCAGATCATGAACTTTGGATATGGCATGCCTACTTCGGCACCACCGGTGCCGCCAATGACATCAACGTGCTCTACAATTCCACTGTGTTCAAGAAAGTTGTCGATGGCCTAACTCCACCATGCAACTATGTGATCGGCGGCCATGAGTACAGCAAGTGGTACTATCTTGCTGACGGTATCTACCCCAGTTGGGCTACATTTGTGAAGACAATCCGCAACCCTGTCGGCGAGACACATTGCCATTTTGCAAAGAGACAAGAGGCTGTTCGCAAAGATGTGGAACGGGCTTTTGGTGTGCTACAGGCCAGGTGGGCTGTTGTCCGCTACCCTTGTCTCTCATGGTCGCCAGACGAAATGGATGCTATCATGAATGCTTGTATCATCATGCACAACATGATCATTGAGGACGAGCGTCCTACAAGGAGGCAACAGGTCGGCGAGCAGTCCGATTTCCAGGGGCCTATGGCTAATCCACAGCCGGGCGTGCCGACGGCGTATCGTGAATTTGTTGCCGTAATTCGGGAAATTCGCGATGAAGCTACGCATAACCGACTGCACAATGACCTCGTGGCGCACGCATGGGCTATCAAAGCGAATCAGCCGGCGGGGGCAGCGCAAGAGTGATATGTTTTAAAGTTTAATTTGAATTTAAACTTTGTAACCGAATATGAACTTGTGTTGTACAAGTTAGAACCTATTTATTTTCAACCTTTATTAATGCATGCACGTACTATATTACATATGATTACTCGTCGTCATCGGACTCATCCTTAGGCGGCGGTGTCCCAAGCACGTCGTCCGCCGGCGCTGCATCAGGAGTTCCCGGCTGCCACTCCGGTTCTGGGGCCTGGGGAACGGCCGGTCCTACATATGCCCCTGCCGCACGGGACAGCCACGGCGACCAAGGTTCCCAGGGAGAGAAAGCAGGGCGTGCCGGGATGGAGTTGCGGGCTCGCCGTCCTATTCCGCCGCGTCCTCTTCCTGCTGTTGATCGGCGGCGACCACGGCATGCTGATCGTCGACCAGCACGGCCTCCCTCTCCTCCTCCTGATCGACCACCACGACCGCCTCCTTCTCCTCCTCCTGATCGGGCAGCACCGCCTCCTTCTTCTCCTGATCAGGCAGCACCGCCTTCTTGTTCTCCTCCTGATCGGGCAGCAGCGGCTTCTTCTCAGGCGACGACATGGCGAGCGAGTTGTGGGCGGAAAGAATGAGATCGATGTGCGGCCGCGAGGATTGTTATATTGGTGCCAAGCGGTGCGAACGCAACCCGAATCGACGCGGCGGCAGTTGCAATCCACACGAAGCGTCGTAGTGCGGAGCGTCGTGGCGGCGAACCGGCGGCGGTTCGTGCGCCCGCAAGGTGTTCGACAGTTTGCTCTAATTTCGGGCCGTTTGGGGGTGGGCCTTTGGGGAGTACCGTTGTGGGCGGCCTCTAAATGTTGACCGGACACATGTCCGGCACCCCCAAAGGAGGCCCAATTGGGGGGGTGCCGGACACACATTTAGAGGCCCCCGGTGGAGATGCTCTTAGAACCTACCAAAGCAGTACACATGGATTTGTTTTGGAGAACCATAAGGAGTATGGACAACGCAGACTCTAAGAATAAAGATGGGCCTTGGTCATCCATGATAGAGAGTGAGTTAGTATAAGCCTACAACAACTAACAATTCTGCTATTAGAAGAAACCCAATAGCCCTCCAGAAGATGCAGGCCCACAACTGTGGGACTGATCTTGTCTAAAAGCTCACAGTAGTCATGTTGTATATTCACGGAGTATTCGTAAATCTTAAGTCCCATGAAGACTCCCAATAGCCAACTCAAAAGATGCGGGTTAACACACGCGTAGGCTCGACGGGTCCAAAAACCCAAAGCCGGGCTCGTCGCATATTCATATAGCATTACCACAATTATCAAGCCGATATAGACAAATTTCCATATAAATCAGCAACAATTATCCAAATTCCAAGAAGATCCCACAGAAGGAAGAGAAAGAAGCAAAAACCCTCTAGCGACCTACAGTTACTGATAAGTAACCCTTCTCATACGCATAATGTTAGATGATCAAAATGTAATAGGTGTTTTGGTGACAAAGCTAGTAAAAATGGCTTCTATAAAAAAAACTAGTAAAATGGTCATCTCCCTATTTCTATACCAACAGATATATCCTTAGGCAGGGAAGAATGTTCCATTTGGATATTCAATGCCATGCCTTGTAATTTCTCACACAATTTGCTTCTATATAAAACACAACACCTCATGAGAAGGAGATGTGGCTTCATATGCAACTCATTTTCGTACTTTGCAGGAATACAAGGAAAGACTATGATTTCCCCTTCCTTGGTCAGTGTGCCACCTTGCTAGAGCCCCCATTGGCGCGCCACCGTTGATGAGCGTGATGCTCAAGTATGGCGGTTGCGTCGCCAGTCCACCGCCAGGCCACAGTACTACAACCACTATGTGGCCTTTATCGTGGAAGACTACACCGTACCACTTGGAAGGAGAGAAAGAGTACCACACCACCTCGTAGAAGAGAGTGTTCCGCCACAAATAGGAATATGTAGTTGCACCATTCAGGAGTGTCCTCGCCGTCGATAGGTCGTCTTATCTATCGATCACATTCGTCGATAAAAAGTTGACGGATCATCGAGCAGCCCTTACGTGGGATCGCCAAGCAGCTGTACGAGGGATAAAGCAGAACCAGAGCCTCTTCATAAACTCAACCTTCGGAGTACGGACCCTTGGGAGCTCAACCATTCCTTGGATCCATGTATCGACTACCATCCCGGAAGAAGAGGAGCAGTGCGAGGCAGAATACACCCATGCCGAGTGAGGGAAATGTGAGAAAAACAGAACTCCACCCCCATTGTATACCACCCAAAAGAACTAACCCCTCTCCGTCAATTTTAAAGATAAACAAAGCCTCCCTAAGCTGTATGTGTCAATTTAATTTATGTACATTCATTCTCTTCAACTTCTTCCCATAAACGAATTCATGTTGATCATCCATCCCATTGAACAAACATTGGTTGCCGTGTTATTATATGCTATTTCGTTCGTTCGGAAAAGGATGCCACTAAAATTGATGTACCTAAGTTGTGTTCTTCCTATTTCCTTTTTCTTATACATAAATATATATAACTAGTTTTTGCCAAAAAAAAATTGGTTTTCCATCAGAATACACTTGAATTAATTTGGGGTAACGGATGTGTCGCCAAACGAAGTTGTTTTTTACGGTTAATTCAGCCTAGTCAAGTATAGTGTATCCAAACCATTGATTTTGCTTGGGATGTGAGACCACGTTAAGTAAGAATATACATAATAGATCCTTGTACAATTGTACAATTCATGCTTTTGGCTTTGAGTCAAGATAATCACAATGAAAATATAGGTGGTCCCAAGACTCTTATCATAAGATGGATGCCACTATAGACCATACTAGATCATTTAGGCGCGCGTTGCCGCGCCCGTCCATTAGGTCAGGTGATTGATCTGAGGTCAGATTGTTATATATAGTTATATTACTGCTACAACTTCTTGGTACTTGATTTGGTCATCATAACTCCTAGGTTCATCTCTTGGTAATTCTTCAGAGCATACACCAAGGGCTAATTCAAGCCCTGCCAGCCTATCACAACAATAGATAAACAACTTGGTAGACAGAGAATAAAAATGTCATAACAAATAGACAAACTTGAAATTGCTCAACACTTATCAAATGGGCCTATCCTTGGCTCATGCTCACTTGCGTCACCATTCCAGCACACAAAGCATATTGGGTAACTGTAGAGCACAGACATGCGCAATCAATTTTTTTTTGAATTTTCTGGTGTATATTACTCGAACAAAGAAACGTTTTTACAAGCACGCTTACAATCAATCTGAAGCGATTCCAACACGCAGGGAGGAACCGCGTTCAGTAAAAAACCAAAACTACTACCAGAACGACCAAATCTAGCCAGATCGTGAGCAACAGCATTGCACGAACGCTGAACTTTCTGAATTTTAAAACCTGGCAAGAAACCTGCTAGTTCTCTTATCTCGCTCAAGGTGAAGGAAATAAGAGATCTATTTTCCCCATCCCTCAGTATCTCTGAAACAACAGAAGCATTATCATTTTCCAGAAAGAGCGGATGGGAGCACAAGGGAATCGAAGCTTTCATTCCTTCCTTGATAGCAATTGCTTCGGCCATCTCTGCTGAAGAACAAACAGGGATAGCTCCCCAAGCTGACATCAGCACATTCCCGTCTTCATTTCTGAGAATGGCGCCCCAGGAACCATCATTCCTTTCAATTGCAAACCCAGCATCCACATTCAGTTTAAGCCAACCGATATCTGGTTTTTCCCAGGCTTCCTTCAATGGCTTCGACCTCTTTTCCTTAATTTCCAAGGGAGGGCACACAGCTTTTTTGCCTTTGAAGTCAGGTTCAATATCAGGATCCTGTATCTGCAAAAACGATGCTAAATATGACCGGATAAAATTAGCCGAGTCATTGATAGTGCAACTACCATCACCGAAGATAGAATTGTTTCTCAAATGCCAACATCTCCACCAGAGGAAAAGGAGTTTTGCTCTTAGGTCATCCGAGCATTGGTTGAGCAGAATGAGAGGCCAGTTATCTCCTGTGAGATTTAGTTTATCATCTGGAGGTAGGTTCCAGATTTTCTTCAGTTTATATCTCAACGCTTTTGCTTTCGTGCATCTAATAACTGCATGGTGAGCAGTCTCAGGTTCCATTCCACAAATGGAACAGGTAGGCATGGCTTCCATCTTCCTCCTGTATCTCAGTGTTTGAACTCCAAGCGTATTAGTGGCCAGCTTCCAACCAAAGATCTTGATTTTCGGTGGAACTTTTGCTTTCCAAATTATGTTCCATAAATCTCTGTCCCCCTCTGGACATGAACTAGTGGAGGTTTGATTTTCTGTACTACGTATCTGCATCCCCAGTCTGTAGGCGCTTCTGACTGAGAATAAGCCATTCTTTTCATGTGCCCAAGCAACAAAATCTTCACACGGTCTTGATGGTATGTTGATCTTAAGAATCTCTTCAACATCAGGAGGATAGAAGAGTTTTTTCAGAGTTTCAGTTTTCCAAGTCTTAGTGTCAGAATCGATCAAATCAGAGACCCATTTGAGTCTGAGATTATTAGGTTTCCCTAGGATTTTGTGATTTCCCCTAGGGATCCAGTTGTCCCTCCAAATTCTGATTTTACTCCCCGCCCCAATTCTCCAGACAATGCCTTGCTTGAGCAGGTCAAGACCATGTGCAATACCTTGCCAACCAGGTGATGTGTTTTTGCTAAACGCCGTGTCAGTAAGCTCCCCAGAAGGGTAGTACTTAGCTTTGAGCAATCTTGCGCAGAGGCTATCCGGGTAAGCAATAAGTCTCCAAGCTTGTCTAGCGAGCAAAGCTTGGTTAAAAACTTTTAGGTCTCTGAATCCTATTCCACCCTGACTCTTGGGAGTTGTCATTTTTTCCCATGACATCCAGTGTGTTTTCTTTCTGTCCTTTTCATCTCCCCACCAGAAATTCCTGATAATTTGTTCCATTTCCTCACATAGCCCAGCCGAGAATTTAAAAATACTCATAGCATGGATGCATATTGCTTGGGCTACTGATTTAATTAAGGTTTCTTTAGCTGCACCTGACATATACTTCTCATTCCAATCAGAGCATTTTTTGATAAGTTTCTCCTTGGAACTTTTAAGCTTGCCATTCTTCATCTTCCCTTCAGGAATTGGTAATCCCAGGTATTTATCATCTAAAGCCATGGAGCCAACCTGCAGAATATTAGCAACATGTTCACCATCATCCTGTGACACATTATGGCCAAACATGATTGAGCATTTAGCCGGGCTCAACAGTTGACCAGTACCCTTCTCATAATTCCTGAGTAGATCATTCACTCTACTTGCTTGTTCAGGGTTGGCTTGAAAAAATAGGAGACTGTCATCCGCAAACAGGAGGTGCGAAATACCCGGGCTTCTCCTACAGATTTTCAGGTCCTGGACTCTGTTGTGTTCAATTTGGTTGTTAAAGGAGGCAGAGAGACTCTCTCCTACAAACAGAAATAGGTATGGTGAGAGGGGGTCCCCTTGCCGGAGCCCTCTAGAGGGTTTGAAGGTTTCCAACAGCCTGCCATTGAATCTGACCGAAAACTTGACAGATTTGATGCAAGCCATTATCCATTTGATCCAAGTTTCATCAAACCCAAAGCTTCTCAGAGTTTCTTCAAGATATTTCCAATCCACACGGTCATACGCCTTCATAAGGTCAAGCTTGTAAGCACAAAAATTCCCAGCATTTTTGTTCCCACATTGGATGGCATTGATACACTCGAATGCAATAAGTGCATTATCCGTAATCATTCTACCTGGAACAAATGCACTTTGGGTTTCAGAGATCAGATCTTTTAGCAAGGGTCTCATTCTATTAACCAAACACTTGGCCACCACCTTGTACAGCACATTACAGAGGCTGATTGGCCTGTACTCCTTCAGGGAGACAGGGTTTTTAACTTTGGGAATGAGAACAATACTAGTGTCATTCACCCCATCGGGCATTGATCCCGTTTCAAAGAACTTTTTGACAGCATTAATCACATCAACTTTTAGGGTGTCCCAGTTTCTCTGAAAGAAAGCAGCGTGGAATCCATCAGGGCCAGGGGCTTTGCAGGGTCCAATTTGGAACAAAGAAAAGCTGATTTCTTCATCAGTAAAGGGAGCAGTCAAGCTGGCGTTTGTTTGATCATCAATTTTCCGGTCAAACAAATTTGTAAGAATTTCCGGTTGCACATTTTGGTCTCTGGTGTATAGTTCCTTGAAGAAGCTCGTCGTGAGATTCTCCATGGTAGTAACATCAGTCACCAGATTTCCAGAACTTGTGGTCAACTTTTCAATATTGTTCTTCTTTCTACGCCACGTAGCTGTTCTGTGGAAGTAGGCGGTGTTTCTATCACCACCTTTTAACCAGGACACTCTTGACCTTTGCCTCCACTTTAACTCTTCCTTTTCAAGCAGCTCGTTGATTTCAGCACCGATCTGCCTTGCCATTTCAATGCTGTGCATGTCTTGTTTTCCATATAACTTGTCAAATTGTTTTCTCTTCCTTCTCAGCTTGTTACGGATTGATCCGATAGTTCTGTTACTCCAGTCATGTAGGCAGTCCATCACTCCTTTCAGGTTGTTTGAAATGTCCCCCAAGCAGTTGGGTTTCTTATGTTTTGTCCACGCATTCTCCACTTCTTCGCCCAGGCTAGCTTCTCTTTCCCAGTACGATTCATATCTTCTATGGTGCTGGCCTTTTTTAATAACAGTATCCTGATCAAGCTTGAGAAGAATCGGGCAGTGATCAGATCTGGAGGAGATCAAATGGCTTACAGTGCTATGAGGGTACATTTCCGACCAGGCAGGTGAAGCCACCGCCCTGTCCAACCGAACCCGCACGTTTCTGTTTCCAACTTGCTTGTTGTCATATGTCCGTGGTAAGCCAGAGTATCCCAGATCATGAACATCACAATGCGACAGCACATCCCGAAAGGCCTCCATGAGACTCTCTGATCGTTGAGCCCTAGAGAAGTGTTCATGCTGCCATTGAGCCTCATTAAAATCTCCCATCATCATCCACGGTGCTGCAGACCGTGGTTTAATACGTCGCAACATGGTCCACATGTGATGACGGTCTTGTGACTTGGGTTCGCCGTACACGAAGGTACCCCTCCATGGAACTGTCCCCTGTTCCTCCTTCACGAGTACATCGATGTGCCGTTTACTGAAGGACAGCAGTTCAACGTCCACCGACTCATCCCAAAACAAAGCAATGCCACCACCCTTGCCATTACCATCCACAGCAAAACAATTCCTCAGCCCAATTCTCCATTTCAAGTTCTTCACTCTTTTCTCCTTTTGCCTTGTTTCCGACAGGAAAACCAGTTTTGGTCCATGTATCCGAACAAGGCGGACAAGCTCCTGAACTGTGGAGGGCTGGCCAACCCCACGACAGTTCCAACTGATGATTTTCAAAACGAGTGGTGGCACTCCGCGAGGAAGCCCGCCACAGCTAGATCGAGCATTAGCCGGCAGAATCTGTACGATCGCCGTGGAGGCCACCTCTGCCCTACCAGTAATCGACTGTCTTTTCCCAGCAATAGCTCCATCAACGATGGCCGCCATGGCCTCCCCCGGAAGAGGACCCAAATCCGACGAGGAGCAGGCCCTTTTTTCTGCAAACGAACCGGAGTTAAATTTCTCACCTGTAGCAAGCTGACCACGATCCAGATCGCCTGCACCCAAGATGGACCTGCTCTTTTCCGCATCAGCTGCAGACAGCCTGCTGGATCCCTTGATTTTCGAGCAATTTCCAATGCCCGTGCCTTGAAACCCTCCATGTCTTGCATCTCCATGTCAAAGCGACCAGATGCCTTCCGCGGGGAAAGGCACCCCGGCCCTCTTTCCAAGCTTCTCTACCAGAATCGCGATGGAGGCGACTGGGGAGCCGCCCGTGACGACAAATCACGACGGCGATGATTTGGGAAACGCAGTCAGCGACGCCGGATCACGACGGTACAGCAAGCGGCGAGATTTGATGCCTCCACCAGTCAAATCAACTATAGCAACAAGGAAAATCCTCACGCAAAGAAGAGAGTGCAGGGGCTTGGGGATATTGGGCGAGAGAGGTCGGAAATGGAGGAAAGAACAGATCGATGGGGACTGGGAGCTGAGGAGAGTGAGTACGGAGGAGAATTAGCAAGGAGGTCTTAGATCCGAGGAAGAAATCTGTGAGTAGAATCAAAAGTGGGGAGAAATCGGCATATCGCCAAGATACGGCATGTCGCCAAGCAGCTGTAACCCTTTACATGCGCAATCAATATTGTCTTGGTAACGCGCATAACTATAATATAGTAATCTGTACATTGTTTTATCTACAATGTATCAACTTAAGTAGGTCACTTGCAAAAAAATGAACTTCACAAACTTCACCCAAGCAAAACAACAAATCTTATTCATGAGACAAAGTAAACCTTCAGTTCTTTTTGCAAGGCCATGTGCACGTACAATTTCTCGAGCAGTTTCTTGCCTTCTAACTCTTTGTAGGAAAATATTTTCCTATTAAATATTCTGCTGGAAAATAATTTTATCAGGCAGCCGCAACTCAGAACAAGAATCAGTATAATAATTTGAGCTGGAGAAGCACGAATTTAGTCTCATATACAAGACATTACCATTGAACAATTTTCTGATTACAAATATATGCACACCATAGCATGAACTAAATCACCAAAGCACCCAAACTCTACCTCGTCAAGCATAACATCAATCATAGTGCCACATATATAACATAATTACATAACACGGTCTCCAAATTCCAAGAGAGGACAGCTCACTACCTCTTTATCCAAGAAGGGATGATGCCAAAACCAGGTATGCTGCTGCTTTGATCTATCCTAGATTGTATTTCATGGGCGTCTTCTATGTAATAAAACAGGTAATCATCTCGATATTGACAAAGGAATAGGTAGCCAGCAATTTTAAAACGTATCACATGCATTTAATACGAAGTAGACATGCTTATTTGAGCGCTTGTTATCCAGTTCTTGAAGCGTTGAGCTTAATCGTTCAATTTTCTGCAAAAGGTGTCACTCAAATTAGAATACAATGTAGAAGTTAGCTAGAACAAATGGAATATTATTAGATTTGAATATTTTGAAGCCATCAGAGACCTTTTCAGTTTGAATGGCTTGAAGGATGTATCCCATAACTTTTTTTTTTGAACTGGTATTCCATATCTTTATGTTTCAACAACATACATTCCTTTTTAGTGCACCTATTTGTTTTGGGCCTAATAAAAGGTACATGATAATCCAACTGAAAACATAGTCTATAGCTAACTTTGAACTGCTAGAGTAACTTTATTATGCATACTTGGGCCTATGAAGTCCACCCACGGTTTTACTGTTGATCATAGAACTCATTTGGGTGCTTGAATGATGTCTCTCCTTCAGATTCGGTGTAACCTAAAGAATGAGGAAACTTTGATTAACTGGGAATGCAAAGAAGCTGCTTAATCATGGCCCATCGTAAAGTGACAAAAAACAAACTGGTCAGTGCATGAAAAGACAAACCACTTAAGAACTGTAGTCGTTGTTCTTCACGTATGAAAGATTGATAATAAATTATATCTCATGGACAAACCAAGCCACGGAATGGCTGGAGTTAAAGAAAGAAAATAATAAAAGAACAAGAGTGAGTCCAAATAGTGATATATCCAATTATTTGACAGATTTCACACTCGTACATGGTTCACCAGCATCAGCATGTAAAGTTGGTGTGACAAACCAAGCCACGGAATCTGCTCAGATTTCTCCTAAATACCAGTTATGTTAGTAATAGCAGCAGAAGCGGCTTTTTGCATTACAGAAAACAAATCTGAACAAAATTTTGCATCTAAACAAATGCTCAAATAAAACAAAAAACTCAATGGATCTAAGCACAAAATTATGGTCAGGAGCGGGTTGAATTAGGGACATAAGTCGAAAAATCTCCATGGTAGAAATTGAGGAACTCAATCATCAATTACTGACTTGGGATTTACGGCAACAACATACCTCTTGCAGCCGCCATCGCCTAAAGCCAAGTTGGGACCGATGCACACGAGGCGAAGCTATACCCAATCTCCATCTGTCTAGGCACAAGAAGGAGCTCGACCGAGTATTTGCTTGCTTAATACATATGTGATTGCAATATTTGCCATTCCATGATCTAGAATAATTCCAATCAAATAAACTGGACCAAACTCCAATTCTGACTGGATGAAATGAGGTGAATCAGGATGAACAAACCTGCAAGAAAATTGAGTTAGGATTTTAGGGACGGTGGCTAGAATAGGGGATTTTGCAGTAGAGAGATCAACGTAGCAGACCACCATCGGACCAGAAATTTTGCTCCAGTAGGAGTAGTATGGAGAGAATTTGAGGCAAGATATTTTATAAGGCAGGAGAGGCATATAGTAACGTACCGTCATTCATCAGTAGGAACTGAAAATTAAAACGACCATGACTCAGACACACCATCAATCAGTGACGCATCAGTTCATGACCATCAATGACGATGGGAGGCGCTCGGCCGCTCGCTGCTGCACAGGCTTCTGAAATCCGCATCGCAGATCAATAGCCCGCTCCATGGATCTGATCGATGGCTCGTGTGGGCCGCTGCTCGCATACGCGCTTGATCGATCGCAGCTTGAGTTCGATCCGGTCGCCTCGCGGTGTATCGTCCTCGCACGGTTGCCCCCCTGTCGCCCGTCCGCTTTGCCTCCTCGTCTCCTGCTCTCGTTTGCGTTGACCAGAACCCAAGCGGTGCGGGAAGCGGTGTTTTCTTTAGAAGTTGTTGGGCTTACTCGGCCCAAATGCACCGGGAAAGGCCAAATTGATGGCCAGAGCAGCGTCCCTCAGGGATAATTGGCCCACTGCGCAAGTTAAACTCAATCGGACGGCCAAAACCGAGCATAGAAGGCGATCTGACGGCCGAAAATGTCCAGGACGTGAGAGTGGTGTGGTTAGCCTCCTAGATGGCTCAGTTATAATATCCCTAATAGATACAATATCTGTCAATGAATCTGGCCCCTCTGGCATACTAAGACTAGTCACAATGGGGAGTAACATAGGAGTAACATTAGTGCCACATAGGCAAAAAAATCTGATGTGGCGGGTAATTAATGAGGAGAGAGATGGTTGTGGTAACTAGCTATGTTACCATAACATCACACATTTCAAGGCAAGATGAGTGTATAACCTATTAGATATGACACTACACATATGTTACTCCCCACTATGGAGGTAGTAACTTAGAGTAGTAACATATGCATGTTACTAGTCTAAGTTACTCTCCATTGTGACTAGTCTAACACTTCCCCATGCAGAAACTATTTGCACATATGGCCCCCAGCTTCGTCGCCATATGGACATGCGCCAACGTAAAACAGTTAAGAACCTCCCAATCCAGATTCACGTAGACTATAAGGGATGGCGTACGTGTATGCATATGAAAGTGTCCTCGTTTCACTGTTTCGTCGCCAAATTCAATTGCAGCGACGTGAGTCGATTGTAATATGTTGGCATCAAACAAGGTGGCGCCGAACCGTTACGAGATCTGGAATTAGTCCTACGGAGGCGTCAGACTTGGAATTAGTCCTACAGAGGGCCATATTCATTAAAAAACATGGGTACACTATGTGTATGAGGAATGTGGAGACTAGGAGGTTAACATTCCTTTTTTTCTAAACGTATTTCGTGGTACGCCTGTTTTTGTCATCCAGGGTTTCAGTTCCAACCTCGATGCATGAGGCCTTGTTTAGTTTGCTAGGGATTGAAGTGCATTGGCATGTATTCTGGGGGATTAAGTCCCATCTAGTTTGAAATCCCCCCAAATCCCCTCCAATCCACTCCAATCCACTTGGGGAGTGGATTAACCGAACAAAGCCCGAGTCGACCAACACAACCGTCACAACTCAAAGCTAGTCTAAAAATACTCTGGCATCAATAATTAATTAATTACACCAATGAAGAACGTGTGGTGTAGTAGCAGGGTATTACATACATAAACCATGCGTTTTGATCAAGTTTTGACATGGTCCATCACATACATTCACAGGAGGTAGTTACGCACATTGCATGGCAGAAACCAGGCCCTGCGATGTTCAGTATAGATGCTTCCTTAGCTAGCGAGAGCGCTGGTGTTGTAAACGAGGAGGGCGCCGCTCGAGCAAAAACCCTTCTAATCAGAGAACTGATTTTATGTATATCCAAAAACGCTCGAGCATAATTTATCTCCCAGGAATCCCCTATACTCGGCTACTCCATACCTTATACCTTTACAGGCATTTCTACCTAGTAATATCGGCAAACTATTATTTGAACATGCATTGATCTTGCAAAGAGAAGTTTCAACTCTTCCTAGTAAGTTTTCTAATTATGATTGAATAAGCTTAATTAGAGTTGTAACTACCGCTGTTCAGAACAAAAGAGCTGTAAGACACTAGTTGACTTCGGTGCAAAGGACCTCCTTTAAAAACAGCAAGGCACTAGCTAAAATAGTAACTAAATACTACTTGTTTTAACAGTAATTAATACAGCAAGGCAATATAGATTCGCCGCGTTCTATATTTTACAACATAATGCTACTTGTTTTAACATGCGTAAATTAAACAAGAGGTAAAGTAAAAGTTACTCACCCCCGGCGTAGCGGTCACCAGATTCAGACCATGACTCTGGCGCCCAGATGGGGCTGCAAATTTGCCAAAAGGACTAATTGTTAGCTTGTTACTCAAAGAATTATTTAAAAACAGTTAACTGACAAAATATTTCATCCGGGATATACATCAGGGTAAGTGGTTAATTACCTGTAGCCGTCGACGTTGGCACCGTACTTGTCAACAAATTGGTAAACGCCCTTTCCCTGTATCGATCCATCGCATGGAAAAACGAAGAAGAAGATTAACAAGTCTAGCCACATGCGTACAGTGTGTTCTTCGGCATGCACAAGACTGACAAGAGACCAAGCGGTTTCCAGATCGAACATGTTCTTTAGTCAGACTTCACAAGTTCATGTGTACTTGGTGAAAAAGAAATCTGAACCTAGTTATTAGCATTTTAAAGCGGAGACCGGAGAGGACTTACGGTGCCCTTCCTGCCGTTGGCGTCGACTTCGTATGAGATGCTGCCTGAGAGTCCTGTGGACAAGGAAAGAGTTCCTCGGATCAAACCAATGAATCCATAGATATCGATCATCACCGGAGCAGAGCATGCATGCATGCACGGGGTTTCTGTCTGAACAGAACTCTGTCGACGTACGTACCGAGGGGCTTGTCGACCTTGATCTTCTTGCCACCGCTGTTGACGACGGCGAAGTTGGAGCCTCGGCGGGAGAGCGACGGCAGGCTCGTCGGCGCCACCAGCGGCGAGGTGATCATGGAGGCGGCCATCTCTCTCTCTCTCTCTCTCGTTCAAGGTCTGTCTTTGCTTGTGAACTCTGAGGAAAAGCGTCCAGCAATGGCGCGGCGACGGGCCAATATACTCCCAACTCGAGGAGCCAAAACCTGCATGCGGCCAGGAGGCGCGCGGATGGGATAACGCTGGTGCGACCGCCGGCGTGCCACGTGGCGGCGCGAGTGTGGCCGTCGCCCGTCGTGATACGCCAGTACCAGGGCGTTATCCTCTTGCGATCGTTGCTGTAGAATTTTTCTAACCGGGAAGATAAAAGAAACCTATGTGAGCGGTGACTGGATTGGACAGGTGGGCTCAATAAGCAACATGTGGTGGCGCGCGATCTGGAGTATGAAGTTTTCACACTGGGTTTCTGGTACTGCCCCAACCTGCTTCCCTTTTCTCCTGCCCCTTTTCTCTGGCTGTAACAAAAGATTGATTCTTTCCGTTTTAGTGAAATGCAAAGGGGTGGAATATAGTGAGGTATGTGTTTATGGTAGTGCATGCCTAGCCACATACAAGGTGGAATGAAGGTTTTTTTTTTTTTTGCGGGTAGGTGGAATGAAGGTTGAGACGAGGGTGCACCTTGCTTTATGGAATTTTTCAGAAAAAAATTCACTCCTTGTTTTATGAAACCGGGTGAGTCCAAGGTTTTGGTTACCGTTTTACTTTTTCCAGGAGGGGGCCGCTATTTTCCAGTAACTGAAATACCGTCCGGTTGCCACCCTAGATTTCCGGACAGAATTTAAAATTCAAACTTAAAACATCGAACAAATATAATAAACAATTTGAAAGAACGACTTCGGTAAAATTTAAATGTTTCAGGGGGTATGCACATTTATCTGGGGTGGCCGGTACATTCGGTTACCGCGGTATTTCAGCCGTTAACTGAATCCCTGAGACATAACACATAAATTTGCATATCATAAACCCAAAGAGGGATTCAACTTCCATTTCGAAAAGAAAAAAACATTAGGAGATTCAGTTACACACAATTGCAGGGTAGACTCGATTGATCTGTGGAGTGTATCATCCGTCTCCAAATGAAGATTTGGAGTTGTCCATGCCTTAAGTGCATCCAAAGTAATACCGTCACAAAAAAGGCGTAGACGGCGTGAACCTATATCTCTAGTACAGATTCCTTTTCCATCAGCCGGTCGATCATCCAGATTTACGCATGTATCAAGAGCTTATGGTTTCCAGGGTCATTCATTATGAAAAAATGGCATGGTCTGCTTGACATAATAGCAGAGGGCTGCAGGTACAGTAGCCAGCACGATTGCACGAAAGTGGGATACGTATCTCTTCTGTCAATTCTTTTCCATGGACTTTCGTAAGAACCAAATTATGCAGATCCTACAGGCCTAGGACGATGGGAGCACGTACTGTACCTAAGACGTGTTTATGCAGATGATTACTTTGACTAAAAACTAGGCAGTCATCAAGAACACAATAGGAGCATCTTCAGTTACCTGGCCTAACACTAGCTAGTGCTGTTATGCATGCATAGTAGATGTAGCGTTATCGCTATGACATTTTCAATATTTTTTGTAGTACTCAACAATATATTAGTAGTCCTTAATGACAAATAATCATAGTACGGAGACAATTCTTATTCTTTCGTCACACCTATAGAAACCAGTGGAGTATAGTAGACATTTCTTGCAAGCAGCAAATACAATGAAACCAGATGCCCATCTGGAGGGTCTCACAAAATTTATGAATTCACATTGATTTTACAATTTGGAGGGGGATATGGTTTAACCACGAGTACGCCACTCACCGAACAACACACATAATGAACAAGAACAGATCGAACGAGGGGAAAATAATCAGCTGATTGCCACAAAATTTCAGCATCCCATGTTTCTCTATCTACAAGAATCAGAACCCAACTAAGGCAATGCGCTAACAGTAGCTGCCAAGCAGCTGCAACTCATAAGCAGAAATTATTTGTGAGTTGAAATGACTACCCACCGAGTATAATGGTTGTAATTACATCTTATGTTATGGGACGGTGGTAGTACTACTCAGTACTCACAGTTGATGTCAAGAAACGTAAACCATCTCTAAGAAAATATAAGTGAAGGAATGAAGTTGAGATGATGGACGGGAAGATGAGTCAAGTCACATAACCTATTTTTAGACCATTCATAATGTTACAGCAATCACTCCAAATGGAAACGGAATGCCAGAACTGACAGAGGCAAGAATTTTTCTTCGGAATGATATGAAGATTTCTTAAAACTGAAATATTTAGGATATTCCTAAGATATCTAAAGAATGATAATGCCTCCATGCAAAACACTGAAAAATGGTGTGCATGTTCTGATTTCAAGACTATCATACAAGTAGCAGAAGAGTATAAGGGCGCCTCCCATGCTGGTGACAGGAGGAATCAGCTATCATCGCTGACAGGATAAAGAATCCGCTATGATTAAGCAAAGATTGAGCCGGATTAGCTTGGAATATCTGAACATGCCAAGTAACATGAATAGGTCTACATAAATAGGCCATGGTTGCAAACCTAAGGAACATTGATTTATTTTGTCTTTCCCAGATAAGCATGAGGTTCATTCCAGAGTTGAAAGGGTTGAAAACACTGTTTTTGATATACTTCTCCAAACCTAAGGAAATTACTGGATTGCAAGAAAAGTCTGATATAAACGACTGAAGTGCCCACTGATATCCTTGAAACTAGAGCAGGACTTCAAGTAGACATTATGAAAGCTTTGATCAAGTTCTCTGCCGACTGCCTCTGCTCAGAGGTGCCAGATATTTGAGCAACATGGTCATGACGGGATGATTTTGATTCAATAATTTCAATGTCAGCTCCAGAAATCTGCAGGGATACCCAAGAACCATGCGTCAATGCTAAGAAAAAATATATCCTACCAATGAAGTAATTACAAAAATTAGACCATTCAAGGTATCAGATTATAAACTGGTTCTTTTTTCCATACGTTCATGCATGTTGATGTTGCAAACTTTCAGTTTTCCTACAAATGTCGCTTCAGACCAACCCAATCTTAGTTTTGTATACCCACATTATGTTACACATTTCATCTTAGTCTCGGACAAATTTACCAATAAAATTAGTAAGACACTCAAATGATCTAATACTAGAAAAGTAACCTCTTTTTTTAGGAATCTGTGTACTAGACTACTAGTGGATTCATATTACAGGAGACCGAAAGTAGCACCCCATAATAAGTGGTGTTTGAGGGCAATCTTGCAGGAAGCCATGTTTGCTTTCCTATTAAAGTTTTCTGCTATCAAACTGGGCCTCTTTTCACACCTTAACTAGATGCTGAACACGTCAAAGCTAGTACCTCCATTCAAAGTGCAAGCAGTAATATGAAATAACTTACCTTTCTAATATTGTCCAAGTTTGTCCCGTGCTTTCCCATTACTTTTGACAGGCCACTAGAAGGAATAATCATTTCAATATCCGGGAGGCGTCTGGCCAGTCACAATCAGCAAAAGAATTAAAATTGTAAGGACTAAAATAAAGGTCAAGTAATAACTATAAATCTAAGGAAGCCTGCACTGAATGATCACCGGTTTCGAAAGAGCTTATGGTGAGTTCAGTTGCGACCTACCTTACATATGCCTTCGAAGAATATGAGGAGCGTGCTCCAAACCCATCATCTACAGCCTGTTGGAAGATATCACCAGTTAAGTTAATATCATAAACATGTCATGCCATCATGAAGATCAAAAAAAATAAAGAAAAATAACTTTGAAGCAAAGTATTGTACCTGCATGGAGCTGTATCCATATGAGCTTCTACGAGGATATCCATCTGAACCACGCTCCACTTCACCCCTTTGATCATAACGCAATGGAGTGATATGTTGGCTATAAGGTAATACTGCTGGCATCGAAAAGCTGCTTGAGTACACCGGTTCAGTAGTGGCAACAGTTAGCTTCCCATCCATGCCAGAGTTTTGCCTCTCCACACTGTCCTTCAGAACATCTTCCCGAAGTCTTAGAACTATCTGAACAAGAGCATCACGCAGTTTGTCCACTTCCCCAAACACCTACACACAATAGAACGTAAACAAACCTAGATAGATCACACAGCAACTAACTCAAACAATAAGACAGGGCAAACCTCGACGAGCTCATCACTGGAAGATGCCCTCCGGGGCTTACTGCCCTTTGATATGTGGATAGTTGCCTTAGATTTATTCCGCATATCATTAATGATTGAACCACCTTTGCCGATAAGACAGCCAATGACATTACCCGGAACAAGAAGGCGAAGATGCATTCTATCTTCCTTTTCATCATTAATCTTTCCTTGAAGCAGGAGAACAGCTTCCACTGCTGCAGACTTAACATCATCGGTGGCCTGAAATGGAACGAGTGTCATCTCAAATAAATAAAAACAACATTTAAGGTATAACTATATGTGACAAAGTACAGCTAGCAAGCTGGAGGTGCAGTCTAACCTCAGTGGATTCAATGGTGATAATACTTTCCTCCCTATCATTCTTTGCGTCATCAACATCTACTCTTGCACCACTCTCTTTCCTTATACTCTTTATGGTCACCCCCCTTTACCAATAACCAAGCCAATCTTGTCACCAGGGCATACAACACGCAGCAATAGCTCTCCTGAACATTTTGGGGTGTTATAAGTAGGAATAGCAGGAACCATAGACTGATAAATGGGCAATCTGCCATGAGCATCAGCTGGCATGGTAAATTCAGGAGCATGAGAACCATGATGACGTGTTGCCCCTAACATAGCTAGACTTGGATGTCCTGAAGGCACAGCAGCATCTGAGCCTGAGTATAGGTTACTAGCCGGATAAACAGGAAGTTCTGAAGGAAGTATAATGGTTGGAGGAAGTTCTTGAATAGATGTTTCAAGAGGAATATTTTCTTTTGATGGAGATTTGTAGATGATTGTTGATACTGCAAACAATGCCTTCTTGACAGCCCTAGCATCCCCAGTAATCTGATAAAATAGTAAGAATTTTAATATGGGAAACAGAAAATAAATAGGCATGTAAGAAGAATAAAATTATAAATTATTGCACTAGGAGGTCATGACTATAGACTATAACAATTAGTGGATTCCTGCATCATTCTAGACAGACGACAATGATATATGGTTGCATTATAGCACAAAAACATGTGTAGATAACCAAGGAATTTGCTGCTTGATAGTCTGCAACTATTCACTATGGTTAATATCATGTTAAGTTGGTATAGCTTCATCAAATTATTACAACGAAGAACATATACCTGAACGAAATTATCAAAACTCATAGCACACGAATGTGTAACTTCACTTGGATCTTTTGGTCTAACTTTAATGAATGATTTTGAAATCGACCGAAGTCTCTTGATGACAGCACCAGATTTTCCAATAACACTTGCAGCTTGACTTGCCGGTACAAGAATGTTGGCTTCTTCATCCTCAGAGTCACTACTGATGGCCAGAGCATCAACAATTGCATCATGTACCTTGAGTAAGGCATTTTGTGCTGCGCAAACAGGCTCCCTATCATCATCATCATCAACATCTATGTCCTTATGCTTGAGGTCTCTATGCTTGACATAACAATATACCAAGATAACCCTTTTGTCAGCACCAGGGTAAGGGTCAACAACCTTGACTTTGGCATTTGTTTGCTGCCGGATAGAATTTATGACCTTGCCGTTCTTGCCAATTACACTACCAATCACTTTGTCTGGACAAAGTATCCGATAAACAACCAACTCGTCAACACTGGAGCTTTCCTGGGTATGGGTATCTGGCCTCCTCTTTTGGTCCCTCTCCTCTCTTTCATGATCCCTGTGTTGGCTGGTACGCTTGCCGGCCTGCCTCATGATTTAGCGAACTACACAAGAAAATGCAGGATAAAATTAAGGACGAGCACTATAAAAATGAAAATATGAATACAATCAGCTGCATACTAAGATAAATCCACGATATAGCATCAATACATTCAACAAGCATGATAGCAGAATGATAAGGATCAAACAAATGGGCCAAGTATAGCTACAATACATTCACCAAGAAAAAAAAACCAGCAACAAGCTTATCCGACAAGTAACCGGTGTCGGTTATTTCTGTGATCGCGTCAACAATTAATCAGCACATGCAAGAGAATAGAAATTGACAAGCAGTATCAGGTCATAAATGACAGTTACACATATCAAAAGGAATAGATGATATCTACTGATTATGCATCATTGCAGAAGACTTGAAAAAGGAAAATTAGACATACAGAGAGTCACGTTAACTGGCACAAATCATGCAGTCACAAGGCAGGTGACCATTCCACGAAGGAGTAACCATCAACCCATATCCAACCCGTGTCAAAGAATTAGCTTCATTGATTAATGTGATAGAATCGGTAGGCGGAACACGACAAGAAACAGGATTCTAGGATAAGTAAGCGAAACACGACAATGTAGTCAAGATGCACCAACAGGGCAAGATTAATGATTCCCTAAAAGAAGACAGGATTTATGTAACCAAAGATTTGGTAGAGTGATGACAAAAAGATCACCAGTCGAGCCTTAGCAGGCTCTTACTCCATCAGTCCCAATTTAAGTGGCACCCAGGTATTTTGAGGTTCACGCTTTGCCATCAGTTCGACCGATAAAACATGGTTTATGCCACAAAATCATACCATTAAATTTGTATCCAAAAGATGTTTCCAGCAGTGTAGTATTCATGGCATATGAGTTATATATTGCTCGTCAAATTGATGGCCAAAGTTAAATCATTAGAAACAAGGCCGGTACGTAATTAGGAGGGAAGGAGTAGTAGTTAGTTGACACCTAAAGACCAGCTGAAACCATCCTGTGAAGGAGAACCGCTACAAAAATTCTGTGAAGGAGACCCTAAAAAATCGTGTGAAGAAGAACCCCTCGAGGGAGCATAAAGTAGAAGAGGAGTCATAGCTCATAGGCCTCGCAGAACAAGTTAGAACCCTAACATACGCGATCCCCTGACTCGAATCTGTAATTTTTTCTTCCATCCTACCCCTTAACTTGCCCAGCTCAGGAAATTGGGGGTGAATCCTGCAACGGAACCACGCGAATCGCGACAATGATTACCAGGGACAGGAAACATGGCGATTTCAGGAAAGAGATACCGGAATTGGCCAAGGTTGACGGTGATTGGAGCGAGAACGTACGAAGACACCGAGAGCACGGGTTGGGCCGACGGGAGCGAATCGAAGGGAGCGGGAGGAGGCCGCCAGGCAGTGACGACGGCGAAGATGGGAGGACGGCGGCGGCGATGGAGATCGGAAGATGATGCTGCGGGGAAGAGGAGGAGGAGACGAGAGAGGATAATGAATGGCTGACTTGTTTAGGGTTTGAGGCGACGACTACCGTGGGCTGTGCAGAACTCTTGGAGGTTTTGGTTCCGGGCCCACGCGCCAAAGATGGTAGTTATGCGACTTGAGTCCATCGCGAGAAGAACAGGTGCGCGCGAGTCATTCATCTCTGCTTTGGGGATCTTTTTTGGATTGCAGAATTCCAAAATACAGCGTGATGCGAAAATAAAGGATTGACTAGCCATTGTACTTAAATTTCTAGAAGATTTCAAAACACAACAGTTTTGTGATAGATATTTTTAGATGGTGCACCTAAAACAAACACGGAAATTTGTAGGAATGAGGAGAGAATATAGTATTAGAGCATCTCTAACAGAGCCCTTAAAACAGCGAAACCCGTAAAACTCCGGCGACTTTACGGGCCGAGGCCGTGTTTTGGGCCATAGCAGAGCCCGTAAAGCTCGAGAGGCCCGTAAACGGGATAAGGGCGCCCGTAGATGCGAACGGCCAGACGGTATTTATTCGGGCGAGGCACGATTCAAGGGCCGAAACCCTCATTCCCTCCACCGCCGACGAGCAATCCACCGCGCGCCGCCGCCGCCTCCGACGATCGATTCCGCCGCCCCCACCGTAGATCCACCACCGCCGCGCCGCGCTAGGATGGCCCCCAAGCGAGAGAACTCGCCGCCGTTGCCGGGCGACGAGCTTTTCGGCGGCGACTACTCCGATGCGGCGCGGGCGGAGCTGGTGCGCAGCGACGGCGCGCGGAAGCGCCTCGCGCACCAGTGGACAAACCTTGGCAGGCCGGTGCCGCCACGGGTGCGCTACCAGGCCGTCCCCGTGTTCGACCGCATCCGGCGGGAGCGCGAGGAGGAGCGCCGCCAACGCGCGCGGCAGCGCAATGGCGGCGAGGGCAGCTCTAGGCGCGGCGCGAGCAGCTCCATCGCGCCGCCCGCTCTTCCGCCGCCAGAGGGCTACGATGCCCAGCACTTCGGCATCTCGCTCGGGCCGGAGGATTTTACCTCCGACGAGCAGATGGAGGCGACGATGGCGGCGGCGTTGCGGAGGTCCGAGTTTGATGCGCAGGAGAAGGCCGCCACGGCCAAGCTCAACGCCGAGATCAACCAGCACCTCCTGGAGACGGCGCTCGTCATCAGCACCCTCCCGCCCACCATCGACCTCGTTACCGACTCCGACGAGGAGTGAAGCTCCACCGCCTCCGCCTCGACCTCGTCGCCGCCGCAACAGAGGCTCCGGTGAGCCGAATTTTGGACAATAGGGTTGCGCGGCGACGATTATGAGTAGTATAGCTTTTGGTTTAGTGTAGTAAGTATGTAAATTAGGGATGAATCGTGTATGCAACGAATCGAAGATGAACAAATGAAGAAATGTTTGTTCCCGCCAAATTTCTAAATCGTGTATGCAGTTTCGTTTACGGGTTCTGCTATGCGCCGCTCGTATCTGCGAGCAAAGTTGATAAAAAACGCTAACCTCAAAAAAAAATTAAGGTTCCAGATATAAGGGCTCTGTTAGAGATGCTCTTAGTGTGTTCAATTTTTTAAAACAAAAAAAAGGTTTGAACTCGTATTGAGGTTCCTATAAAATATGGGCTATATCAATGGATCACTTAGAAATTTGATGGGCTCAGTCATATGATTCAAAGGGATTTCACAAAAAAGATTTCTATGGATTGAAATCCGATCCTGCCCCTTTAGTGTTGGTCGTTCTACACAAAGGTTTGGTGCTATACGTTGTCAATGTTGCGGTCTCCGTTCGCTGTTGTTCGATGTTGTCATGATCGACGTCTGCTGGAGGCTCTGGTCTTTTGTATCATGCTTTCCTCTCTGATGCTATGTGCTATTGTGGTGGTGTCTTCGCTGGGTCCGATCTTGTCTCTTGGATGGCCGTTTTACGCAAGGATTTGGTGCTTGGCGTAGTGTAGCCCCTTTTTCTTTTAGCTTGTCCTTGGTTTGCTTTGTTTGAGGTTCTTCTTAACACACCTTGTATCGTCTGTAATTGCCGTTGTTAAAATTTGAGCTTTGTCAATTCAAAACTGGGCATTAGTGCCTCTTATCTAAAAAAAAAATCCTCCCCACATTATGAAATTCCTTCCGTACAAAGAATACCTCAGATTTCTTTTAGCCTCGGCTTTGTATTATTCCCGTGCATAAAAATACTCCTATGCTGCCCACACACCTTACGCGTTTCACGCCTCATGAGATACCGTGGTTGCCCGTTGAATCACTCGCCAATATTAAAATCCCACCGTCAAGACCAATCATCGGCAAGACGAAATAAAATTTAGCACAAGATGCATGGCAAACTCGATTCAGGGGACATGATACTAGGGTGAATTGTCGGCCTCGTACGGATGTGAGATGAGACTAAGCTATATATGGACGACGTATTATTGGGTGGAGCAGATCCACACCTCAGTTGCAACCGTGAAGGAGTGGATGTTTAACATGAGAGAGACAATTGGAGGGGGGATGAATGTAACCGTGGCTCAACAGACTAACATCGACCATGCGAAATGAGTATATCTCAGTGATACTTTCTTTATTTAAGAGAGAAACCGACGAAGACTTGAGAAGAAGTACGTGGTTAATTTAGTATGCACCCTGGCTCCACAAGTAAGCCTTGAGCCATGTACTGCATGTTCACAAATAATTGTTGAATTACACATTTTGAGAACAAAACTTTGTTGAATTGCAAGACAGGCTAACATGGTCGAGGCTTAGAGCTTTTTAAGACTAGGGTATTAGCAAAAACATGTACAAAAACTAGCTAGACTATTAGCTCTTCAACTTTAATCAGGCTTTGAGATCATCTTGTTACACATTGCCGGCCGAATCATTATACTTAATGCGCGTGTTGGCGTTTTGTAGCTGGATCTATTAGACGTGGTTTTCGGATATTTGTATGTCGAGATGGAATATATGAAATAGTGGAGCTTGTAGGCTTTGTCTAGTGTGGATATAATAGAAATAAATTATTTTGGATTCATTTATGTGACTAAGATTTTCTGAAATTCATAAAAATGCAATTTCATTTTAGGGAATTGTCTAGTGGATATTAAGCTAGTTGTTGGAATCAACAAAATCAGCAAGGCACTCTTGCAGCTACAAACCAGGATCTGGCCTGGGGTGACGTGCTGATTATCTATCTATTGTGCTAACCAACTTGTCACGTGTGTGTATCAGAGAGTGACTTTTGGCGGGAGCGCGAAGAGGCATTCCCCTCTTATTTCTGGAACCACCCCGTGCTACAGTGGACAGAGGCGACGGGGAGGCGACTCCGCGTCGACCAGCTCCCGCCGGCGCATCTGGAGATTTCTCGCCTTCCGACGGTCGCTCCGGCGGCGGGAGGACGGGGAACCTCCAGATCCGCGCTCCGGTGAGTAGCATGGGGGCTGCGGGCGGCGTTGCCGTGGCGGAAGGGCGGCGCCGCCTCGATCTGGTGCTCTGCGGCTTCCCCCCCTCGGCGTCGTCTTCGACGGTGCTGGAGGGCTGCAGGTGCGCCACTGCTCCGCCGGTGCTCTCTCCGGCGCCGGTTCGAGCTTCTGGGGGGTGCGGGAGATCAAGGTTACAGATCTTCATGGTCGTCATCGACGTCGGGCATCCGCGCCGGTCCATGGCGATGGCTTCGATCTGGCGGACTTCCAGCCTCCCGCTTCACCGCCAAGACCCAGGCGGTTGACTGAAGACGGCGGCCTCGCCGGCGGCTTCCTGGCCGCGGTTCGCTGCATCTCGCCGGCTCGGGTGGAGCGCGGCGGCAGCGCGCGGCTGGCGGTCACCGTGGTGCGGCGGCGTCGGTGGGAGCTGGGTCTCGAGGACTGGTTTGCAATTTTCTTGTTTCCTGAGGTTGTTCTGCTTTTTCGGTTTTCATTAGATCTGTAATCCTTGTACTCAAAAAAAAAAGAGAGTGACTTTTGGCTTTCTTTGACGATTGATTAGAGGCGAGGACAAGTTGAGAGCGACTGAGAAATCGCCAAGTCCAAGTCGAAGCTCCTGCCTGTTAGCCTCTCCATTCCAAGTTCCCCCATTTCTTTCTCTCGCCGCTTCTTCCATCAGCTCTCCTCGCCGGCGCCTCAACTTGCGGGCTGGCTCTCGCGCACCGGCGACGCAACGGGCGCAGGAGCATCTACATCAGGTAGCTTATGCTTTTTTTTTGTCTGGATCCCAGCTCCTTTCTTGGTTCCACGGCCTTGGGGTGGGCAAAACAATCTCTTGCTCTGACTCCAATCCGACCCAATGCTGCCGTCAAATCTACCATTGATGTACCGTAGCTTAGCGTCACCGCCGCCGCCTCAAAGCCCCAAACCCCTCAGCCTGTAGCACCCGTGGCCGCCATTGTCGCTCAACCTCGTCGCCTCCCTGCTGTTTCCACCCCTAGACGGCAATCTGGTTCGACATTAATTGGTTTTTTCTAAAATAAAAAATGGTTGTTCATGTACATTTCAGGCAAGAGTTTTGACTCCTTTGCTCGAGATAGATCGGTTCTTTCTTCCATTTTGCATCCTACAACAAGTCAATGCTATTAATTATTATTCTTTTCACAAAGAAACAATACAGCCTACATCTGCATGATTGCATGGTTGGTGCCAGAGGCAATGGAAAGGAAGACTATTAGTTTATTATTGGGCTAATCTTGACGAATCGCCATAGAAAACTACTAATAGTTAGTCGTATGTACTAGTACAGTTTTGGCATTTTACTTGACTTTTTACAATGGTAAGATAATTGTGTAAAATTTAGTGAGAATTCACATTGTTCTTTTTTAACGGATTTGATCAGAATAGCAATGCATAGTACCTTTTTAACAATATGAAGAGTACTGTTTATATGCATATCAAGTACTAGCCTTGAGGGCATGCTACCTGACTTCTTACAATAAATAAGGTAAATGAACTAGTTTAGTTAAATTTACATTGGTATTTGGTATGGGTTTGAAAGAATAGCAATGCATAGTTTGCACTTTGATGAACACAAGATTGCACCATCAGTTGGAGTGCCCGCATAGTGCCTGTTTGTTGGTCGCCATGAGCTTTGAGGGAGCATGATTTTTCCAACAGCGATGACAGCTGCTTTATTATTCAATTGATTCACCACTTGTTCTTTCCTTGTTGGAGTGGGGGAGTCTGACTTTACTTGGCCCTGTTGGTGGTGTGCCACTGAATTGCATAAACCTGGTTCCGTTCATCTAGTTTCTGATAACTATTTGTTTCAGGCACTCCTCTAGGCGCATATTTCAAAGCAGTAAACTAGCAATACAACAGTTCTTATTACTCAACTCACTTAAAGATGTTTTTTACGTAATAATGCCAATACAAGTATCAGCCTCTTACTAGATAATTTTTTTTTGCGGGTACCCTTACTATATAATTAACTAAATACATATGTGTCGTTAACCATTTATGCATTTGTGATCTTAATCTAGTCTGTACATTTACACTGACTTGCATGAAATTTTTGTCATTCAGTGAGAATCTTGTATTTCACAAAAATAGGGTGCTGTATACTCCTTATGTAGGTCCCAGTCTGTCCAGCTTAGAGACATTCGGGCATGTTTAAGGCAAGAGTGATTATCATAAGTGATTCCCACCATATAATGAGATTCGTGTTCTCATAAATCGGCAATTCTTCAAATCCAGAAGACAAATAGAATCTAGGATTATACTTTTGGCAAAAAAAAAAAAATTGCAGACTTCTTGTAGATCATACATAGCGTACTGTATTTCCTTATTAGAATGATTTTTTTATGCCGCTCTTTTTTCGTAGAAATTCAGCTCCAAATTAGTGAGCTCTCTTTGTTGGCATCCACGATTTGGCTTCTGATTTACAAGCATGGCTTCTTGCTTTATGTGTGGAAAGGACATCAAACAAACTATTGAAGGTGAAGAACGTCAGCATTTAATGTCTTTGCTCAGTCATAACCACTTCTATGTACGGAAGGCACATCGTTCTGATTCACTTGCATTTGCTTCTGGTAGCTCCAGGAGGAAATAAGGTGAGGGTTTTTTTCTTATAGTGAGCTTAGAAAAGCTACACATGATTTTAGTGGGGCAAACAAGATTGGCGAAGGCGGCTTTGGTTCCGTTTTCAGGGTAATTTGCCTAAGTCACTGGTCACTTGAAAAGTCCACTGCATCATACTCTGACAAACTAAAATTCATTTTGTTTTATCAGGGAAGGCTTAAAGATGGCACAGTTGTTGCGGTAAAGGTGCTTTCTGCCCATTCGAAACAAGGCATCTGAGAGTTCTTTACTGAACTTACAGCAATTTCTGATATTGTGCATGAAAACCTGATCACCTTGGTTGGTTGCTGCGCTGAGGAATCCCATAGGATCCTTGTATACAACTATCTTGAGAACAACAGCCTTGCATATACACTGCTAGGTGACACAGTATTCTGCCTAATGTGTCCTTCATTGATCGTATGAGGCTTTAATAACTATCTTACTTAAGTATGTTATACATGGTATTACAGGAAAAGGTTATAGCAGCATTCGATTCAACTGGAGAATTCGTGTTAAAATTGCTTTAGGTGTTGCCCATGGGCTTGAGTTCCTCCACGAAGAAATCCACCCTCCCATAATCCACCGAGACATAAAGGCAAGCAATATTCTTCTCGACAAGGATCTCACCCCTAAAATTTCTGATTTTGGTTTGGCGAAGCTCCTCCCTCAAAATGCAACTCATGTGAGCACCCGGGTTGCAGGTACAATGTAAGTATATCTTTTATTGCGGGTTTGTTTGAAAACTGAAATCAATTTAATTCTTATCTCTCTTTCTCTGTTTTTTATCCCTTTCTGTCAGAGGATACTTGGCTCCTGAATATGCAGTTAGAGGGCAAGTGACAAAGAAGTCAGATATTTATAGTTTTGGCGTTTTGCTACTGGAAATTATTAGTGGCAGGTGTAACCACAATAATAGATTGCCTTATGAAGACCAATTTCTGCTCGAGAGGGTAAGGTCTATCGTAATACTATGTTCGGGGAACTTATGCTTTATTTTGAGACTGCAGCTGTGATTCCATTTCCATGACGAGGTTATCATTTAGGTGTTAGCTCGAACATACCTGATAAGATACTCTGCTACATGTATTGTTTACTGTTCTTAATCTCAGTAATTATGTTTGTGATTTGGTACCCAAATTGCAACCACTTTCTGATAGTACAATTGAACTGTCGTCTATATGAATGTATCAAGAGTCGTATGGTTGTTAGATTCCGTTGTAGTTTTCTCTATTTTCATATTCAGAGGCACATTTGGTTGGATATTACTAACCGTAGAGGTCTACTGGTGCTCTTGCAGACATGGACATGTTATGAGCAAGGACAGCTCGAGAAGATCATAGATGCAGATCTAGAAGCTGACCTGGATGCTGAGGAGGCATGCCGATTCTTGAAGGTTGGTCTTCTTTGCACTCAAGACGCGATGAAACTCCGTCCCAACATGACCAACATCGTCCGGATGCTGACCGGAGATAAAGATGTCTCCACGGAGAGGATCACCAATGTAGAATTATGAGATTGGCGGAATATGATGGATGTATTATTGAGCCTCATGGGCGAGTATATATAGGCGTACATGGATCATCTTGGAGTACAAGTCAAGTTAGGTCTGTATGGAAACATATCCTATCTCTATCCTAACCTACCATAACAATCCTATACACGTATACTCTAACATCCCCCCGCAGTCGTAGCGGTAACGTCGTGAACAACTGGAGCATCGCGGACGGTCAGACTAGAGAGAAACCGAAGTAGACCAGTGGGCTGACATCCCCCGCAGTAGGAGCGGGAACGTCGTGGACAGTGTCGCGGCGCAGAGCTTGGACTGTAGAGGAAGCTGATGAGGAGCTCAAGCGAGGTGGTAGCCCTTGTTGCCGATGTCGAGGGAGCCGAGAGCATTAGGCGGTGTAGCCTTGGTCATGGTAGCCGTGCGAGGGGTCGCCGTGGTCGATGTCGTGGTCGGGGTTGCCAGTGTCGAGGTAGACGCAGAAGAAGCCGCTTGCGCATAGTACGCGAGGAGAGTGACGGGGATGCGTCGAGGCAGTCGTCCAGGATGCCGATGCCGGGGACGACGCAGTACGAGCCGTCGAGGACGAGGTGCGGCCATTGTTTTGCCGGAACAAGGCGCACGTCGGGGACGAAGGCATACTCCGGTTTTGCCAGAACCGAGTACGCATAGAAGAAATCGGTGACGTGGTCGAGGCAGTCATAGAGGAGGAAGTCGATGCCGGAGACGTTGTCGAGGCCGATGTAGACGAGGCGCCGACCCAGGCTTACCAGACCCGGGGACACGTCGGGGACGAAGGCATGCACCGATGTTGCCAGTACCGTGCATGCGGGGGCAGGGACCACCGTGAACCATACGCCAGCGTCGGAGGGGCCAGCAGAGGAGGACTCGATGACGATTGCGGCGCCAATCAGCGGGGGATAGAAGGTGCCGATGTCGTCCGCGGTTGTCGGACTCCGACGTAGTCGGGGACGAGGATGATGACGCTGGCGACGTGGTCGTGGTGGACGAAGATGTAGAAGGCGGCGAAGTCAGCGGCGGCCGGGGGTGGCCATGCTGGACGCCTGGACAAAGGGTGGTCGGTGGGACCTACGATGGCCTGAGGTGGCCATGCAGGTTACCCGTAGATGGCGGCGGCGTTGGCCATGCTGGACGCCTGGACAAGGGGTGGTCGACGGGACCTGCGATGGCCTGAGGTGGCCATGCAGGTTACCCGTAGATGGCGGCGGCGTTGCTCGAAGTAGGCGAGGAAGAACCCGGCGGCTTGACAAAGGCCATGCGCGGACGGTGGCGTTCCCACGCCGAGGGAGTCGGCGCGGCGCATACCACGTAGAAGTCGACGCGCAGGGACGGCGAAGAGGACCGCGTGCCGCAGCGCTACAGCCCGAAGGGGCGACGCAGCAGCAGTGCGCGGGTCGGGGCGACGGCAGGAAGCCGCCAGCGGCGTACACGCCTGGGAAGGCAAGTTGGCTGCCGGCAACATGGACCAATGGCGACGGCGCGGCAGCCCGAAAGGGTGACGCGGCGGCAGCCTGTAGCTCGATCGGTGATAGGCGCGTGCTCGGGGACGTGCTTGGCGTAGACAGGCGCGCGTTCGGTTGATCAGACCGACGCAGTACGGTACGTACCATGGCGGCGACGACGACGCGCAGATCGGAGTCGATGGCGAAGTTGTCGGTGAAGTCCCAGTCGATGACGGTGAAGACGAACTGGCGATGGAGACCTTGCAAGCGAGAGAAGCCGGCGGCGACGCGTCGAGGCGTCCCTTGGACGGCGCGTCCGGCCTTGCTGCGCGGTCGGTGAAGACGAGCCGGTCAGTGCGAAGTCGGCGTCGGCGTGTCGTCCGCGATAGCCGGCTTGGAGGAGCCGGATGGTGCGGAGTCGGCGCCGGCGAGTCGGCCGCGATAGCCGGCTGTCGAGGAGGAGGCCGGTGCAGGTCGATGCCGTTGTCGAAGTAGAGGCGCAAGAAGACGGCGGCGGTGGCGGGCGACGCAAACCGATCTTAGATCGGAAAACCAAAAAGAAACGCCGATAAAAAACGACCGGCAAGAGAGAAAAACCGGATCAACGACCGGAAAAAAAGACTCTAGGGCAGCCGATCAACACGAACGGCGGACGAACCCTAGGTATGGGCGGCGCGGCCCCCGAGAGAGATCATGGAGATCGATCTCCCCGGGGGCGGCGCGGTGCGGAGGCTCGGCGGCGGCTAGATCAGATCGTGCCGCTCTGATACCATGTAGAATTATGAGATTGACAGAATATGATGGATGTATTATTGAGCCTTATGGGCGAGTATATATAAGCGTACAGGGATCATCTAGGAGTACAAGTCAAGTTAGGTCTGTATGGAAACATATCCTATCTCTATCCTAACCTACCATAACAATCCTATACACGTATACTAACAACCAAGCCTGCTGTGATCGGCAACATGGGAGACATCAAGGTCAACAACCAGGATGGAACAGGTGACTCACATTCTCCCACGATGAGGTCCTTCACCATTACTGAACCATCCACAATCATATCATCAGAAGCAACAACAGAGATATCTCGGTGAGAAGTGCATATATGATGCAAATCCTTTTGTTGTACATTATCGTGCTAAATAGACAGAGTGTGTGTGGTAGGTTGATTGAGAAGCAAGTTTTCTTACGTTGTTTCGTTCTGTGTTAAGTTCTATGCAATTAAATTATTGCATAGTCAAATAAGTTCCCTTTATAAGTTGCCTGTAATGTAACTGAGCTCGTCCAAAATTGTTGTTCTAGAATCTAAATCATCTGCGCATTCTGGCTACTCGGCAGAACAAAATAAATACCCATGATAGCAGTAAGCCTTATTTTTTTGGGGGGGGGGGGGGGGGGGGGAGTTCGGAGTCTCAAGCTTGTGAGATTTTCTTAAATCTCAGTCACCAGGTAAAATTGCAACTATAGTTTTGAAAAAGGTGCAGCCAGTTCAAATCGCACTTTTATATCTCAGTTTGTTTCAGAAAAGTGCAACTGCATGCGAATTTTGCTTTTCTGTAAAGTCTAACCTATGGTTACACTTTTCTTAGACGATTGAAACTTAGTAAAATCATAGGCGGTTGAGATTTAGCAAAACCATTTGTTTGGCCTTTCTGACTTCTTTTTTTCTTTTGGCGGGAGCGGCAGAGATTTTAAGCGTTTACATAGACCGGTAAGGACGCTCTTTGCCGCGCCCGATTTAAATTTTTTCGTTTAATATATTTGTTTATTTATTTTTGTTCTCTTGTTGTGGTTTTGAATAAGGCGTTTTATCATACTTTTTCGTGTTTAGTTTGATAGATAAACAGAATATGTTATTTCTCTTAATTATAACAATTTTGTGAGTGCTATGAGGATATTCGGCAAAAAGTTTATGGAAAAATATTTCAAACTCAAAAGTCATATCATTTATTTTCCTGATACTAATGAGAAAACTACCCCTACTATTATTTGAAGGATTAACAATTTAACTGAAATGTCATGTATTTCTAGAAAAAAAACTAATCTCCACAGTAGAAAACTAATCTATTATGCAGTTTCAGCTACCATGTTTCATTATAACCAATCTTGTCAATCCATGTGTAGGAGATTTTTTTGTGAAACCCCATTGTTGTATCAATTTTTTCTGCATCCGTAGAAACGTAAAGGTCGATTGTGTGGTTTTGTACCGCGTTTAGTGTACTCTCACCACTTAGTTAAGAGTTGAATTTAGGTCACACCACTATATATGAACAAATTTACTTAGCTGATAGTCACATGAGGAGCGGTGAACGGTATAATGCCGCGGTAAGACAACAGTCCAGCTGCCAGAGCTGCTCGGGCACAATTTTTTTTGCGGAAATGCTCATACACCTACGTATAGTATAATATTGAATATATCTGTTGAAATAAAAAAAGTTATGGGGAAAGACGAGATGGATCTAGTTGCCGAAGGAAATTTCAAATTGTTAAAAGAGTGCGACAAATTTGATAAAATTGGTCTAAAAAGCTACGAACTTCGGTCCAAAAGTAAAGTAATAAGTTACAATTAACGAAGTTCAAAAATGAGCACGGGAATGAAAACTACTGGCGACGTGCATATTCGTTTATATCTTTATTCAAATCAAAATACTGCCGTGTACATGGATGGGATTAGATAGTGTTGATTCTGTGATTCGCCTGTCTTGTACTAACATATATTGAAAGATGACATAAAGTAATTACATGCATGTGGACTCATCAAAAACCCAAATGCATAAAGTAATCACATGTATACGTTCCATCCAAGACTAAAAAATGCATGATGAGGTGGAGTCACCACAAGCTAGGAGTTCTTGTGGGATTGTGTGTTGTAGAAATTCCCAACTCAGTTGGGGTTTTATAAACCAAACATGTGTACCCATAACATATCTAATAGTGTAGTTGCCGCGTGGGCTAGACGGATGAAAGCCACTTCCTGAAACTCATCCTTCCGAGCTAAAATCTCCTTAGGCCCTGATTGGTTGACTGTATTTTAACCAAAATGATCGTATTATTCCACGGAGCATTAGTGCGCAAGATGAGTGAGGAGCGAGGCTCACGCGACGGGCGGGCGCCGACGCAAGCCCCTCGGCGGGCAGACTGATGAGGTTTGGACCTCTAGGGTGGCCCGATCTTCACGGATTGACGGAGGATGTGGACGAACGCACGCAAGAACACGAGGAACACGAAGAACACCAAGAAGAACGCCCCGAACACAAGAACACACACAAGATACAAGAACCGTTTCCCTTACCGGTCGGTCCAACCGGCCCAATAGAATCCACACGAAGGTGGGAGATCGGCAAGTAGATACAAGAAGGGATCTTGGACGGTTGTTTCTCCAACGGCCAACCAAGCCGCTCCAATAAAGTCACCCGAGGATGAAAGATTGGCGAGTAGTCAAACTACAAGTAGAGGTCTTGAATCCACGAAGGGATCTTCTCCACAAGGGGAGGAACCATCCCCGCAAGGGGAGGAAGGAGACCGTCTTGAGGTGGGGAGCCTAGCTCTACTCTAATCTCAAAACATAGTCTATCTAGATCTGAGATGGGGAACTCCTATTTATAGTGTTGACCAAAAGGGGGTAGGTGGGGAGGTTACATGGGCCTCCAACCCGTGCTGGACCCGCAGCGGCGGTACTACCGCTGGGTTAAGCGATAGTACCGCTGGTGCGGGCAGGTTTCGCTTTTCCCACCTCGGCGGTACCGGCGGCGGTACCGCCAGCGGTACCAGTTGGTACCGCTGAAGCGCTCCGAAGCCGGTTCTGGCGGTAGCTGCAGCGGTAGCAGTGGCGGTAGCTCTCGGGCGGTAGTACCGCTTAACCCAGCGGTACTACCGCCGCCTGGGTCTTTTCTTCTCTTCCTTCTTCTCTTCCAAGCCACCCTCTTGTCGGCCTTTGTTCCTCTTGCGCCTTGGCCATCTTCCCGTGGTCTTGTACCCTTGGTGACACACCTAACAATGCAATGGGAATAATGGTCAAGTAGTATAATGTCCAAAGGTGACATATGGTGAATCACATAGTGGAATGAGTTCACCTTTGAGGTCCATTGTGACTTGTGGAGTGTTGGAGTACTTGACATGGTGATGGTCCTAGGTTGGGCTACATCATCTCCCCCCCCCCCCCTTTAATAAGAGTCGTCCTCGACTCTTGTTCTTCATCACCAAGCAAAGGAGGTAGATGTGTTGTCGAAGAATTGGAATTCACCATGCCTACAAACACTAAAGACCAAGCAAACCATGTGTGTGCAAGAAAGAGGAGCATATCAACAATGCCATGTCCATTCTTTGTCATAGCACCGTTAGCACAACACAAGAATATGAAAAGGAAGTGCAAGTGCAAGGTCAAAGTGCAAGCAATCCAATGCAACATCTTCAAAATATCATCATGGTGGCAAACAAAGCACATGAAAGAGCAAGTTTTTAACATATTTGTTGCAACACCAAATTGTAGGAACCATTATACTCATGACAAGACATGCACAAAATGTCATTATGGTTGCAAACAAGCCATTGGAAAGAACAATTGTTCATCATATTTGTTGCAACACATAAATCATTCACATAAAAGATGGGGAAATTTGTCTTGCCATAGGAGAAACCAACATCACAAGCATGTTTGCAAACAAACCAAAACCAAGAGAAATTGTTTAACTTGTTTGATGCAAAACATGAGAAATATTCTAGAGTTGTATTTGTTTCACAACTCACATGTATGCTCTCAAGAGCTCTTATTGTCAACTCATGTTCAATTGAGGTTGACATTATAGCATGAGGCTCAATGCACACGAAAAGCCAAAGAAACAAATTGTGTGCATGGTATATGAACACATCATCCATCATGAAGTGTCTCTTCATTTGCACATCACCAAACACATCAAAATCAATTGGAAAATATGATGTATGTGAATGGTCACTATGCAAAGTGAAGGATGGAACAAGGTCCATAAGAGAAAACGAAACATCTCCAAAAAGTGAGAAAGCTATGGGGGCAATCTCATTATCAAGAATTTCAACATTATTGCAAGCAACACATGTGAAAGAGAAATTGTTCAACATGTTGCAAGCCACAATGGAGAAAAATAAAAACATTCATAACAAGGCATGCTCATGGCAAAATCATCACAAATAGGTGATTCCACATGATCAACATTGGTTTCACACAAAGTATCACATGGGAATAAGAACGAATCATATGTGACCTCAAAAGAATCATCCATAGCATGCAAGCAATCATAGATCATCATGTCCACTAGCGGGATCATGGTCACATCAACACCCATACCTTTGTAGTCCCACTCATGTGAAGTAGGTGTTGAAGTAGAAGTCGCTTTCATGTAGCCGACTTGTCCATCTTGAAGTAGACATGGGGTGGCATCATCATCATCCTCCATGTACATCTTCTCCATTTGAGGCACCGTCAAGTCGAGGAGTGACGTCTCATCATCCATGGAACCTAGCACGCAAGGAGAAAACACACTAGAGGAAGAGGTTAAGTTGTTAGAAATCGAAATGGCCTCACAAGATCTATCAACTACCTCTCTCAACTCAAGTGGTGTCGTGGTGGTGTCACGGCAGATGCCATAGGATGGCTTAAGTTGGGGGCTCGCTAGGACGTTGGGGGATCCGGGGAGGGTGTGCGCGCTCAAGAAGCACGCATGAAGAACAACCAAGAACTCACAAGAACAAGCAAGAACAAACCAAACCAAGAACAACCAAAGCACACCAAGATGTACCCTGCTTCGGGGCCCTCTTGAGGAGGTAACACCCCTACTGCAGCACTAGCCTACTCTCTTATATCTCAAAGGGAACAAGTACAAGGTGCTCCTCGAGCTGTATGAAGCAACAATGGTGAGAGCTCTAAGAGGAAGATGGAACAGGGGGAAATGAGGCCTCTCCTCCGTCCTCTCGCACTGGAGGATGTAGTGGTCTACTTATACACTAACCGGTTTACCTTTTTGCCCCTGGCCGGAGATGATAATGGCATTGCCAAGAGGAAAAGGACAAGCCTCTGCCCCTGTCAATCCAACGGCCGGACTGTCAGGCCTATCTTGCCCCTTCGGGCAATGGCAGCTGTAGCCCACCGGGTCTAGGTCACATCCTCTTTCCCGAATTGGCCGAGTCAGCTCCTAGGTTGCTGCGCTCCCAGGAATCCCGTGGCTTGACCTGGCTGTCAAGTCCTAGCAGGCCTATCTTGCCTCTTCAGGCAATGGCAGGCGTAGCCCCCGGGTCTAGGCCATCCTCTTTCCCGAATTGGCCGAGTCAGCTCCTAGGTTGCTGCGCTCCCAGGAATCCCGTGTCTTCTGAGCCTCGGGCAGGAGGCCTGCAGGACCCGTGAACTTTACTGACATTACTCGGCCCCTGTGCATTATCCGACATTACTGGTAAGCCGGGTTCTTCCAGGCAACCCGGCTAGCTGAGCCGGATCTCTTCCAGGCAACCCGGCTAGCTGAGCCGGATCTCTTCCAGGCAACCCGGCTAGTCGAGCCGGGTCTCTTCCTCTGATCCGGCTAGACTTTGCCTGATGCCTCTTGGTCTCTTCCTGTCTTTAAATATGATCCGGTCCGAGTGATCCGGTTTGTGAGACCCGGATTGACTTTCCATTCCACCTCTTTGCCCTACCCGGGGGCAACTCCCCGACAGTAGTCCCCGAAGCTGGTGCGGTCCTACAGCCTCGGATGAAGGGCCGTAGCAGGTTAAAAACCAACGCCTTTAACCGAATTCCATATCACCCAATCTTGTCTCAGGATTTCCTGGGACACTTGGCAGGGAATCTCTGCACAAAGCCTCATAATCCGGGTCTCTGATTTGACATGTCACTGACAACATATTATCCGGATCCATCAGGTACTTGAGTGTTTTTGACTAAATGACCCGCCTCCTCGGTTTCTGTGCTGACCGGCACACTTGATCCGCAGCACCGCTTCCAATTCTATGATCCACCGTGTGCTTGAAATACACGGCCACAGCTACGACCGCAAAGTTTTGGTTCACACCTGATCCAGCCACACCCCGGAAATCGTGCGGTAGTGCGCCCGTTACCATCTAGGGGCTATAAATAGGGGTGCGGGGTTCCTCTTCTTCTTCCCCGCACCTCCCACTTCGAGAACTCCAACCGCGCCGTCGACGCCGCCGCGATCTCGCCCTTGCGACCTTGCCGCGCCGGAGACCTCGACAACATCGGAGAAAAATCGCCGGAGCCGCGCACCGCGCCGCACGCCGCCGTTTCTCCACCGCGCTTCTTCTTCGCCGCACCACAACCGTGAGTTCCTCTTCTTCCGGCCATGGCGACCTCGAGCGAGTTCTTCTTTCGCCGTGAACTTGCACTGGCTCTCCCTAGATTCACTAGCAAATGAGTCCATTGCCTCGCCTTAGTGCATTGCCTAGATCTCCTTTCTAGGTTTTGCGCTAGATTGCCCCAGATCGGCTTGCCACTTCATGAACAGTTCCATCTTATTTTTACTCGGGATTTCATCTCTTTTTACTGCTGCGGTAGATCTTTCGTAACCCTAGATCCTTACAAAAAGGTGTTTTTAGTTACTAGCCGAATCACTTCTCCGCAGTAATCGGGCAACTCTATCCGGGATATCCTTTACCGAATCCCTTAACAGCTGATTCGGTTATACCCTTATCCGACTTGTTCTAGACTTGATATTCCACATCTTCTAACTCGGCTATTCCGATTTCTTGCAGGACTGATTCGGATATGCCGAAGCTTCCCCCCGGCAGCTGGGAGGGCTCTGATGTCACCAACGATGACTTGGAATGGCTGCGGAGCACCCGGCGTATAACATCTAACGTTATATGCCGAAAACCGGGGAAGGAACTCCAACCGGTCATCCAACCGGGTGAACGCGTTGTATTTCTGGCGCACTTCGAGCGCGGATTCGGACTCCCAGCGAGTGACTTCTTCCGGAGATTCCTAGATTTCTTCGGCCTGCAGCCTCACCACCTTCCGGCTAACTCCTTTGTCTCCTATCTGCTTTTACCTCCTTTATGGAGGGATATCTCGGTCTCTGGCCGACTATCGAAACCTGGGCGAAGTATTTCCACCTCCGGAAACATACTATCCCGGGTAGTGACCCGAAGGTGATGACCGCCTGTGGTGCGTCAAGCATTACCCCGAGGACGGGCTCCATCTTTCCCCGGATCACTGGCCTGGATACTTGCAAGAAATGGCAAAGTCCTTCTCTACGTGAAGAGCGCTGAAGGCCATGATGCCCTCAATCTGCCCGAGTTCAAGATCGAGCCCCCGACAGCCGAACTGAATTTCAAATATGATCCGGCTGACGCTCTCGCGGAGCTTCAAATCGTACACCAAACTCTAGAGGATTTCTGGAGAAGGGCCTGCTCTCGGACGATCTCCTCCGAGCCTTCGTCTCTCGCCGTGTCAGTCCTTTACAACAACGTCAGCACAAGATTTGCCATATGAGCGGTCTGCTAGATCCTACCCGGATCAGCAAACATGACCTCACCAGAGCTTCCGTCAGGAGACGGGTAAACGCTATTGCCTTCACCGAGATGTCGGATAAGTGGAAATGGGGCGTGGAGCCGTTCCACCGAGACGCACTTCCACCTCAGGTTAGTTCATCATCCCCGGATTAACCCATACTCCACCAAAATGCCATTGGACTAATCCGGATCTGCCTTGATTCTACTGCAGCTGTTCGACCGCCAGATCGCCGAAGATGGAGATCTTTCCACCAAGGTGTGGGCACGGGACCGCAGCCCGCTGCGCGAAGGCGAAGAGGATGCGGATACGGACGATTATTTGCCGATTCCGCGCGCCAAGCCTATCCGCAAGGGTAAGCAACCGTCTATTTACAACCTTTCCGAGGATGAAGATGATGATTGCTGGATCCTATTGATCCCATTCCGATTTCATGGTCACCACCTTGTGTTCCAGCCAAACCGGATGCTCAAGGGACATCTCGGAAACACCCTGACGCGTCCGGATCAGATGCCCCTCCAGCCAAGAGAATGAAGAAAACTGTCTCCAAACCGAATCGGCTGAAGGCCATGCCTACTACCAAGGGGTAATGCCAATTTATTTGCTTTCTTCTTTTATTACCCGAGTCATCTTTATCCGAGTTAACTGTTTTATTTTACTCTATGCAGTGACGTCCTTGTCACCGAACAAACCCATTCATCCATCCTTTCTCCCATTCCTCCACTGGATACGGCCATGGAGCACCAGTCTCCTAAAAGGCTGCCACTCTCCCGCGCGTGCCACAACTGCCAAAACTCCCCCGCCGGATCTCGTCCCAGAGTCGGTTATTGACCTGGAGAGTGAGGAAATCTCGGGTTCGACCCGAGATTCAACTTGGCCACGTCCTCTGAAGGAGTTGGAGAAGGAGAAAGCCAAGACTTCGGCTAAGACATTGACTAAGCCGGATCCTCTCCCTACCGCCAAGGCTCTGAATCAAGAGCAGCAGAAGAAGAAGAAACTGCAGCAGCAGCAACCTCTCGAGAAGCAGCAGAAACAGAAACAGGAAGCATCTAAACCACCCCAGCAAGCGTCACAGAACCAACCTAAGCAGTCAGACCCTGCCAAGACCTCGAGCGCATCACCTCTGCCTAAGCCGACTCCGGTTTCTTTTGGCACAACTCCAACAACCTCGGATAAGCAGATGGTCGCTAGTAAACCGGCTTCCGCCGCTCCATCAGTGACTCGGGTGCATGATCAGCTCTCTGAGGCGATTACTCGTGCCCGACTTAGCGGCCAGGTCTTGCCGAATCTCCGCACTCCGGGCGGCGACAAACTCGGCTCCGCAGAGGAATTTGTTAAGGCTTGGAACGCTGCGGACCTTGCCGAAGGCTCTTCTACAACAGCATCGCCACATCCGGCTGGGCCTAGCCGGATGTTTCAATCTCTACACTCTGTGCAGGCCTCGGTTACTGAAGCTAACCGGGTCTTCGAGGTAACAAAGCCGAATCTCGCTTTTAATTCACCATGATCACTCTATACTATCCCCAGTCCCCGAGATTCGGGTCGAATGACTGATACTCCTCGGAGTAAGAAAGTCATCCGGCTTGAATCTCTAACATTTGATCATAGACTTTGTGCTAGCCAAACAAAAAATCGTGGGACTTCCAGTCCCCGAGTCTCTTTTCAAATTGATTCGGTCAACTTTCTTTTTTATTAATCTCGGGCCTCCAGTCCCCGAGATTCGTTTTGGCTTCACGCTGTTAGTCTCGGGTGCCAGTCCCCGAGACTCTTTTTACGCCATTAACTCCTCTTCTTTCAGGAAACCACAACTGCTCGCAGCCGGATCTTTAAACAGCTAGTCCTGCAGCACCAGGCCCTCCAAGCTTCCTTTGATGCGCAAAGTGAGGAGATGAAAAAGAAAGATCAGGAGCACAAGCGCGCTTTATCGGAGGAGAAGTCAGAAGTGACCGGCTCCTGCGGGAGCTTGACCGAGTTGGAAAAGTGAAGGACAAGCTCAAAAAGACCGGGATACGCTGCAGAGGGAGAAAGACTCGATCCAGAAGGAGCGAGATACTTTCAAAGCCGGGATTGAGAAGCGGGCTGAATTGGACAAGAAAATCCAAACGCACGTTGCAGCCGCTGAGGCCGAAGCTCAAGCGGCGAAAGATGATCTGGCTGCTCACCAGGCGATCAGCGCGAAATGGCTTGCTGATCTCGCTATCCTCAATGAAGACATGGATCGTAAGCTTGCCGAATCCCTTTTTCCCTTCTGCTCTTATCCGCCTCATAATTTTTATTCCTTCTCGTCTAACTCAGTGTTAGCTCATCTATATGTAGGAGAGTTTACCAGCATCCGGTTTCAAGCCGCCAAAGCTGTGAGAGATGCCCGAGCTGAGAGGGCTAAGATTGCTGGGGCCCTCTGCCAGAGACGTGGGATATTGAAGACCACATTACTGCACTGAAAGCTCGGATTGCTCCTTTAAAGGAGTCCCACACTGCTCTGTTCAATGCTAGTCTCAAAGCCCACCAAGTTCTGTTTCCTGAAGTTCGGCAAGCCCAGTCAGCGGACGAGCTAATCAAAGACCTGGATCGGGCAGAGACCCGGCTAAGGCAGTGGAGATCTTCGTCCGCCCGCGCTGGTGCTGACGCAGGTTTGCTATTCATCATGTCTTGGTATGAGCTCATTGATCTTGCCACAGTACGCTCCCTTCGCCAGGGTTCTTCATGGGCTTCAGATCCAGACCGGATCAAGATCCGTGAGGAAGCTGCTAACTTTATGGCCGAATTCGCCAACACCAAGCATCTTGATCTGCAAGCTCCGATCTACTCGGATGGGGAAGATTCTGAAGAGGAGGAATCAGATGATGCCTCACTTGACGACTACGCCGAGTCTGAGGCCGACTCTGGTGATTCGGCTGACTTCGCCGAACAACCTGCAGCTTGCGACTCGGCCAAGACCTCCAAGATGCCAGCCAGTGATTCGGCTGACACTGCCGAACAAGCTGTAATCCAAACTTCCAAGACGTCATCCACTGATTCGGCTAAGGCCACAGAGCAAATCACCGCCAAGACGTCAGTTGATCCGGATGTTTCCGAATCTGCCAAGCCCTCAAGCTCTCCGTCCAAAGTCATTCCTGCAAGTGAGGACCCTATCTCAACCGAGGTTCCTCCATCATCCGAGTCCATCCCTGCAACCGAGACGCCTGCAGCCTAGGCTTCGTCCTGATTTATCTTAATGAAAAAACGTTAAATCCCCGGTATGCCGGGAGCAGATGTAATATACAATTTTAAGTTCCTTCGAGACTATTTCTATTTTGCTTAACATGATCCGGACCAGGTTTATGTTGGATCATTTTAAACCGAGTCCCCGAGTGTGTTTTCTTGTTTACTATTTTTACCGGATCTTTGCTCTTGTCTACCTTTTAGGTGTTTGACAGTCGAGTCACAAGATAGGAAACATAGCATACAATACTTGAACATTCGAGTTTTGGTTTAGAATCATCTAACATAAACAAGAAAGAAATAACAGGGGTTAGTAAACGACATGTGCCGAATCGGTTTCGGACCGAGTCCCCGAGTCCATTTTCATGTTTCCCATATTCTCCACCTCTGCTCTTGACTACCATTTTGGTGTTTGTCAGTCGAGTCACGAGATCAACAACACAGCATACATTACTTGAATTTTTGGGACGAAGTTCAAAACAATTCGACACATGAACGGTATGGACAAAACAGTAGTAAAAAACACATGCATAAGAACAAGGCAGTCCCCGAGTCCAGACTCGGATTGCCGAAATTTCATTCATGATAAACTGAGATACATACATTGCACCCTTAAGAGTAAAAGGGTCGAAGCAGAGCTACATTCCAGGGTCGCTTGGTTTCCTCTCCGGGTCTGTCCAGGCCATCCTTCCTTTGTTCCTGTGCATCTACAAGGTAGTACGAGTCATTGTGCATAGCCTTGCTCACAATGAATGGTCCCTCCCATGGAGGTGATAACTTATGTCGACCCTTGCTGCGCTGCACCAGCCTTAGTACTAGATCTCCTTCATGAAATACACGAGGGCTGATCTTCCGACTATGATAACGTCGGAGACCCTGCTGATATACTGCTGTCCGAGACAGGGCCAATTCCCTTGCTTCCTCTAGCAGATCCACTGCATCTTCCCGAGCCTCTTTTGCCTCGGTTTCCGTATACATTGTCACCCTTGGTGCATCATATTCTATGTCAGTGGGTAGCACTGCTTCTGCCCCATATACCAGAAAAAATGGCGTATAGCCAGTTGACCTATTCGGCGTGGTCCTTAGACCCCATAGTACTGATGGTATTTCATCTATCCAGCACCCCGGAGTCTTTACCAGGGGTTCTATTAACCGGGCTTTTATCCCAGCTAATACCAACGCATTTGATCTTTCCACCTGTCCATTGGACTCTGGGTGTGCCACTGAGGCTATATCTAACCGGATCCCCTTATTCATGCAGAATCGGGCAAACTCTCCCACAGCAAAGTTCGTGCCATTATCCGAGATGATGCTGTGGGGGTAACCGTATCTCAAAATGATTTCTTTCAGGAAAGTTACAGCCGAATGACCATCCACTTTCCGGATCGGTTTTACCTCTATCCACTTGGTGAACTTATCTACCATCACCAGCATATGTGTCATGTTGCCCCTAGCCGGCTTGAATTCTCCCACCATATCCAAACACCATACAGCAAACGGCCAAGTGATAGGTATTGTTTTGAGCGCCGATGCGGGTAGGTGTGTCTGCTTGGCAAACCTTTGGCATCCTTCACATTTCGGACTATGTCCTCTGCATCTGCATGAGCAGTGGGCCAGTAAAACCCATGCCGAACACTTAGCCACCAGGGCTCTTGTACTGCAATGATGCCCACATTCTCCTTGATGTATCTCCAGGAGCATCTCCTTGCCCTCGGCTGGCTCCACACAACGTTGTAGCACCTCGGTTGCACTCCTTTTGTATAACTCCTTATTTATGATGGTGTAACCCTTGGATCTCCTCTGCACTCGCCTAGCTTCGGTTTCATCATTTGGTAAACTCCCCTCCGACATGAACTTCATGATTTCTTCAGCCCATTCCGGTACTGGATGTAAAGGGAATAATGTTCATCTATTTCCACTGGTTCGGCCGCCATTATCTCTTCTATCAGCCTTTGTCCATTCCCTAAGATTCGGTTAGCACCATCTTCTTCTTCCCCTTTTTCCTAAGATTAGAGTAGCATTACCGAGTCTCGGTTCGCAGTCCCCGAGTCTCGCCATGCAGTCCCCGGGTCCTCCCAAATGTACCCGACATCAACATTCATAGGAACAGCTTCAGATTCTTGCTTCGGGATAAAAATCGACTCGGAATCAGGTGAAGGTTTGATTGAAGGGATCCTTAGGTGATTCAAGGATATCCCGGGTGGGATTGCATCCCTAGACGACCCGAGTTTTGACAAGATATCAGCAGCTTCGTTCTCCAGCCGAGGTATGTGCTTGTACTCGCAACCTTCAAAAAACCCTGAAATTTTCTGGACATGAAATCGATATAGTGCCATATTGGCATCCAGGGCATCCCAATTTCCAGAAGACTGCTGCACCACTAAATCTGAATCACCAAAACATTCTATCCGGCGGATGCCGATGTCCTTAGCCACATTAAGCCCATGGATCAGTGCCTCATATTCGGCCACATTGTTTGATGCTGAAAAATGAATCTGCAATACATATCGCAACTGATCTTGCTTTGGTGATGTGAGTACTATCCCAGCACCCAGTCCGATTTTGGTTTTGGAGCCATCAAAGTGCAACTTCCAGTAATTGTAATCCGGCTTGGGTGGTTCATATTGCATCTCTGCCCAGTCACAAAGGAAATCCGGTAAAGCTTGAGACTTGATAGCATCTCTTCTCTCATAATGCGGGGTGTAAGGAGACACTTCTATTGCCCATTTGGCAACTCGGCCAGTCGCATCTTTGCACCCAATGATCTCCGAGATTGGAGCTTCGCATACAACGGTGATCGGATGCTCCTGGAAGTAATGTTTCAACTTCTTGGCCGCCAGGTATACACCATATGTCATTTTTTGGTAGTGAGGATAATTTTGCTTTGAGGTTGAGATCACCTCGCTTAAATAGTACACCGGTCTTTGCACGGATCTACCCTCCTCATCTCGCTCTACCACTATAACCACACTTACGACTCGGTTAGTGGCCGCAATGTAAAGTAACATTGGTTCATTCGGCAAAGGTGACGCCAGAATTGGTGCAGTGGACAACATCTTTTTTAATTCATTGAAAGCCGAATCTGCTTGCGGGGTCCACGTGAACCCGGTGCTTTTCTCATCAATTGATATAAGGGCAAGGCTTTTTCTCCTAGCCGACTCACAAATCGACTTAGCGAGGCTAGACACCCGGTAAATTTTTGTACATCTTTTAGACATTTAGGCAATTTCATGTTTTCTATGGCCCGGATCTTAGCCGGATTCACTTCGATACCTCGGCTCGATACAAGGAAACCGAGCAACTTTCCAGCTGGGACCCCAAAGGTGCACTTATCCGGATTCAATTTCAACCGGTACTTTCTCAAGTTTACAAATGTTTCCTCGAGATCCTCGAGGAGAGTACGTTTTTCTTTAGTTTTGATGACAATATCATCGACATACACCTGCACATTTTTGCCCATTTGAGATTGTAAGCACTTCTGCATACATCTCTGATAAGTTGCACCGGCATTTCTCAAACCGAAACACATGACACGATAGCAATACGCCCCATACGGGGTAATAAAAGCAGTCTTTATTTGATCTTTGGGGTTCAGTGGTATCTGGTGAAAACCAGAGTACGCATCAATAAAAGACAACAACTCACACCCAGCAGTAGAATCGATCACTTGATCAATCCGAGGTAAAGGAAACGGATCCTTCGGGCACGCCTTGTTCAGGTTGGTGAAGTCGATGCACATACGCCACACCTTGACCACCGCTGGTTCATCCTTCTTCTTCTCTACCAGAACCGGATTGGATATCCAGTCTGGATGCAACACCTCCATAATGAATCCGGCTGCAAGTAGCTTAGCCAGCTCATCAAGCACCACTTTTCTTCGGTCATCTGAAAGACGACGAGTCGGTTGCCTCACCGGCTTCACCTCCGGCCGGACAAATAAAGAGTGCTCTGCCAACTCCCTCGGAACACCAGGCAGGTCCTTAGCCGACCATGCGAAGATATCCCGATTCTCACGGAGGAAGTGACAGAGCGCGCTTTCCTATTTCTCGCCCAACCCGGCACCAATGATGGCCATGCGCTCCGGATTCTCCGGGTCAATGGGGATCTTCTTTGTCTCCTTGGGCACCTCAAATGTTGCACCTGCATCCGGATTGGTCATGGCCAGCACACCGAGCTGAGCTGACTTTGCCATTGCCACTACTTCATGCATCTTGCTCTTCTCCGCCTGGATCACCAACGACTCGGCTAAGGTGGAACCAACCGTGGCACACTGTATGGCCTTCTTGTAATCTCCCGCAACGGTGATGATACCATTTGGGCCAGGCATCTTCATCTTGAGGTAGGCAACATGAGTGGATATCATGAACTTGGCTAATGCCGGCCTGCCGAGCAGAGCATGGTATGGGCTCTCCAAGTCTACCACCTCGAATTCGAGACTCTCCAGTCTGTGATTGTCCTTGGTACCAAACAGCACATCCACCCAGATCTTTCCCATTGGGGAACAAGACACCCCGGGTACTATACCATGGAAGGTGCAACTGCTCTGCTGCAGCTGATTCGGCGAATAACCCAACTTGACCATTGTGTCCCGATACATGATGTTTATAGCACTGCCATTGTCAACCAAGACTCGAGTGAATTTCACATTAATCTTTGGTCCAACCAAAGTCGGATCCACCACCAGTGCGTAGTTTCCTGGGCTGGGCATAACCCTGGGATTATCAGCCCTACTCCAAGTGATCTCCTGCTCGGACCAGTTCAGGTATTTTGGTACTGCTGGTGTGACTGCATTCACCTCCTTCGCCCTTCGTAGCTGACTTTTTTGTCAGTTGGCTCGGTCACAAAAACCACATAGCTTTGATGAGCTTCCTTGTAATCATTTCCGGGGTATCCACCTTGCCGACTTGGACCTGCATTGTTGTTGCCTCCCATATTTACCAGGTTAACCGGCTTTGTGGCTGCCGGCCTTGGAGCTCCTTCGTTCACCGGGGTTGCATTGGCTCCGGATAAAGGCGTATTTGGCCTGAAATTCGGTCTAGGAGCACCTCTCTGAGGTGGCCCTCTCTGACCTTCCGCCTGGATGCGATGATGCCAGCTACAATTCCGAGTTGAATGATTGGCCGGCTTGCGTGGGTCTGTTGTGTGATAACGGCAAGGCCCATCTATCATTGCCTCAAAAGTTAAAGGTGGACTCGGTCCATCCCACACTTTCTTTGGCCAAGCACCTTGATTCGGCCTCCAAGCTGGACCCTCATTTTTTGGTCTCTGGCTATCAGGATGATCCATATTTACTGCAGCAACCTGGTCTGAGCCGTATCTGTAATCCGGATCTCTCCTTTTATAACCGAATTCATGTCGGTCACTGGGCCTCAATGGTCCTGTTCGGTTGTTGACCGGTTGCCTCCTGCTAGTTCCCACCGCATCCAACGCTGGCTGCGTCGGATCGCCAAGAGCATATGTATCTGCTATCCGGATCATTTCAGCCAGTGTCTTTGGCATATCTCTCTGGAGCTTCTGCCAGAGCGGGGTGCCATGTCGGCAACCCTGCGCAAACCAAGAAATGGCCTGCTCCTCCACAACACCTTCACAAGAATTGCGAATGTTGCTCCACCGAGTCAAAAATTCTCGGTCTGTCTCCCGCTCTTCCTGTCTGCACGCAGACAAGAGCTGAGGTCGGTTTGGCCTCTTGTACGTGCTGGAGAAGTTGCTGTAAAAAGCCTGTTCCAAATCCATCCAAGAGTTGATACTGCCCTCTGGCAAATTGTTCAGCCAAATCCGGGCTGGCCCTTCCAACATATGCGGGAGATACCGGACCGCCCATCGGCGATTGCCCCCCGCAATGTGCACCGAGGATACATAGTCTATCAGCCAATCCTGTGGCTTGGTGCTGCCGTTATACGGCTTTGTGATTCGGCCAAGCTGAAACAATGGCACATTTGGCTCGTTCATTATCCGAGGTCCAAAGCAGGAGGACCTGGTGGGCCTTGCTCTTCCAGCCTCTCGGACTGATAAATCCTATCCAACCTGAGACGCTGATCATCCGGAGCCAATGTCCGAGGTCCCAGCCTGGACGCAAGTGCATTATCATACGTTTGGTATCCGGCTCGCGCCATAGCCGAATTACCATCATCATAGTGGTAGCCCGCCTGGCCCCACCTTGTTGCTGCGCTTGCACCATCATTGCTGCTCCTGCCGGGGTTGATTCTGCCCAGGAGGACGAGGTGGTTGACCTCGGCCAGCCGAATTGCCCCTTCCGGCTCCCGGATTGCCTTGACCGCCATTGTTTCTGCTCTGGCCACCTCTTCCTTGTGCCGCTAGCTGCTTGCCGGCATACTCGGCATCATAGGCCTGCAGCTGCTTGCTCTTGCCCGAATTCACGCTCTGAGCCCGGTCAACTCCGACATGTGGAGATGACGCTTGCCCCTTGGATCTCTGGCTAACAGCCTTAGCCGACACTACCACTCGAGAACCACCAGCGTCCGGATTAGCTTTCCGAAAAGCCTCATTCTGCCGGTTACACACATCAACCAGCTCATTGACTCTTTCTGCCTGCTTGCGCCAAGCATCCCCGGTTAAAGTGGTTAACTCGGCTCGCGCTGCCGCTGCAGCCCTAAGATTCTTGGCCGGGGAGCTATACACCGGCTTGCCTGTACCCGATCTATGACTAGTAGCCTTACTCGAGCTCGATCTTGCGGCTCTAGCTAACTCGTCATTGAGGTCCTTACCCCTGTTGCGCAAGTCAACTCTCTTGCGTGGGTGAGGCGCTACTGGAGTGAAACCATCGGTGATACCATTGGCAGCATTGTACTCTCTCATGTCTCTATCAAATGCTTGCCTAGACTCTACCACCAACCGGGCTTCTCTTTGCAACCTCAGGCGCTCTGCCTCTAACTGAGCTATAGTAAGCTCTACATTTGCCCGGGCGCCACTGGCCGAGCCAACTTTTCGAGGACATCCTCTAAGGGAGCCTCCATACTTGACATGCCAAGTGGGCCAACCGGATCTGGTTTCTCCTTTGGGAATTTCGCCGTCCGAGTCGGCTTGTCAACCGGATCGGTTGGTGTGATCAGCTCCTCGGGTATGCTGTTGCCGGCATCTCCTTTGCCAGCTCCAGCACTTGCTCCGGTCATCATCACTTCCACGCTACTCCCGGGGCGAGCGCTACGCCGTCCGAGAGCTGCGCGGTGAGAAGGAGGATCCTCGGCCACGAGCACCTGCGCCGGGTACTCGCGGACAAGCTCGGTGGTGACGTAGGTGAGGAAGCTGCCGAACTGGATGAAGTGTCCATCCACAGGGAGTGGTCCTCCCGCGAAGCAGCCGGCGTTGTCGCTGATGAAGGTGAACCCGCCGTAGTTGCAGACGAGCCCTGACCGCACTCGCACGCCGGAGCTGGTGACGGAACCCGTCCGGATGGAAACCCCAACCAACGCCACTGCTTGCCCCACGGTGGGCGCCAACTGTCGTGGTGGTGTCACGGCAGATGCCATAGGATGGCTTAAGTTGGGGGCTCGCTAGGACGTTGGGGGATCCGGGGAGGGTGTGCGCGCTCAAGAAGCACGCATGAAGAACAACCAAGAACTCACAAGAACAAGCAAGAACAAACCAAACCAAGAACAACCAAAGCACACCAAGATGTACCCTGCTTCGGGGCCCTCTTGAGGAGGTAACACCCCTACTGCAGCACTAGCCTACTCTCTTATATCTCAAAGGGAACAAGTACAAGTGCTCCTCGAGCTGTATGAAGCAACAATGGTGAGAGCTCTAAGAGGAAGATGGAACAGGGGGAAATGAGGCCTCTCCTCGTCGTCCTCGCACTGGAGGATGTAGTGGTCTACTTATACACTAACCGGTTTACCTTTTTGCCCCTGGCCGGAGATGATAATGGCATTGCCAAGAGGAAAAGGACAAGCCTCTGCCCCTGTCAATCCAACGGCCGGACTGTCAGGCCTATCTTGCCCCTTCGGGCAATGGCAGCTGTAGCCCACCGGGTCTAGGTCACATCCTCTTTCCCGAATTGGCCGAGTCAGCTCCTAGGTTGCTGCGCTCCCAGGAATCCCGTGGCTTGACCTGGCTGTCAAGTCCTAGCAGGCCTATCTTGCCTCTTCAGGCAATGGCAGGCGTAGCCCACCGGGTCTAGGCACATCCCTTTCCCGAATTGGCCGAGTCAGCTCCTAGGTTGCTGCGCTCCCAGGAATCCCGTGTCTTCTGAGCCTCGGGCAGGAGGCCTGCAGGACCCGTGAACTTTACTGACATTACTCGGCCCCTGTGCATTATCCGACATTACTGGTAAGCCGGGTTCTTCCAGGCAACCCGGCTAGCTGAGCCGGATCTCTTACAGGCAACCCGGCTAGTCGAGCCGGGTCTCTTCCTCTGATCCGGCTAGACTTTGCCTGATGCCTCTTGGTCTCTTCCTGTCTTTAAATATGTCCGGTCCGAGTGATCCGGTTTGTGAGACCCGGATTGACTTTCCATTCCACCTCTTTGCCCTACCCGGGGGCAACTCCCGACAAGTGGTGTATCACTCATTCCCTCAAAGTGGTAGCACTCAAACTCACATATGGTGGAGGCACTCAACTCACTCTCGCTCTCACTCAAGTGGGCTAAGTGGCTCTCATTCTCACATGGGATTGGTACCATCTCATAACTCAAGCTCATAGGGATAGGCTCGGTTTCCTCAACTCCATACACCTCCAAGGTTGAAGGGAAACTCCCATGCTCAACCTCCTCGACCATCTCGCCTCCAAAGGTCAATGCCATAGCGTAGGCATCATCACTCGACTCCTTTGCGGAAGGGAAAATCCCATGCTCCGCTTCATCACTTGACTCCATTGCCGAAGGGAACATCCCATGCTCGGCATCATCATCACTTGACTCCATTGCCGAAGGGAACATCCCATGCTCGGCATCATCATCACTTGACCCATGGTCAAAGGTGATAGCATCATCAACGCTCGCCTCCTTGGTCGAAGGGAAAATCCCATGCTCGACCGTCTTCTTACCATCTTGGTCACCGTCTTGTTCACCACCTTTGCACTCCCACATCTTGTGACCTCTTCTATTGCATAGTGGGCACAAGAGATTGGGACATTCTCGTGGATCATGGTCCTGGCCTTGGCAATTGTCACATAGGAGGTCTTCATCTTGCCATATGGGGGCCAATGTGGTGGTGGCACTTGGTGTAGGAACCACATCATGAGAAGTGCTTGAGAAGGGCGCCAACTTGGTTGTGGCCTCACGTTTGTGACCATGCTTCTTTCGGCGTCGACGTAGGCTTTGAGCGACGAAGTTGTCGAAGTCGGCCATGATCTCATCAAACATGGAACTTGTAGCTCTCGTTGGCGCACTTGGAGTGGTAGCACTAGGGGACACCATAGGATGCGCCTTTGTCGCCGTCTTCTTTTCATGTCGACGTTGGCGTTCTTGAGTTGTAGGGTGTCGCCGGAAGTCATTCGGATGCTTCTCCTCATGTTGGCGTCGGCGTGCTTGTTGCCTTGGTGACCTTGACTTGCAGCTTCCACTAGAGCTTGGTGGCATGTTGTGGTCCACCGTGGCATCTTTCTTGTTGCGCCTTGATGATCTAGATGAAGGATGTAGGCCCTTGGCCAACTCGTCCATGGCATCCTTGACAATTTGGAGCTTGGCCTTGTCGATGTGCTTCTTGTGGCGCCTTCTTGAAGTTGAAGGAGAATGTCAAAGCTTGTCGCTCTTGGCGATGGCCTTGTCATGGCTCCTTCTTGAAGTTGATGGCGAATCGCGAAGCTTGGCACTCTTGGAAGTAGATGGAGCTCCATAGGATGAACTCATGGTGGCCTTCTTGTTGGAGCACCGTCTTGAGCGTGAACCATAGAAGTAGGTTGTGCCATGACGCTTGGTGGTGCCGCTCTTGAACATGGTGGTGGTGGGGGTCCTCTCCTCTTGCATGTTGTCGAAGTCGTCGCACATGCTACAAGAGTAGTAGTCGTAGACGTTCTCCACCATGTCATCGGAGTGGTAGTCGTAGTAGTGGCGCTCCACCATGTCGTTGTTGTCGAAGTTTGTACCATGTGATGAGGCGTGTAAAGACACTTGCGCCTCATTGTCGTTGGAGCTCGTGTAGTCGGAGTCGTGGTAGATTCGTATGTATTTGGAGTCGATACCATATGATGAAGGTTGCTTGACGTCATGGTACCGCTCCTTGTCGTGTACGCTCGAATAGTCGGAGTCGTAGCCGGAGTAGTTGTAGCGGAAGTCTTGGTGATGATCCATCATGTCATGGGGGTCATTGTCGGTGTAGTTGTCGTAGTAGTCCCCCATGTCCTCAAAGTTTGAGGCATCATAGTCCATGTGACTCATCGTGTAGTCCTCCTCATAGGCTCCATAGTTGCATTCGCTCTCCCTAGACATGTCAACTCACAAGACAAGTGTATATATGTGGAGTGGAAAGGAACTAGAACACAACCTCTCACCTTGTAGATAGTATTGGACGTCGTGGACAACCCAAGGGAAACGATCACAAAGTAAAGTGCTTGTGTTCAAGTATCCAAAGCAAACTCCAAAACACACATGGCTTAGTGGTAGGAAGATATGGTAGGTGGAAAGCAAATTGAACCAACCGGAAACCAAGATATTGTCAAAGCAAGTAGAGAACCACGATGATCACAAAGCAAAACAAGTCAATCTCAAAAGATAGGAAACACACGCGCGGAGAGATAAATGGGACTCGTGCAACCAAGAAGTGAGCTAATGAACCATATGATCCTAGCGAAGACTATAAGCTCGTGTTGCACAAGTACAAGGAGAGCTACTAGCTCGATTGCAATTTATTTGGTGGGCTACAAGATTTGCACAACAATGCACCACCTACTAGATGTTCATCGAGCTTGCGCTTTCCTACAAGATATGGCAAGTGGTGTTTCTTTCTTTTCTTTTCTCTTTTGACTTGGCACTTTTTGCTTCTTTTCTCTTTTCTCTTTTGCTCACTCACTTCTTTTTATGCCAACAACAAGATATATGATATATGATAACTAGCGCATGCAATGTTTGCTCGGAAACTACACGGTGCAAATGTGCAAAGCCCAAGCAATCATCAAGAGCTAGCCTCAATAGGACAAGATAAACACAATGGTATGATGGCTATCAAAGGAATGGCAAGGGGTGAAGGTTGGCAATGTTATACCTTTCGTCGATGTTCTTCACCCGTTGATGTAGAAGCTTCATGCTTGCCCACGAATTTTGGTGGTGGTAGATGATGGATCTTCCGCAATGGTGACGAAGGCCTTGATCGTAGCTTCGAAACGAGCTGAAGAACACCAAAAACGGAGTCCGGAATCAAAAGATATGGCCAAAACAATTTTCAGAATTTTCAGATTTTCTGGCGGTACCGCTTAACCCAGCGGTAGTACCGCTGGTGGTACCGCTCGAGCGGTCCGAAGGGCAGTTTTGGCGGTACCGAGGGGCGGTAGCACTGTAGCGGCGGTAGTACCGCTAGAATAAGCGGTAGTACCGCTGCGGGTCGCAGAACGCGCCCGAGAACGCGAAAATTCGCGATTTTGGGAAATTCTCGCCGAAAGACCTCAAATCGAAGGGGCAAATGATGGAATTAGGCCATGGGAACGCAAATGAAGGTAGATCAACTCGTAAAGCAATAGATCTATGGATCAAAACTTGCAAAAATGCACTCAAATCTCAGATCGATCCAAAAGCAAATTGGGGCTAGTTTTGGTGGAAATTTTCGAATTTCTCAAAATCAAAGAAAAATTAGGGGGATTTGTGGGGGAAACAAAGTCAAATCCGTGGCAACCATGCTCTGATACCAAATGATGAGGATAAGTCCTCTAGGGTGGCCCGATCTTCACGGATTGACGGAGGATGTGGACGAACGCACGCAAGAACACGAGGAACACGAAGAACACCAAGAAGAACGCCCCGAACACAAGAACACACACAAGATACAAGAACCGTTTCCCTTACCGGTCGGTCCAACCGGCCCAATAGAATCCACACGAAGGTGGGAGATCGGCAAGTAGATACAAGAAGGGATCTTGGACGGTTGTTTCTCCAACGGCCAACCAAGCCGCTCCAATAAAGTCACCCGAGGATGAAAGATTGGCGAGTAGTCAAACTACAAGTAGAGGTCTTGAATCCACGAAGGGATCTTCTCCACAAGGGGAGGAACCATCCCCGCAAGGGGAGGAAGGAGACCGTCTTGAGGTGGGGAGCCTAGCTCTACTCTAATCTCAAAACATAGTCTATCTAGATCTGAGATGGGGAACTCCTATTTATAGTGTTGACCAAAAGGGGGTAGGTGGGGGAGGTTACATGGGCCTCCAACCCGTGCTGGACCCGCAGCGGCGGTACTACCGCTGGGTTAAGCGATAGTACCGCTGGTGCGGGCAGGTTTCGCTTTTCCCACCTCGGCGGTACCGGCGGCGGTACCGCCAGCGGTACCAGTTGGTACCGCTGAAGCGCTCCGAAGCCGGTTCTGGCGGTAGCTGCAGCGGTAGCAGTGGCAGTAGCTCTCGGGCGGAAGTACCGCTTAACCCAGCGATACTACCGCCGCCTGGGTCTTTTCTTCTCTTCCAAGCCACCCTCTTGTCGGCCTTTGTTCCTCTTGCGCCTTGGCCATCTTCCCGTGGTCTTGTACCCTTGGTGACACACCTAACAATGCAATGGGAATAATGGTCAAGTAGTATAATGTCCAAAGGTGACATATGGTGAATCACATAGTGCATTGAGTTCACCTTTGAGGTCCATTGTGACTTGTGGAGTGTTGGAGTACTTGACATGGTGATGGTCCTAGGTTGGGCTACATCACAGACCTTCGCCGGCGCCGACCATCGATTCACGCCCATCTCCGGGCGGCGGCATCGGCGGGAGGTTCTGGGCTCTCGCAGATGAGCTCGAGGAGGCGGACGTGAGCTAGGCCAGCGACGCCTCCTCCCCTTCCTCCCCGTCCGGCGCAAGACCAAGACCGACCTTCGGAGATTTCCTCTAGGCCGCAGTGGAACGGGGCGGTTCCCTGCGTGCTCCTCACCGGAAAGCGAAGACTTTTGCCCCGGGGGGCGAATTTCTCGCTTCCTCGCGAGTGCCGACGACGAACCTGTCCGCTGCCGAGATGCTCTCCGGCGGGAGTTCCTTCGCACCGCGACTTCGAGCCTTGAGGAGTCGTCGCGGAGAGGCCAGCGCGGTGCTGGACCGCAGGGTTTCGTCCCGGTATCCACGATATTTAGCTCATGCCTCCGGGAGTGCCAGGGCGTCACCTCCGCCGTGCGCGATGCCGCCGCCGGCGACGCGCCCGGCTAGGGTTCGCTCCCCGTCCCCGGTCTGGCGTGGGCCGGTTGATGGGCCGGGACTGCTCCCGTGTGGGCTGGAATCTTGGCCCAGCCTGCCGCGGGTGGTCCGCGATGGGCCAGATGGGTCGGATCCTCTCCGAGCGCTGCTGGAGGCCCGGGTCGTGGATGGCCTGGTGGAGCCGCCTGGCCCATCTGTCTCTACGGCTGGGCTGAAGGCCCAAGCCCGCAAGTGGATGTGGATCCCGCGCGGGTGCTCTGACTTTGCGTTAGGGTTCCCTGCGTTGCGTGAAGAGGGGCGGTGGCGAAGACGGACTAACTTTTCCGTGTCATTCGTATCGCCCAGCCCCCACCTCCCCTTTCTCGCTCCTTCACGGCGGCGACCATGGACGGCCACGCCTCCAGCTCCCATCAAGGGACCAAGCGTCGCCTCGAGGACGCGACCTCCGGCAAGCAAGCGGCAGCCCGCCGCCAGGAGGAAGAGCTGCTCGCCAAGGCGCTGATGGCTCAGGGCGGGCGCAAGGCAGGAGCGCCAAGGCTGCCGCCGGCAAGGGCCCGGCCCCAGGTGCGAGCAAGAGGAAGACGACACAGGAATGGTGGCAGATCCGCGAGAAGAAGCGAGAGCAAAAGGAGGCGGCGCGCCTTGCGAAAGATGCAGCTCGGGTGGCGGCGTCGGCCGCTGCTCGGCCAGAGGCGAGTACCCAGGGAAAACGTCCGCCAGCCAAGGCTGTGACCTCAACTCCGGCGGGGGCAGCTATGCAGCTCTCCTCCGCCGAGATCCCACCCTCCGAGGTGGAGTGTTTCAAGTGCGGCCGCCCGGGGCATTACCAGGGGAGTGCACGAACGCGCCGGTGTGTGTCCTTTGCATTATCTCGGGCCACTACTCGGTGGACTGCGTTGCTAAGGGAAAGCGCCCGGTGCTCCGCACCCTCGGCAGCGCCATTGCCGGGGAGGGGTTTTGAAAGGATCGGTATGACACCGAGAGGGGGGGGGGGTGAATAGGTGCTACTCCAAATTTTAGTCTTTTTCAAATTAGGCTTGACACAAAAGGTAAATTCTCTAGATATGCAACTACGGTGAAGCCAGCAACTAAGCACGATATATAAAGTATAGGCGGTAAACAAGGATATAGGTAACCGAAGTGAAAGCACGCGGAGACACGGATGTATTCCCGAGTTCCTCCTTTTTAGGGGAGTACGTCTCGTTGGAGAGGTGTGAACCAACACAATGGTTCAACAGCCACAAAGGCTTCACCCTCTTCTCCGGTGAACCGCACCACAAAGAATTGGTTCACTTCAACTATCGGAAACCTTCAAGGCGGAGTCCGGAGCCTTTACAACAACGATTTGGGGCACAACCCACAATGGATTGGGGGCTCCCAAACAGCTACAATCTGTCAGAGACAATCAAGTGAGTACAACGGGGGGCTAGGTTTTCCAAGTGGAAACCCTAGCTATGGTCCCTCAAGTGAATGAGGGGGAAATGAAGAACGGCTTGGTGAAGATGTAGATCGGGGCCTTCTCCTTCAATCCTCCAAAGATCAACGAGTTTGGGTGGAGGGATTGGGAGATCTAGTGATTCTTGAGCTTGCAATGATGGTGTCTTCAATTCTGGGCGAGCTCGCTGGCTGGAGGTAGGTGGAGGGGTATTTGTCCATGGATCTAGGATGTAAACCTAGGGAGAGAGAGTGAGGTACCCTTTTTGTCCATGGTGCAGCCCAAACGGAGGAGAGGAAGGTCCCCTGCGTTGGTGAGGTGGAGGAGACCGGAGGCACGGCGGATTCCGGCGGCGGGGAGCAGCCGGAGCAGCACTTCGAAGCGGCGGCGGCTGCTGGGAGGAGGTTGGGGGTCCAGGGTGAGAGAGGAGTTGTGAGTCAACTCCTCACCCCGATCCCCTTTAGATCCCAGTGAAACTGCCTAGACCGGAGTCTCCGGCCTAAATACAACGGAGTCTCCGGCCTAAGCCAGAGATTCCGGGGTTTAGGGCGGAGACTTCAGTCAGACCGGATAATCCGGCACCGGATTCTCCGGCCCCACCGACTCAAAAATGTCAGATTTTTGCTGTTGGACAAGCAAGATGCAAGAGGAGCAAGTTTTTAGATAAGATAGGCCTAGGATAAGACACAAAGTCACTGGAGATGGTACTTCACGCTCAAACTTGGTAAGAAGCACAAAAGGCAAATAAGAATCATCATTTGAGCGTGTTTTCCATAAAGAACAACGGATAGGCAAAAAGGCCATAAAGCTCCAAAAAGATCAAATCTTCACAAAGAAGATGTCGGTGGCCTAGGCCACCATGTATGAGTGTATGTGGTGTGATACCGCGAAGATATATCTTGAGTTCACCGCCACTACTCGTCATTTAAGCTCACAATTCATAAAATGAACAATATAGAGACAAAATGAGTTCTTACTATCGGCATAATGGGGGGAGGGATAGTCCAATGGATTAGGACCGCACTCCCCCTATGTCCATGCCTACACCTAAACCCAATATATAGCTAAGATATAGGTGTGTATGCAAGATAGTCAAGCGACGCTCCTCGAATCCACGATATTTAGCTCATGCCTCAAATAAGTGAACCTTGCTTCTTCAAGTGGCTTCGTGAACATATCGGCAAGTTGGATCTTCGTGGGAATATAGCCAAGCTCAATGTCACCCCGGTTGATGTGATCACGAATGAAGTGATAACGAATCTCAATATGCTTTGTTCTTGAGTGCTCCACCGGGTTGTGACCAATCTTGATAGCACTTTTATTGTCACATAAAAGAGGCACTTTGTCACAATGGACACCCTATTCCTTTAAAGTTTGCCTCATCCATAACAATTGAGTGCATGCACTAGCGGCCGCCACATACTCGGCTTCGGTGGTGGAGAGATATGCAATTTTGCTTCTTAGAATACCAACTCACCAAGGACCTACCAAGGAATTGACATGCCCTGGAAGTTGATTTCCTATCATCCTTGCAACCGGCCCAATCCGAATCCGTGTAACCGGCAAGAGAGAAGTTGGAGCCTCGAGGATACTACAAACCAAACCTTGGGGTATGAACCAAATATCGGAGGATTCGATTTACCGCTATCAAGTGGCTTTCTTTAGGAGCCGCTTGGTACCTTACACACACTCCTACACTCAACACAATATCGGGTCTAGATGCACAAAGGTAAAGCAAATAACCAATCATAGAGCGATAGAGTTTTTGATCAATATCTTTACCCTTTGGACTAAGTTCAAGATGACATTTGGTGTCCATAGGAAACCTCTTCTCTTTAGCATCTTGCATCTTGAACCTCTTGAGCATGTCTTGGATATATTTGGCTTGAGAGATGAAAGTCCCTCCACGCAATTGCTTGATCTCAAAACCAAGGAAGAACTTCAACTCCCCCATCATGGACATCTCGAACCTATCGGTCATAAGCTTTGAAAATTCATCATTAAAAGCTTTGTTAGATGAGCCAAATATGATATCATCAACATAAAGTTGGCATATGAAAAGCTCCCCTTTAACCCTCTTGGTAAAAAGAGTGGGATCGATTTGCCCCACTTCAAAGCCACGATCTATCTCTTAGGTGCTCATACCAAGCACGAGGTGCTTGTTTGAGACCATAGAGGGCCTTATCAAGTTTGTAGACATGGTTTGGGAAGTGTGGATCCTCAAATCCTGGTGGTTGCTTAAGATATACCAACTCCTTCAAAGGACTATTAAGAAAAGCACTTTTCACATCCATTTGTTGCAATTTGAAATTGTGATGTGATGCATATGCAAGAAGGATACGGATGGACGCAAGGCGAGCCACGGGAGCATAGGTCTCTCCAAAATCAATGCCTTCAACTTGAGAGTACCCTTGAACTACCAATCTTGTCTTGTTCCTCACAACCATTCCATGCTCATCTTGCTTGTTCTTGAATATCCACTTGGTGCCTAAAACATTGAGGCAATCTTTTGGCTTCTCCACTAGATTCCACACTTTGTTGCGCTTGAAGTTGTTGAGCTCTTCATGCATGGCTTCCAACCAATCCGGATCTTCAAGAGCTTCATAGACTTTCTTTGGTTCCACCATAGAGATATGGGCTTGGTGTTCACTAAAGCTTGCCAATTGTCTTCTTGTGGTAACATTGTTCTTTGCATCACTAAGGATAGCATCAAGATGAAGACTCTTTCTTTTCCAATCTCTTTTGACTCTTTCTAGACGACGGGTTTCAATATCCTCATTGTTGCGAGGAATTGTCGCTTGATCATCTTGATGCACATCTTCAATAATAGAAGTAGATGGTTGATCTTGGTCTTGACCTTGGCTAGTGTTGACAATAGGAGAACTTGGTTCTTGTATAGCCTCTTGGTCAACTTGAGCAGGGCCGGTCCATACATTTCCGGGGCCCAGGGCGAGACAATAGAAGGGGCCCTTGTTCACACATAAATACTTAATACTCCCTCCGTTCCAATGAATAAGGCTTATATTTTTTTTTAAGTCAGGCCAAGTGAACTTTGACCAAACTTTTTGAAAAAATTATCAACAACTATAATATTAGATGGATATCATGTGAAAATATATTTCATGATGCATCTAACCATGTTTATTTTGTATTGTACATATTTATAATTTCTTAAAAAATCTTGGTCAAACTTCACATAGTTTGACTTCTCAAAAATAATATAGGCCTTATTCATTGGAATGGAGATAGTATATGTGTTAAAAATACTTACTATACTAGTAAATTTCTAAAGCAAAATAAACTTTGAGTAGAAACAAAAGATCAATGATCTCCACACTCTAAAATTCGTATAGAAACTAGTATATTCTTGCGAATTCAAGTGAATATATCATGATTTTCAAGAAAAACCATAGTTCAATACATATACAAGATCGTTAAATATGTATAGAACATGACACCTGGATGGTTGGATGTGGCTTGATCCGCAACACACAAAAAAATACCACATCATTAACTGAATGGACTTCCATTTTTATCGTGAGCACTCTCTTAGATTCAATCAAAGGTTAATCAGGCACAAAGAAAGAAAAGTGAGTAGCATGGTCTTGTTTTGAGTACGCTGAAATTTAGTCAATTGAGATGGAATCGCGCTGTTGGCCTCCACTAATACCTTGTTGCAACCTTGGAAAGGCACAAGATTGAGGCGCTGTCGACATTTTTTTTTGTGAGCAAGACTGTCGACGAAATTTGGGGAAGTGAGGAGTCGCAAAGTCTAGCAACGAGCAGAATGATCTACGTAGTTTTTTTTCAAGCGTAAGCAGAATGATCCAGTACTCCCCGGTGGTGCTCCCGTGCGTGTTCCATTGGGCTTGTGTTTGCATCTCGGGCCCTTTAATACTCTAAAAAAATTACGCCGCTAACTTGGGTCAAAAGACCAGAACTATACCGGTAAATATAGAAGCGCTACTTGGGCCGGGGCCCCTGCCTCCCGGGGGCCCAGGGCGGTCGCCCCGTTGCCCCGCCCTATGGGCCGGTCCTGAACTTGAGGAGGGTCTTCAACTTGTTCTTGTATAGCCTCTTGGTCAACTTGAGGAGGGTCTTAACTTGTTCTTGGGTAGGTGCATCATTTGCTTCCATAGAAGGTGCCGCTTCAACTTGTGATGATGGAGTCTCCACTTGAGTGGAGCTTGGACTTGCTTGAGGAGGCTCATGATGAACTTCGATGGGGCGATAGAAACCAACCCCCATTCTTCTTATTGCATCTTGAGGTTCCTCATTATCTACATCACAAACATGAAATTGCGCCACTTGGGAGCCGTCATTCTCATCGAACCTCACACTACAAGATTCCACAACTCTCCCTAAGGATTTGGGACTCTATAAGTGTGAGAGTTCGCACCGTACCCAACAAAAACACCCTCTAACGGTTTAGCTTCAAATTTAGATAAATGAACACCTTTGATTTTGTAGAAACACTTACAACCAAACACACGGTAGTAGGAGACATTGGGCTTGTTGCCGGTAAGCATTTCATATGGAGTTTCCTTCTTCCCTTTGCGAAAGAATAACCGGTTGGAGGAGTGACATGTCGTGGAGATAGCTTCGGCCCATAAGAAGAGTGGAGACTTAAACTCCGCCAACATGGACCTAGCCATATCCATAAGAGTCCGGTTCTTTCTCTCGGCTACACCGTTTTGTTGAGGGGTATACGCAGCGGAATATTGATGACGAATTCCCTCTTCACTAAGAAACTCATTCAAGGTGTAGTTCTTCATTGGAGAAGTCGATGACGGTTTGTTGAGTTTCATCCTTCGTCTTGAAGAAGAAAACCCAAGTAAATCTTGAATAGTCATCAACAATCACCAAACAATACTTCTTCCCACCAAGACTCGGTTGAGGTACGACACCAAAGAGATCAACATGAAAAAGTTCAAATATCCTCTTTGATGAGATGATGGTGTTGCTTCGATGGGGAGAATCATGCATCTTTCCTTCAACACAAGCCCTACAAAGACGATCTCTAGAAAAAGAAACATCCTCTTTTAGTCCAAGAATGTGGCCACCCTTGTGAAGACTTTGCAAAGTTCTCATATTGACATGGGACAAGCGGCGATGCCACAACCACCCCACGTCGGCCTTTCCGAATAAGCATATTGCTTGAGTGTTGGTTGACCCTGAAAAGTCCACCACAAACAACTCATTTTCAACATACCCAACGAACATGACCTTTAGAGTCTTGCTCCTCAAGAGTACCACCATATCAATAGTAAAATGGACATCAAAGTTCATCTTATTAAGAGCACGAGCGGACATAAGATTGTAACCTAGATACTCAACAAGCATGACATTTATAAGGGTGATATCCCTTGCAACTACCACCTTGCCAAGACTCTTTACCTCGGCTTTTGACTTGTCACCATAAGAGAGGGTTGAGTGATTTAGATTTGGTCTCAACTCCGTCATAATCTCCTTGCTTCCGGTCATATGACTAGTGCATCTACTATCAACCACCCATTTAGACCCACCGGAAGCATAGTCCTACAAGAAATCATTTCTTGGATTTAGGTACCCATTTCACAATGGGTCCATTTTGGTTAGCAACAAGGGTCTTAGGAACCCAAATAGAGTAATCAATGTAACCATCATAAGGACCAACATATTTTGCATAAACATCACCATAATAGTCAACATAAAGAATATAGTTGGGATTGTTATGCCCCGCAAAGTCACTACGAGTGGTCTTGCCCCTAGTGGCATTACCACCCGCAATGGAAGTCTTGGCTTGTGCGGGCTTGGTCTTGATCCCCTTGTTGTTGCACACCTTCTTCTTTGCTTTGGCTACATAACCAAGACCCTCCTTCCCTTTGTGTGGTTTTTCTCAAACAAATAAGCAATACCCTTATCTTTACCTTTGGGAATAGAGGTCTTGACACTAGTGGCCTTGGCAAGATCCACCTTCAACCTAGCATTTTATTCAATAGCATTTTCATGAACACAAGGAAGAATAGATATGCTAGTTGAACTAGATTTAGAAAGTTGAGTTTGAAGTTGCTCATGAGACTTGACTAGAAGGGAGTGAGTCATTTCCAAGGCCTTGTGAGCCTTGTCAAGCTTCTCCATATCCTCAAGAAGTCTAGCATTAGCAACCCCAAGTTCAACTTTCTCCTTTTTAAGCACTTTATATTTAGCAAAGACATGATCTCTATCCTTAATGATTTTATTAATAATATCATCATTTTTAGCATCAAGAGAATCAAGTCTTTCCTCAAGAGTACTTCTTTCTTCACTCTCTTCATCAAGAGAGGCATTCAAGGATGCTATGGAAGCATTCAAAGAAGCAATGGTGAGAGAATCCTCTCTCTCAATCTTACTCTTTTCTTGAAGAAGTTCTTCGGCCGCACATAGTTGTCTCATGAGAGACTCAACATGTTCCTTAGCTTCACCTTGCAAGTTAGTCATGAAGGTATCGAAGGCAACAAGCTCCTTCTTAATCACAAGACTAGATTGGTCATTCATATCATGCATAGTCTTGGGAGTAGAAGATGATACCTCGGTAACATGAGCCATGAGGCAACGAGCGTTGTTGGTGGAGAAGTTTTCATTGGGGGATTCAAAGAGAGAAGATGATGAAGTTGATACAATAGCCAATGCGGCTACCTCTTTAGTAGATGCATCTTCATCTTCGGAACCACTTGAGGCATATTCTTCATGTGCCACCAACACTATTCTTGGTGCCTTCTTGAAGAAAGGTTTTTCTTGGTCTTGCGGGCTTCTTTTGAATCAACCTTGAGTGGTACTTTGGGACAAGCTTCCCACCATTTTGCTCTCGGTTCTCATAAGGACACTCTCTTATGTAGTGGTTCTTGTCATGACAATTGTAGCAAGTCTTTGTCCTTGAGGCAAGCTCTTTCTTCCCACTTGAGTTGTTCTCTCGATCAACTCGAGCTTTAGCACTTGCCGGGTCATTCCAAAACACCCTTGTGGCGAGAGCTAAGTGACCATTGAGGGCTTGTTCAAGCTCATTGGGAGCAATGTTTCTTGGGCAAGCTTCAACCTCATCATTTTCATCTAGACATACCACCTTAGCCTTCAAAGCAAGTGAGGGGCCTTGTTTCATTCCCATGGCCCTAGCACGGTTATCTTCGGCATTCTTGGTGGCAACCTTGGAGGCTTGAACTTCTTGCATAACTTCATTGGATGTCATTTGATTGTAGTTGTGTCTTCCTTGAATAGACTTCAACTCAATGGGCTCGAAAGGCAAGAGAGCATTCACATGCTTCCTCTTGACCACTAGTACAGAACGACACATCGGATACCCCTCTATGGAAACGGCAGGCGTTAGGCGACGGAGAATCGCGCTTTCTGCGCGGCCAGTGCGTACAAACCTGACCTGGGCCGCGGCTGGCCCGTCAACATAGGTAACGGAGAAAGTATTAACTCCGTTACCCATAGTATTGGCAACGGTCTTAATTCTGGCTCCGTTTCCGATATGTGCCTCTATAGCAACGGAGACTTTTGGGTGTCCGTTTCCAATGTGAGGCGAGTAAATGCCATGGCGTAGTGGTACCGCCCACTACTCCTTGAAAACCCCAATCCTTGCTAGCTCAAGACGCCACTGAATCTGCTCTCTCTCTCTCTCTCTCTCTCTCTCTCTCGCTCGCTCCCTCCTACTGATTAGCAAAGATGCCTCGCAGCAACGACACACAGGAGCACACTGAGTCGCCGCGGGACCGTCCCCCCCGTCAGCGGCGAGTCCGTTGAAGGACCGACGCCGGAGACGAGCGACGACGAATACGCCAACTTCCATGATCCCACCTTGATGCTGGGCCCGCCGAAGGTTGATTCTGATGACGAGTCAACCGAAGAGGAGAAGGAGGAGGAGGAGGACGACGAGGAGGACGAGGCGGAGGCACCGGTCCCGAAGAAGGGAGCCCAGCGACGGAGAAGAAAGCCGCCGCCACCGCCTCCGATATGCTGCCGCCGCCGCCGCCACCACTACCTCCAATGGCCCCCAATAAGCGAGGCCGTGAGAAGGACGAGGATTGCGCGGAAGCAGGGCGCAAGAAAAACAAGAAGTAGCTAGTAGTAGTTTTATAAGTTCTCCAACTGTAATTTACTTTATTATTATTAATATGTACTGCGTATGTAATGTAGTAATCACTAATATTAATATAAGTATCCTATAAGTGGTTTTCTCCATATAGTAGAGATTAGGAAAATATTATTCCAGAGAGTAGAAGAAATTCCACAGAGTGGGCGCGTAGGCCCCACACCTCAGTGGAAGAAACACAAAGGAAACGGTCCTTCTAAAGAACCGTTTCCTATGTTTTACCTATACATATGGGCGTACAGAGCAAAACCTAACACTCGTTTCCTCACTCTGTCCCAGTATGCTAGATCTGTTCGTGGTGGCGCCTCCTAGCGTTGCGGCCATCGCCGGCGCCGTGGCGGCACCGTCTCCGCCCAGACGACGGCTATCACGGCGAGGTCTTCGCCATCTACCCCGACACGGCGAGGTGTTCGCCATGTCCCCCGACACGGCGAGGTGTTCGCCATGTCCCCCGACACGGCGAGGTCGTCGCTCTGTCCGCTTTCTCTGCCTCCACCACTTCCGGATCTGCTAGATCCATCCAACGGCGACGTGAAGAAGGTATCAGATCCACATCCGGTAGTTCTATCTAGATCATTTCTTGATGTTGTTAACTTGCCTATTGTGCACTTGCAACCGGTTGTAGTTTAGCTAACTTGTTGAAAGTAGTTCAGTTCACATCCGGTAGTTCTATCTAGATCATTTCTTGATGTAGTTAACTTGCCTATTGTGCACTTGCAACTAGTTGTAATTTAGCTAACTTGTTGATAGTAATTCAGTTCACATCCGGTAGTTCTATCTAGATCATTTCTTGATATAGTTAACTTGCTTATTGTGCACTTGCAACTAGTTGTAGTTTAGCTAACTTGTTGATAGTAGTTCAGTTCACATCCGGTAGTTCTATCTAGATCATTTCTTGATGTAGTTAACTTGCATATTGTGCACTTGCAACTAGTTATAGTTTAGCTAACTTGTTGATAGTAGTTTAGTTCACATCCGGTAGTTCTATCTAGATCATTTCTAGATATTGTTAACTTGCCGATTGTGCACTTGCAACCGGTTGTAGTTTAGCTAACTAGTCAATGTGAAAACAGAAGTCTATTTCGGTGACACTGCATAAAAAAGTCGGTGACACAGAACAAACAACGAACACTACTCAAGACAGTAGTGTTTGTTAACTTTCCCATAATGTCCTCCAATTATATACATAGGTCAGTATACACTAAATGCTACTATATACTTCATATTATTGTGTTAAATTGTTCGTTCTATCTAGTAGTATCAGAACTAACATAAATCCTTATTTACATTTAGGGATATCAAGTTGTTCCCTTTCAAACTCCACCATACATATCCACCGTCGCTATTGTGACGTTTTGGTACACTGCATAAAATACTTTTTTAAGTAAGAATGTTTTATACAGTGTCGCCGAAATGTCACATCGGTGACGTATTAGATTAGATTTCGATGACACTGCATAAAAATCTAGAGCCAGTGGTGGCCTCCATGGAAAGGATGATCGTTGTCAGGCATCCTATGAAGCTACTGACATCGCAATATCTTGTTGACAAGCCGTGTGTTGGCTGCTCCGGTTCATCAATAAGAGCCACCTCAAAGCATAGGTAAGATATCGTTTCAGTTTGCTTAAATTCATAGTGTATTTGTTTTAGCATATGTATTTAACAATTGTAACTCTATTTACTAATGTATAGGGTTCAAAGCTTCAACATCCTTCTCACAAGAAGTTGAGATAAGAAGAGATTGCTAGAGTGATACTTGCGAGGATTATGGAAAAGGATGTAGGGAAGAAATCATATATTCTTTCCGTCCTTTGATATGATAGGCTTAGTATAGATAAAATCTGTTATCGTTTTACCTCTTATGTTTGTCACATCTTGTGATGGAATTGTAAAGGTGAAATTGTGATGGAAATGTAAAGTTACATTGTGATATGAATGAAATCTGTTACCGTTTTAGTATTTGAGCTTGTGCTGTGAGATTTTAAGTATCTAGTGGCATTTGTAAATGTGGCATCCTGTAACCGAAATATGAGAAATGCTCAGTGCAAACGGGTGGATGGCAAACTCCGTATCTGATGAAGGAAAACTAAGGAAACGGAGGTCTGCGCACAACCGTTGCCAAATGGAGACCTCATCGGAAACGGTTTTTGGCCTCCGTTACCGATGAAGGCCTTCACATCAGTGACAGAGGCGGGGACACGGACCCTTTCTCCGTTGCCGAAGGGGTTTTTGGCCCGTTTCCGATGTGTCGTTCTGTACTAGTGGACCCAAGTATCATTCACATAGGTTGCCCCCACATCATAGAAGGCATTCGTAAGAGTTTTGAGTCTTCCATACATGTCTTCATGATTCTCATTGTCAAACATGTAGAAGCCTTCGGCATCATCAGAGTTAGAGACACCCTCTAGTGGGATATCTTCCGAAAGCTTGCCTTTGGCAAATTTCATGAACATGTCACGAAACTCATCAAATTTGACATTCATGGACGATGTCAATGTTGTTTCCAACGCTTTGATATCGGCCATGGATGTCGCGGTGGCTTTGGCCTTTTCAAGGGCCTCATTAGCCTTGGCATGATCGGCCTCATCCTCACTATGTGTCATACTTCTCTTAGGCGGTTAAGCCCAACAAGAGAGCCTAGACTCTGATACCAATTGAAAGGATTGGTATGACACTGATAACCCACAAGTATAGGGGATTGCAACAGTCTTTGTGGGAAGTAAAACCCAAATTTATTGATTCGACACAAGGGGAGACACAGAATACTTATAAGCCTTAACAGCGGAGTTGTCAATTCAGCTGCACCTGGAAAAGCACTAGTAACAGGGGTGTGATACGTCCAAAACATATCTCCTTTCCCGAACACTTTTGCTGTTGTTTTGCCTCTAATTTGTGTGTTTTGAATACAACTAACACGGACTAACGCTGTTTTCAGCAGAATTGCCCTGGTGTCTTGTTTTTGTGCAGAAAGTCAACTTTCGGGAAAATCTTTGGAAAACATCGCAAAGCTCCTATTTTACCAGAGGACCCACGATGCCAGAAGAGGAGACGAAGGGGGGCAACCAGCCGCCCTCACCACGTGGCGGCGCGGTGGGCCCTGGGCCGCGCCACCACCTGGTGAGGCCGACTCAGCCACGACCTCGACCCCCCTCTGGACTACATAATGCCTCTGGCCTAAAAACGTCGGGGGGTCGACCACTTTTTCCAGAAAGACATCAGAGCGCCGCCGCCATCGAAAACCCTATTTCGGGACCAGAAACTCCGTTCTGGCACTCCGCCGGGACGGGGAATTGGAGGAGATCATCGCCATCATCATCACCGACGCCTCTCCATCGACCATCCATGTTTCCCCCATCCATGTGTGAGTAATTCCCCGCTGTAGGCTGAAGGGGATGGTAGGGATTGGATGAGATTGTTCATGTAATAGCTATAAGATCATTAGGGCATGGTGCCTAGTATCCGTTGTTAGTACTTTATGTCATTGTTGCAACTTGTTATGCTTAATGCTTGTCACTAGGGCCCGAGTGCCATGATTTCAGATCTGAACATGTTATTGTATCATGAGGATAATCATTGTTTTAGATCATATCTGCAAGTTGTTTACACATATTATTGTCCGGAACCCGAGGCCCCGAAGTGACAGAATTGGGACAACCGGAGGGGATGGCTGTGATGTGAGGATCACATGTGTTCACGGAGTGTTAATGCTTTGCTCCGGTACTCTATTAAAAGGAGTACCTTAATTACCAGTAGTTTCCCTTGAGGCCCCGCTGCAACGGGCTGGTAGGACAGAAGATGTTGTGCAAGTTTCTCATTGCGAGCACGTACGACTATATATGGAACACATGCCTATGGTTACTTAGTACTTGGATGCTTTATCATTATTTATCTGCAAATGCCTATGTCTTGATTATTATATGAACTATCTTATCCATGCAACGCCCGTTCATCCATCCCTATGCCTACAGTATTTTAATCCTGCTGTTTACCGCAATCACTACTTGCTTTACTTTACTGCTGCTATTATTTCGCTATTGCTACTGCTATAAAACTGTTGCTACTGATAATCTGTGTCGAGCAAGTCTATTCACAGGTGCAGCTGAACTGACAATTCATCTGTTAAGGCTTACAAATATTCTTTGGCTCCCCTTGTGTCGAATCAATAAATTTGGGTTTTACTTCCCTCGAAGACTGTTGCGATCCCCTATACTTGTGGGTCATCAAGACTATTTTCTGGCGCCGTTGCCGGGGAGCATAGCTTTATTTGTAAGTTCACTTGAGAGTAATATTGTTCGCTGAAATTTATTCATCATGGGTAAAGCTCGTGATGAGAAGGTCCACATATTGCCATCCACTACAAGGAAAGGTACAACTCTGAGTACCTCTGCTGCTCTTGATTCACCATCTGTGATGAGTCAACTTATTACACCACCACAAGCTACACGCACTGTTACTTCTGCTGAATCTGAAAATGCTTCTGATAATTTTGATGATGCTTCTACTGTTCTTGATGAAAGTGGTTCTTTAGGTCCCTTTTTAGATGCTACTATTGCTAGGTCTAAACAAATTGAAAATGCTGAAACACCTAATGGAAGTCCCACTACCCCTGTTGATTCACCTGAGTTGAGGGATTATACTTGTGATGATCTTGATGAAACTTATGTGGAACTTGACGATGACTTTATTGATGAATGTAATGCTACTAGTGGTGCAAGTAACATTAAAAATCTTCTTGCAAAACATGCTGTTAGATATAAACTGTCTCCTGATGCTAAATTTGCCACATCTCCCATAAACATTAAAGATAAGGATTATGACTTCTCTCTTGATTTGTCACATATATCCATTGTTGAGAAAGAACCTTTTTGTGGTACTGAAAATGAAAGTGTGTAGAACACATGAATGAGCTCTCTACTTTGAGTAGCTTATTTTCTGATGATATAAAGAAACGCAGCTACTTTGTTACTAAATTTTTTCCTTTCTCATTGAAAGATGAAGCTAAAACTTGGTATAATAATCTGTCTCCTGGTTCTATTGATAGTCCTATTGGTTTGCTTAATGCTTTCTTTCAGAAATATTTTCCTGCTAGTGCTCAACATGCTGCCTTGCAGAGATTTTTAACTTCAAACAGGTTGAAGGAGAGAAAATGCCTGAATCTTGGTCAAGGTTTTGTTCTTTAATTAGAGCTCGGCCTGGACATCAATTGGCCAAAAATGAACTTCTTGATATATTTTATAATGGACTAACTGTTGAATCTAGGACATACCTGGATAGTTGTGCTGGTTGTGTTTTCAGGAAAAGAACTCCAGACGAAGCTGAGGAATTAATGGCTAAAATAAGCCAAAATCATGATGATTGGACTTTACCTGAACCAACTCCAACACCAATACTGAAGAAGAGGGGTATGATTGAATTAAATGATGAAGGGATGAGGGAAGCCAAGAAATCTCTTAAAGAGAAGGGTATTAAATCTGAAGATGTGAAGAATCTTCTCCTATAGAAGAATTATGTAAGCCAATTCCCCATTCATCCATAATTGAGGTACACTCTCTCCAACGGTTTGATGATAGAGATATTCCCTACTCTAAACCTCCTGATCAATGCTTAGATGAGTTTGATAATTATATTGTTAAGCAAGATAACTTTAATATGAGAGTGGAAAATCATTTGAATGAGAATTCTCAAGCTATTAGTAAATTGCATGATATTGTGGAGAGAACCTCCAATGATGTTAAGATGCTTATTAAACATTTTCATATGGTTCAAACTCAAATTGATCAACTCACTAAAGTGCAAAAAGATCTGTTAGTTAATGCCTCTAGGGATAAAGAGAAACATGTTTGTGAAGTAACAACTAGAGGAGGAATTTCTACTCAGGATCCTTTATATCCTGAGGGGCATCCTAAAAGAATTGAACAAGATTCTCAACGAGTTAATGAAACTAGTGCTCCTTCTAAGAAAAAGAAGAAGAAACATAAAACTGTTGTAGAATCCTCTGAACCTATTAATGATCCTAATAGTATATCTATTTCTGATGCTGAAACTGAAAGTGGTAATGAACACAACAATGATAATGATAAGAATGATGCTTCTGATAAAGAAGAAATTGAAGAGGAACCTGAAAAGCATACTAAAGGTAAAAAGTATGGTAAGGAAGACTTCATTGCTAAGAAACATGGTAATGAGAGAGAACCTTGGGTCCAAAAGCAAATGCCCTTTCCTGCTAAGAAACTCAAATCAAAGGAAGAAGAACACTATAATAAATTTTGTGATTGGATGAAACCTTTGTTCTTGCAAATTCCTTTGACTGATGCTATTAAATTGCCTCCTTATTCAAAGTATATGAAAGATATTGTTTCTAACAAGAGGAAAATTCCCAATGAGGAAATTTCTACTATGCTTGCTAATTATTCTTTCAATGGCAAGGTTCCAAAGAAGCTTGGAGATCCAGGTATACCAACCATTCCCTGTTCCATAAAAATAATTATGTTAGAACTGCTCTATGTGATTTGGGAGCAGGAGTTAGCGTTATGCCTTTCTCTCTTTATAAGAGACTTTATCTTGATAAGCTTATACCTACTGATATATCTTTGCAAATGGCTGATAAATCTACTGTGTTCCTGTTGGCATTTGTGAGGATGTCCCTGTTCAAGTGGCTAATAATTGTTTGATTTTAACTGATTTTGTTGTGCTTGAAATGCCTGAAGATGATAATATGTCTATTATTCTTGGGAGACCTTTTCTAAATACTGCAGGTGCTGTTATTGATTGCAATAAAGGAAAAGTAACTTTTAATGTGAATGACAAAGAGCACACTGTTTATTTCCCCAAGAAAGTGGACAAGGTATTTGGAGTTAATACAATTTCTAATTTTAGAACTATCAAAGTGGGAAGTATTGATTGCCCTATATATGATCATCAAGAAGGATATCAAAACATTATGATTGGATCCATATCAATACAATTCAAGGTAACATGATTGTCTCATGATGTTTAATTCATTTGTGTCATATAAATTTATTTGGTGGCAAGACTTGATCAACCTTGCTAACAAATACTTTATATACATGAAGGTTCTAAACAACATTTTATTCCCATCCTTGTTTTACCTACTGCAATGTTGCTTAGTTTGAAAAGTTTAGCTGAGTTTGATTTTGAAAATCATTTTTCTGCCTGAATTTTATTATCTTAAGCACCAGAAATTGTCCAAATTGAAAGTTTTCAAAAATTTAAAAATTATACCACTGGTCCTATTTTTGAAAGAGCAACGTGGGAGTGCCTGGTGCTGACCAGGGGGACCCACCATGCCACCTCACCACATGGTGGCGCGGCAGGCATCTGGCCGCGCCGTGGCATGGTGAGGGCCCCACCTGGCCCTCCACTCACTCAGCCACCTACCACTCCTTCCTCTTTCACGACCAAACACTTTCCCTGCTCAAACCCGTGTTCTTGCTGTTCTTCCTCGCGATTTTCGATCTCCTTGCTCAGCCCATCTTAGCTGCTGAGATTTGGGGCATTTGTTCTCCGGTATGTGACTCCTCCGATATCCAAGTAGAATTTTGTTTAGTGAGTATTTCTTGAGTATTTTGCTGCTGTAGGTGACATGTTAAGTGAGTTTGCATGCTTGTTCTAAGTTAGAATAATTAGTTTTGATGCATGTTTTCCTCTAGCAAGTCCTATAGTAGTTTCCTTCATTTAGTTGTCTCAAATCAATTTTTATAGTGTTTGCCAAAAATTTCAGAAAAGGAGGATGCATAACCACACCTATGGAGAGATCTTTGAGAGGGATTCGCAAAGGGTGGCAAGGCCCCCGAGAGCAGCCACTCGAGTTCGGCGATCCTACAATGAAGATCTCATTGCACCAAGCATTGGTGATGAGAGGGATGATGGAGTTCCACACCCATCATCTTTCCCATGCCCTAACTTTTTGCATGATGCAGGGCTTCTTGATGATTTCTTGTTCCTTGTCCAGAGGGTTGGTTTAACTACTATGGAGGATGAACGCCACCAATATTATAATCTCACCAAAAAATTGTTGAGAGTTTTAAATTTGGCAACACATCCTACAAGCCAACCATTGGATTTAAGATTTATGATAACCTGTTTCCATGACTTTGGATAACTTTTGTGCTGCCATAGGTATTGCTCCTTCAGGTACAGCAAAGAGGATTCAAGGGCGCCCCAACGATTTGCTGGAACTTTACCGAGGGGTGACCAATGATGATGACCGCACCGCCCAGCGCGGCAAGATAAGGAACATTCAGCTCCCCGCCATTAGATACTTTGCTTATTATCTTGCTACTAGCATCCTTGGTAGGGAGAACACCAGCAACATTTCTAACTATCATCTTGCTTTTCTGGCTGCTGCACTTACTGGTAACACATCTTATAATCTTGGTGCTCTCATAGCTCGTCGCTTAGCTGCTGATGGTCCCATCTATGGAGGGATAGTTGCTTCGCGAGTTGCAGCATATCTAGGCCTTCCTATTGACCCTAGTGATGAGTTGCTAACCCCTTTCAGGCTAACCTTGCTGCTATGAAAGATCATAAATTTGTTACAGCTAAATCTCGTGCAGGAAGTCTTGTTTATAGAGTTTTGTTCACTGACGGGGACGAAAGGAAAGTTCCTTTGCCCCAGCCGATTTGTTCTGTATTCGCAGGAGGCCGTGGTCGCGCTCAAAGGAGGAGTTGGACGAGCAGTTGCGCCTGCTTGGCTTCCACCAGCAGCACGACTCCGAGGACACGACACCCTCTGAGGACTACACCGTCACCTACCCCGGTGCGTCCTCCAGTTCGTATCAGGACGATGACCCTTCTTCGTCGTACTATGGAGGCGCCACTTCCTGGGCGCCGTGGGGTTGATCTCCACTTAGGCCAAAAGCCTAAGCTTGGGGGAGGTATACCGACATCTCACTCATTTAATATCATGTTCTGTCGGTACTTTGTATATCCATGTTTCTTTTCTTTCTTTCTTTTGTTGTTTCTTGTTTTTGCTTTTGCTTTCCAAAACACAAAAAGACCAAAAATATTTCTGTTGTTTCTCTTTATTTGTTTCTTTAAGTCTCTAGTATTAGTTTGCTTAGTTGTTTAAATTCGGTTTGTTATTCAAAAATCCAAAAATATTTTGCTTTGTTGCTTGCTTCTTTTTGCTCTTGTTTTAAATTCGAAAAACCCAAAAATATTTGTTGTTCTTTTTCGGTTTTGTATAGTTTGCTGCAGAGTTCGACAGCCTTCCGTGACTCCAGTGGAGCTTGGTTATCATTTCATATCATTCAAGCCACACAAGTGAAAAGCAATAATGACGATTTACGACGATTCGAGTTGGGGTGAGAGGCTGGTATGAACTCTATTTGTTTTCATTTTTGTACATATACTCATCCATGTGAGCATGCTTAGTTGGTTCATGTGAGGTATATGTTATTTAGTGGATGCTTAGTAGTTCATGTTCTCTTATGATCAGTTCCAACTTATTAATAGTGGGTAGCATGTTATATTGATGTTTGCTTGCATTGTTCTATTCATAAAAGGGTATGACACTGTGGTATCCTCCTCTGAATGATTCATTTGAATTGACTTGGCACATGCTCACGCATGCATATGACTGAAAAACAAAAAGTCAATTAAGCCTCGATGATTTATTTTGCCTCAGAGTTCTTGTATCACTTTTATGCCTCCGTTAATTTTGTTTTGTCGCAAGCATGATTATGACGGTTATTGCTCTCTTGATTGTCGCTTCCCAGTCTATTGCTAGCCTCCACTTGTACTGAGCGGGAATGCTGCTCGTGCTTCCAAATCCCTGAAAACCAAGTTATCCAAAGAGTCCACTATAAATTCCTATGCATGGCATTTCAAACCATTCAAGTAAATTTTCATGTGCTACCTTTAAAACCTTCAAATTACTTCTCATTTTGTGACACTGTTTTTAGCTCATGAGGAAGTAGTAGTTGGGTTTGTTATCTTCCATACTAAATTAAGTACCCCGACTTGCATGCTTCATCTGCTTGTCACTAATTTTGCAAAGAGCTGGTTAGACCATTATAACATCAAAAAGCTAAAAACAAATAAAATAGACACTCCTCCATGGTATGTGATTGTTGGAAGGCACCCGAGGATTCGGTTAGCCATGGCTTGTGTAAGCAAAGGTTGGGAGGAGTGTCAAACTATATATAAAGTGCATGCTATAAGTGCTTAATATCAACATCTCGGAACCGCTCTCAACTTGTTTAGTATGGAAGATAACAGAAACTCTATTGCCATTCGTTGACAGGAACAACCACCTCCCAAAACAATTTTACTTCTGTTTTAAAAATAAAAAGCTCTAGCACATGTTAATCCCTGCTTCCCTCTGCGAAGGGCCTATCTTTTACTTTTATGCTGAGTCACCATCCTTTCTTTGAGCACCTTCTCGAGAGCATAGTTGTCATTCTTAGTGTAATGTGCTTGTCCCAGAATGCGGTTAACTGTGGTATAACTTTGATGCTTTTATCTTTGATATCTTTACTTCTAGTCTTCCCTTGAACTTCAGAGGTGCCTGGGCATTTATGTTTTGCTGTACAAATACGGGCAAGCGAGATACCACCTTATCATATCTTATTATGAGCATTGCAATCTTGCAGATAGATATGTTTCATGTTGTTTGTTATTAGTATGTTGGCATCTTTTCATGGTTTACATGGCTATTAGGTGACATTATTTGCATACACTTATATTGAATTGCCTAAGCACTTGTCCATATAGTGAGAATATATATCATATGAAGCAAATGTGTTCGTGAAAGTTTCTTTTATCGCACTCAGTTGTTAACTGAATTGCTTGAGGACAAGCAATAAGCTAAGCTTGGGGGAGTTGATACGTCCAAAACGTATCTACTTTCCCGAACACTTTTGCTGTTGTTTTGCCTCTAATTTGTGTGTTTTGAATACAACTAACACGGACTAACGCTGTTTTCAGCAGAATTGCCCTGGTGTCTTGTTTTTGTGCAGAAAGTCAACTTTCGGGAAAATCTGTGGAAAACATCGCAAAGCTCCTATTTTACCAGAGGACCCACGATGCCAGAAGAGGAGACGAAGGGGGCAACCAGCCGCCCTCACCACGTGGCGGCGCGGTGGCCCTGGGCCGCGCCACCACCTGGTGAGGCCGACTCAGCCACGACCTCGACCCCCCTCTAGACTACATAATGCCCTGACCTAAAAACGTCGGGGGGTCGACCACTTTTTCCAGAAAACATCAGAGCGCCGCCGCCATCGAAAACCCTATTTCGGGACCAGAAACTCCGTTCTGGCACTCCGTCGGGACGGGGAATTGGAGGAGATCATCGCCATCATCATCACCGACGCCTCTCCATCGACCATCCATGTTTCCCCCATCCATGTGTGAGTAATTCCCCGCTGTAGGCTGAAGGGGATGGTAGGGATTGGATGAGATTGTTCATGTAATAGCTATAAGATCATTAGGGCATGGTGCCTAGTATCCGTTGTTAGTACTTTATGTCACCGTTGCAACTTGTTATGCTTAATGCTTGTCACTAGGGCCCGAGTGCCATGATTTCAGATCTGAACATGTTATTGTATCATGAGGATAATCATTGTTTTAGATCATATCTGCAAGTTGTTTACACATATTATTGTCCGGAACCCGAGGCCCCGAAGTGACAGAAGTTGGGACAACCGGAGGGGATGGCTGTGATGTGAGGATCACATGTGTTCACGGAGTGTTAATGCTTTGCTCTGGTACTCTATTAAAAGGAGTACCTTAATTACCAATAGTTTCCCTTGAGGCCCCGCTGCAACGGGCTGGTAGGACAGAAGATGTTGTGCAAGTTTCTCATTGCGAGCACGTGATGCATGTAAAATGCATACATGAACTTTGCACTATATCACTCATATTCCAATCATATTTGCATCATATCAGGGTTATACCACTGTTATTCAATGATTTTAGGAAATAAAATAATTGTTTCCTATTTTTATGGAATTAACCCTGCGCAGGCAGAAAACCCTATTTCTTTCCTTTTATGTTTCAGGGACCTAAACGACGTCATAAAAATCTGGAAAAATACAGGCGTCATTATTTTGGAAGGAGGAAGACGTAGGAGCGAAGGAATCAAGCAAACGGAGGCCGGAGGGCCAAAAGGGGGTGGCCCACGCGGCCACTGTACCTGGTCGCGTGGGGCCCACCAACTTGGCCCTCGAGGCTCCGCAGCCGTCGATCTTTGCTACACCGCCTTCGTCTTGACCTAAAAACACCTATAAAAGAAGTCCCACGGCTTTCTCAAAACTAGCGCCGCCATGTCAGAGAAACACGAAAACGAAGATCTGGAGCTGCAGATTGGAGGGGGGAAACTCCAGCGGGGCGCTGCCGGCGTGGTCTCCATCTTCTCCATCGACATCTCCACCATCTCCATGATGAAGAGGGAGTAGTCCACCTCTGGACTATGGGTTTGTGGAAGTAACTTATGTATCTCTTCTCTCTTTGAGCTTCACTAATTAGTACCGTATGAGCTGCTGAACATGATTACGGCCATATATGTAATTCCTATGTGGTGGATCTTTTTGTGAGTTAATATATGTTGAGATTGCAAATGTTTGTTTCAGTTATGAATATAGATGCATATTATGTACCCCGTTCTTATCTACTTGTTATGATCAAACATGTTTATGAGGGCGTGTGTGGGGTGATGTGTGCATTAGTTGGAGTAACGGGGGGTAGTGAGTGCGGTAAGTTGACAACTGAAATATCGCGATCCACTTGGGTGTTTACCTTACTTTGTTGCCTCACTAGGGATAAACAAAAATACCATGCTACAAGGGTTGAGGGTGACCAAGCTTCTTCCTGTGACTAGATCTAGCATGTTCTTATTTTCACTTCATGTCATGATACTTAAAGCTATACTCTGAGTTATCTTAATTACTAAGATGTTATGATTTAGTTCGCATCTTGGTGGAGTATAAGAGAGATTAATAACCAAAAGATCTCTATGTTAGGACGTGATGCCCATATAATTAGTAACTTGATATCAAACTTTGTGTTGCAATCTCATATGTCAACTCTATGTGTCCATTGTCTGCCACACCATTAAAAGAGAGAGTGCATTTGTGAAACCATGAACCCCCGGTCCATTTTTAATCATAAGAAACACCTTTCCAACCACTTTTACCACTTTTCCATTTTCTGCAATTATTAAATCCGAAAATACAAAAACACTTTTCCATCTTGCATTCACCATTAAAAAAACCAAAAATATCATTTATCATTGTTATCATCATCCTTGCACATTCATTCACCACCATTGCATATTTATTTCTTGTTTGCATTGCATATTTATCTTGATATCATTCATACACCTTGTGCTTGACAACCACAGGTGAGGTTGAGGACCAAAACAATTAACCTTGTTTTGTAGGTGACCAAAAGAAGGATAGGAAGATAAATCTTTCACTACTGATTCCCCGAGAGTTCGATATTAAACCCTCGAGTCACCCTCGTGGGGAAAACACATCTTCCACTTACTACACACTCTGCACTTGGAGTCTCAACCTAACCCATTTACTTTTGACGCAGGTAACTACGCACCGGAGATCAATACTGTTTTCTGGCGCCGTAGATCAACCTCTTCAAGGGCCATCAGCACGTACGACTATATATGGAACACATGATTATGGTTACTTAGTACTTGGATGCTTTATCATTATTTATCTGCAAATGGCCATGTCTTGATTATTATATGAACTATCTTATCCATGCAACACCCGTTCATCTATCCCTATGCCTACAGTATTTTAATCTTGCTGTTTACCGCACTCACTACTTCTTCCTTTACTTTACTGCTGCTATTATTTCCCTATTGCTACTGCTATAAAACTGTTGCTACTGATAATCTGTGTCGAGCAAGTCTATTCACAGGTGCAGCTGAACTGACAATTCATCTGTTAAGGCTTACAAATATTCTTTGGCTCCCCTTGTGTCGAATCAATAAATTTGGGTTTTACTTCCCTCGAAGACTTTTGCGATCCCCTATACTTGTGGGTCATCAGGGTGATGTGAAAGCAGCAGTAATATGAGAGCAATAGTAATAGTAACACAGTAGCAGTAGGAGTAACACAGAGGCAATGGCACCAGAAAATAGTTGATACTACTTCTAATGGCATAAAGGACCGAGTGAGTATTTGATGATGACAGAAGGACCGGGGTTCCCACCTATCTACACTAGTGGTAACTCTCCAATAACAAGTAACATGTGTTGGGTGAACAAATTACAGTTGGGCAATTGATAATTGTGAGGGCATGACTATGCATGCTATCATGGTTCTGGGAAACAAACAGGGGACAAGTTCTCCATTGAATTCTGTCTCCAATTTTAAACAATATCATGCAGAAACATTAAAAGATGCTTGGGTAAGAATTAATAGGATGCACTATGAAGATCCTACACCTTGTGAAGATGAAAAGCTTAATCTTTCGTTGGAGAGGTGTGAACCAACACAATGGTTCAACAGCCACAAAGGCTTCACCCTCTTCTCCGGTGAAACGCACCACAAAGGATTGGTTCACTTCAACTATCGGAAACCTTCAAGGCGGAGTCCGGAGCCTTTACAACAACGATTTGGGGCACAACCCACAATGGATTGGGGGCTCCCAAACAGCAACAATCTGTCACAAAGACAATCAAGTGAGTACAACGGGGGGCTAGGTTTTCCAAGTGGAAACCCTAGCTACGTAACTCAAGTGAATGAGGGGGAAATGAAGAACGGTTTGGTGAAGATGTAGATCGGGGCCTTCTCCTTCAATCCTCCAAAGATCAATGAGTTTGGGTGGAGGGATTGGGATATCTAGTGATTCTTGAGCTTGCAATAATGGTGTCTTCAATTCTGGGCGAGCTCGCTGGCTGGAGGTAGGTGGAGGGATATTTATACCCCTCGTAGAAAATCTAGCCGTTGCAGACAGCTTCACACCGGAGTCTCCGGCCCAAGTGACCGGATACTCCGGCCTGGGGCGGATACTCCAGTCCCCTGGGGCCGGATACTCCGGCCCCCACCAGGGGGTGAACCACTTCCAGCCACTTCCAGCTTAGGCAGACACTCCGGTGCCCTGGGGCCGGAAACTCCAGCCCCCACCAGGGGCTGAACAACTTTTCTGTGTATTGGCTGGAAACCCCTGAGTTCAGAGTCTCCGGCCCTGGGGACCGGATACTCCGGCCTGATGAGCTCCAGAAACTTCTTTTCTTTTTTGGTGTTGATGCACATGTGTTGAACACATTATAACCTGCATTTACTTAAGACCGGATTAAACCTATCACATGTGTTGTTAGGTTGCGTGGGACTGGCAGGTGGTTGCTCTCTCCACGAGGGAGTTCTCCATGGTCTTCCCTTCTCGGTAGACCCTTCGCATGTGCACCCGTAGTGGACGGCTGTACCTTCCCCTCAGCGGCTCCGATGCGGGAATTAAGCTCGCGGATGCTGATCCGGCTCCATCCGAGATTCTGAAGGAGGTCTGGGCGAAGCTCACGGGGCTACCCAAGAAGATGCGCCGGTCTGACAGGCTGCTTGCCGGACTCGGCATGTTGGGCGACACGCTGGAGGTGGATGAGGAATCCATTCGGCGGAAGCAGCCGGTCCGTGTTCGGTTACGTGGTGGGTGATGCATGTAAAATGCATACATGAACTTTGCATTATTTTACTTATATTCCAATCATATTTGCATCATATAAGGGTTATATCAATGTTTTATAATGATTTTGGGAATATTTCACAGTTTTCCTATTTTTATGGAATTAACCCTGCACGGGCAGAAAACGTCTTTTTTAGTGTTTCAGACTTTCCGGGAGCTTCGGGACTCCAAAAGGGGCAAGGCCAAAGAAAACGGTTCAGAATTTTCGAGACAAACGCAATGGGCTAAAAATGAAGACCAGAAGCCCAACCATCTGGAAGTTAGAGGGTCCCACGCGGCCCCTGTGCCTGTCCGCGTGGGCCCACCTCTTTTGGGCCTCGTGGCTCCGATGCCGTCCGTTTTCGTCTCCGTGGCTTCGTCTTGACCTAAAATCGACTATAAAAATAGTCCCACGAGGAGTTTCGCGAGGAGGCGGCAGAGAAACAGAAAACCAAGAAACATGAGACAAAAGGCTGCTGCCGGAGAAGATCGGAGGGGGGAACGCCGCCGGAATCACCTCCGGAGGGCTCCTCCATCCCTCCTCTGGAGTCTCCATAAACACCACCATCAAGACTAGCACCATCTTCATCAACCTCTCCATCAAGTGTGCTCACCATGACCATGTGTGAGTAGTTTTCACCGAGGCTGAGGGCTCTACCGGTAGCTATGTGGTTCATCTCTCTCTCCCATGGTGTGATCTTTATGTGATCATGAGCTTTGTAATCTAGTTGGATCCATGGATCTTACTCTTCGTTATCTTATGAATTATGCTACTTGAGTGGTTTTATTAATGTAAACTCTGGAGTCACCTTTGTCCCATGGTGCGAAGTTGACAGTGTGCGCACCGTGTGTGACTCTTAGGCTAACGTTTACAGGAATACTTATCATGAGCTATTATTTGTGTTGGATGTCTCTATGAAATTGTGGTGTTTGTCGAGTACTATTTTAGGGTGCTCTTAGTGACATTGGGGTCCCCTAGATTTGGAATGCAACTTTAAGGTGTGCTTTTGTAGCCCTACACAATGAATTGGTGTTTGTTATCCAACAGGAGAATAGTTCAGAGTAGCATAGTGAAGAGGAAATATCTATGTATTCAATTATATTATAATTGTTGAGAGTGTCCACTAGTAAAAGTATGATCCCTAGGCCTTATTTCCAAGCATTGAAACACCGTTTGCTCTCATTTTGGCTCAAGTTTCCTTGCTGCCATTTTTATTTCAGATTGCAATTACCACTTATATTCATCCATATTACTTGTATTTCACTATCTCTTCGCCGAACTAGTGCACCTATACATCTGACAAGTGTATTAGGTGTGTTGGGGACACAAGAGACTTCTTGTATCTTAATTGTAGGGTTGCTTGAGAGGGATATCTTTGACCTATACCTCACTGAGTTCGATAAACTTTGGGTTATTCACTTAAGGGAAACTTACTGCTGTTCTACAAACCTCTGCACTTGGAGGCCCAACACTGTCTACAAGAATAGAAGTATGCGTAGACATCAGTGGGTGTCCAAGTGGAGGGTCGCCAAGCCCCACCACTTCCACCGCCGCCTCCTCCGCCAGTCCCCCGCGGGGATGGCAAGGACGACGATGACCTGATGGATGATCTGTCCCCTACCCAGGAGGAGAGGGAGGCCGCAAGGCAGCGGGACATTGCTCGTGGGACCGAGCAGTCCACCCCTGCAGCTTCCGCGAGGGAGGGAGATGGGAGGAGTGGCTCGCCCCCCCCCCCATGACCTCTCGCTCAGCCCCGGGTGCTAGCCAGCACGCGGAGATTCCATCGAGGGATTCTATCAGTCTGGGGACTGTGATCCCTTCAATCGATGAGTACGACTCCTACCTTCCGAAAGGAGGGGCCTGGCCGCTCCCACTCAACACGCTTGAGCGTCTGCGTGAGTTGGAGTGAGGGTTCGATGCCACCGTCACGAACCTAAAGCTGACTCTGAGCCGGCCGGCCTCCCCGCTGGTGGAATCATCTACCCTCGTCTCCGAGGGCTCGGAGGAGATGGAGGAGGGACCCTCCTCCAAGATTACGGAGAGGGCCTCGGCTGGAGAGGTGGAGTCGGACGGCCACGTCTCGGACGCCTCGGACGGGGAGACGGCGGTCGATGGCATGGTGTCGAAGGACGAGCATGAAGAGGAGCCGGGGACCGCGGTCTTGGAGCCTCGTCGTCGCCGCGCCAAGGTGACGGCATCCGGCCCGGTACGCAAGAGTGCACGCTTCCTCGGCCAGGCGGCGGTTGTGCCGGTGGCGGAGCGGGCGCAGCTCCGCGCTGCGGCCAAGAACCTCGAACCCCAAGGTAAGAACGCCTTTGCTATCCTCCAAGATCTCCTTGATTCTCCTTTAGAGTCGGTTCTACATGACGTTGGGTTAGCTTTTACCATCGAGTCAGGGGCTCCGGGGGAGGTTTTGTCGTTGGTCCGTGCCAAGGAGTTGGCACAGGCGTCGCTTGCGGAGGCGGCGCTTCAGAAAGATCTGGCCGCTGCTGCGGCAGCAGCCAACCCTCCCAATGCCGACGAGGTAGGGACCTCGGGTACGGCTGGGGAGGAGAGTGCTTCGGGTGGGCTTGGTTCCCCCAAGCCCACCGCCATAGCTTCCCGCGGTAACGTGGAGGGTTCCCGCCGGGGGCGGAGAAAGAGACATGCCACATAAATGCGGGCTGGTTTCTACAACATCCGCGGGTTTGGTCGGCCGGGACGATGGATCCAGATTCGCGAGCTTATCTCCCGAGAACAGCTGGGCTTTATCGGTCTCCAGGAGACGATTAAACCAGCTTTCTCTTCGGCTGAACTCCTCAGTATTGACCCCCGTGGACGATTTGCTTGGCACTCGGTGCCGGCGATCGGTCATTCCGGTGGCATGCCCTTAGGGGTGAACGAAGATGCCTTTGAGGTGAAAGGCTGGTACCATGGCTCTTTTTTCATTCGAGCGGATGTGTTCCAGCTAGACACCACTCAGTGTTGGTGCATGTTTGTTGTCTATGGGCCCGCGGACCACCGGCGTTCTGAGGCTTTCCTTATGGAATTAGCAGCAGTGGTATATGCATGTCCATTCCCTCTGGTGATCGGAGGAGATTTTAACCTGATTAGGGGATTAGAGGACAAAAATAATGACAACATAAACTGGCCCAGGGTCCACCGTTTCAATGATTGCATTGCGAACTTGGCCATGAGAGAGATCCGCAGGGGCAGAGCCAGATACACTTGGACGAATCGACAACTTAACCCGGTCCGGTGTGTACTGGATCGGGTGCTGATGTCTACAGATTGGGAGACTCTCTTCCCACTGTGTTCTCTGGTGGCCGAACCCATTATTGAGTCGGACCACTCTGCCCTTATTCTCAGCTCGGGGGACGAGGCTAGGAAGAGGAGTAACCGCTTCTTCTTCGAGAAGAGCTGGCTAGAGCGACCGGAGTTTGGGGACCTGGTCCGCCAGAAGTGGTGCGAGGCGGAAGCTGCTGGAGTTCCTCCAGGTGATTCCATCTCTGCCTGGCAGGCCATGTCTAGCAGCCTTCGCCAATTTCTCAAAGGCTGGGGGCCAATTTGGGGAAAGAGGATAGAGATGCCAACGAGGCGCCGCTACTATCACAGATTCGGACTCTGGACCTGAGATCTGATGCTTCAGGGCTGGATGACGAGGGGTGGGCTCTTCGGTATCATCTAGAGGACCAACTTACCCACTTTGCCAAGGTGGAGGAAGAGTACTGGCACCAGCGGAGCCGTCTCAACTGGCTTCTGAAGGGTGATGCGAATACCGCCTATTTCCATGCGATCGCTAATGGTCGTAGGAGGAAGTGTGCAATCTCGCACCTCTCGACTGATCAGGGGATCATCTCGGAGAAAGGGGCGCTGCAAGCACACATCTATGACTTCTACCGAGCGTTGATGGGGGCGACTGGAGAGGACTCGATGTTCACTCTTGCTCCCTCCCTGTGGGACACACGCCCACATGTCTCAGAGGAGGAAAACGAATGACCATGCTCTCATTTTCTGAGCGTGAGATGGACAAGGTCATGGCTAGCATGACGGTGGACACTGCATTGTGTCCGGATGGACTTCCAGTCTGCTTTTTAAAGCGGTTCTGGCCCTTGGTGCGGCCCTTCGTCCTAGCCATCGCGAACGATTTTGCCCTAGGGAGGGTGGACATCGCGCGTCTGAACTTTGGGGTCCTCACCCTCATACCCAAAGTCCCCGGTGCGGAAGACATTAGACAGTTTAGGCCGATTGCGCTTATTAATGTTGTCTTTAAGTTTGTGGCCAAGGCCTACGCTATCCGCCTGGCTCCTATTGCTCACCGCACGATTAATAATACCCAATCTGCGTTCATTAAGGGGAGACACATTCATGAGGGTGTGGTATCTCTTCGCGAGATTGTACACGAAACGAAGTCCAGGAAACTCAGGGGAGTTTTCCTGAAATTAGACTTCGAGAAAGCCTATGACCAGGTGAATTGGGGCTTCCTCAGGGAGGTTCTACTCCGGGCGGGCTTCGACACTGGCTGGGTTCATTGAGCCATGAGTCTGGTCTCGGGGGGCCAGACTGCGATCACCATTAATGGTGAGATGGGTAACTTCTTCCGTAATGGACTTGGAGTTCGCCAGGGGAATCCCCTTTCGCCACTCCTCTTCGACTATGTCGTCGACGCGTTGGCTGCCATCCTGGACTCAGCTAATGCGGCTGGGCACATTCAGGGGTTGATCCCTCACCTCATCCAGGGGGGTGTCGCATCTCCAATATGCGGATGACACGATCATCATGATCCAGCCCGAGGACCTGGCCATTGCCAATCTCAAGTTCATTCTTATGTGCTTTGAGAACTTGTCCGTGCTGAGGATCAACTTCCACAAAAGTGAGGTGTTGGTCTTGGGGGTCGACGCAGATGGGCAGCTGCGTATTGCTAACATGTTCAACTACAAACGGGGGTCATTCCCCTTTACCTATCTCGGTCTTCCGGTGAGCGATCGGGCTCTCTGTGCAGGGGACTGGGGTCCTCTGACGAGTAGGGTCGGTAAACGAGCAGACATGTGGATGGGTAAACTCATGTCCTCGGCGGCAAGGCTTACGCTTACCGATGCGTGTTTATCGAATCTGCCCCTTCACGCGATCGGAGTGTGCCTCTTGGGAGAGGGAGTACACACGATTCTAGATAAACACAGATCCCGTTTCTTCTGGGAGTGTAATGGGAAGAAACGCAAGTATGACTGGGTTCGGTGGTCGACGGTTTGCCAACCGAAGGCCTTGGGGGGGCCTTGGGATTATGGACTCCACAATCATGAATATTTGCCTTATGGTGAAGTGGGTTTGGAAGTTGATGAGCGGCGAGCAGGGGCTCTGGGCCGACATCATCCGCAATAAGTACCTGAGACATAAGGACTTGTTGGTTGACACGCACGGCCCGGGATCCCAATTCTGGAACGCCCTCCAGAAAGTTAAGGACCTCATTGGCTTGGGGGGCAAGCATGAGGTCAATAACGGGCGATCGACGAGATTTTGGCTAGATTGGTGGGTGGGGGAGGGGCCGTTCAGGGTCCGTTTCCCCCAACCTTTTCCTCATAGCTTTACAGCCGAGGATCTCCGTGGCCAGAGCCTTCCCGTCCTGGGAGCGTGTTATTCCCTTCCATCGGACGCTTGGGCAGCCTGAGGTTGCGGAATGGCAGGAGCTACTGAGAATGGTCGGGGACATGCAGCTGTCTGAGGGTCAGGATTCCTTATCCTGGCACCTTGAACCGTCCCAGAAGTTCTCAGTTAAATCCCTATATAGCAAACTGTGTCAAGGTACGCCTCAGAAACACTTCCGAGAGATCTGGGGGATTGCTATTCCCCTGAAGATTAGGGTTTTCCTCTGGCAACTAGCCCGGAAGCGGTTGCCTTCCTGTGACAACATTGTCCGGAGGAGAGGTCCTTCGAATGGCCTCTGTGCTTTATGCGGTCAGTTCGAGGACACAAACCATATCTTCTTTGGCTGCGATTTAGTCAAGTTCCTTTGGAGCGCAGTTAGGGAACTGTTGCTCTGTACTTGGAACCCCTCATGTTTTCCAGAGATGTTTAGACTTCTCCAGGGCTATAAGGGTCAGGACCGTAGAGTGTTATGGATTTGCTGCGCCTCCTTGTTGTGGACTCTGTGGACCATGAGGAACAAATTAGCGATTGAAGGGATGCTCCCTTCTCAGCCGGCTGACTGTCTTTACAAACTCGCTATGTACATGCAGGTGTGGAAGCCAGTGGCTAGGAGACAGGACCGTGGCGCGGTGGAGCTTTCGATTCGCCGCATCCGCGAGCTTCACAACACTATTAGGGAACACCATGTTTGAGTGTATCTTTCATGTAGTGGGTGTCGTCTGTCTCTTGTTAGGGCTCTCTTGTGTGAGTGTCCGTCTTTGTAGCCTGCGTGCTACCTAGTGCTACCATGGGTCCTTAGTGACCGTTGTTCGTGTTTCGCTTATGTTGTATGGACCTGGCCGGATGGCTTTATTAATTTAAATCTGGGCTCTGCTCGAGCCTTCCGTCTAAATTATTCCACGGAGCTGCGTAGGTCCGCCTGAAATTCCGCAGGACCTAGTGGAAATCCCAGAAAAACTTTACGGGCCGGAATATTACAAGACATTCCAGGCGAGCCCTTAATGATCATGAAATGAGGCCCAAACCTTGCTCCCTGATTAATCTCCTTGACCACCGCAGGACAGTCCGAGGAAACCAGGAACTTTCTGATTAATCTCTCACCAAGCACTAAAGCACAAGGCTTTGGTACACACACACAAGATCAGACACAAAGTAGGAAGTAGGAAAAAGTTTATGATTATCTGATTGTTCGTTACATGAACTTGTAAGTCATCTTAAGTCTGTTTTTTTTCTTCTTCCCATTATTAAATGACGATCTCTCATTTAAGAGGTAAATAGAAGATGTATATATACTGTACTGGATAGAATTTGCTTGCTGTATGTTTATATGTTTCTTTGTTGATACGGAAATAAAAGGTAAAAGCGCAGTGTGTCAAAAGCTCTGAGGTCGTAGAGAAATTATCGATTATATTGCCATTCGTATACTGTTCTACTAATTGTTACTCCCTCCGTCCACTAATAACCGTCTCAAGTTTGCCAAAAAATGGATGTATCTAGACATGAAACATGTATGGATACATCCACTTTTTGACAAATTTGAGACACTTATTAGTGGACGGAGGGAGTAGTTTTTTTAGGGTTTTGGAACAACTACTATGTTGGCTATGCTTTCATGTTGTTTTTACAATAAGTAGCACTGCCAGGGTAGGCAGCTCCCAGTGCGCCATTGTACACATTTATCAGCTGCATAGTGTACCATATATTATCTGATTTGGTTTTTAGTTAGATTGTAATACATCTGTGGTATGGGCATAAATGCATGTGTCTTGTTTGCAGGTTATCATCGCTAAGGATCCTTCGCCTGGTCTCTTGCTACAGCATATCTAATGAAGGTTTTGTTGAGGCGATACAAAAGTTTACGTTACTTGAGGAGCTCGCGATTTCACTCTGTAGAAATATATTGGCAGAGGCAATTGAAGCTGTTGGCAAAGCTTGCCCGCACCTAAAGTGTTTCAGGCTGAGGAATGACCGTTTCTACTGTTTTGAAGATGAGCACTCCAATAATCAGGAAGCACGGGGGATCTCAACAATGCGTAAGCTACTCTCCCTTCAGCTTATCGGCAACAGCCTCAACAACAAAGGACTCATGTCCATCCTCGACAATTGCCCCCATTTGGAGTTCCTCGACATTCGCCATTGTTTCAATGTTAATATGGACACAACTCTGCAGGCCAAGTGTGCTAGGATTGAGACGCTGAGACTTCCTGGTGACTCAACTGCTGACTATGAGCTTCTGGTGAAAAGTCCCATTAGGTACACAAATCTATTTATAATTAAAACACAGGACAACCAACGGTGAAGATTAGCCAGACATAATCAAGTCACAAACAACGGCCAAGATTTTCTTTTCGTAACGTCTGGCCGGTGTCGATTTCC